>CM060332.1:50967661-50997661 GCA_030674155.1 Stramonita haemastoma | reverse complement strand
TTATCCATCCAAGAAGGATACTCAATGTTGGAACAGACACCCTCTAGCTAATCCAATGACATGATTCCACAGAAAGGAGCCGTTTTCGAAACGGGTTTCCACCATAAAAAATGCTTTAGCAAACATTTCTCATTCAATGACCTATAGATAAATTATATTGTCAAAAGAAAGACAACTTTTGCCTTTTTTTCAGGATCAGATTAAACACATATATCACAAATAATATCAGCAAGGATGATAAATTCGTATGTGGGGAACGTAAATATTTCATTTACCAGTACTAAACTTGACTGTTAGAGTTTAAAGCCTTACTTGCCTACTTGCCTACTTGCCTACTATTTTTCTTAATACTGTAGGTATATGGCAACGTTCTGGTGGCTCCTGCGAAGGTACTGGAACCATTCGTATCGGTCATTGCCTTTCCAATGGATCATTCCAGCACCGTGGAGAGGGGGGATCTGCTGCATGGGTAACAGCTTGCCCTCCATGCATACATGCCCAGGCTTTGAGCTCTAAAGACTAGAGCGCAACTCCATAGTCTTCCGAGACTGATGGGTGCCTACTACTACTACTACTACTTACTCCCTTTAAAAAAGTACGTACACTGTTAACCTATGCCACTGTCTTGCAAGCAAAGGTATCAAATAAAAAGATGTATTTTTTCTTAATTCTCATTGTCAAAACACAAGAATCTCCACACACAGAGAGATGCTTGCTCTCCGAAGTCGGAATGCCAATGCCTTTATGATTAGTAGAAACGGTCGTATACCAACATGTCATCATTGGTCAACCTTAGAGCTCTACCCGAAAAACCAAAAACAAATGACATGACCAAGAATTTGGAATTTGATTGACATGTTTTGTCTCCAGTAAGACAAAAGGTCTCCAACAGACAGATAAGCCAATTAAATGAAGGACTAGTATCTACTCCCAGTAAAAATGTTCCAAACAGAAATGTCACCTAAAAGATCAACATTCTTCCCCTAATATGGATTTACCAATCACAGAAGGATTAGCCATTGCTATCAAAGAAAATCTCCTAACTCGACACTCTAAGTCAAAAAACGACTGGAATTAATTTGGTTCAAGCAAAAATACCCTTTCATATATACCTACCAGCCAGGGTGAAATCGCTTTAACACTATACTCCCTAATACACAGTCTTCAGACATCAATCTCCTATCAACAGAAAACGTTGCTGTATTGGATCATAGTTAGAATGTCTCCCGACGATGATCTGACCGCCCCCAAAAAAAACTGTGTAGGGGATTTTCCTCTTTCTTTTTTCTTTCTTTTTTTTCTTTTATTCTTTTATATCGAGGATAACAGAATAAGCAATAGTGTGCTTTTTTTTTTCATCTGGTCCTCTGGACTGATAACAGCATTTACTCCACTCCCCCCAAAATCTTTCGGATAAGACTATAAACCGAGGCTCCTTGTACGAACGTGCGCAGAACATCTTGCACCCGAGTTTCAAAAACACGTTCCACTTTTCAAAAGAGTGTGCCATTTCATGCCGGTAGGAACACATGATATTTTTAGAACGCACGCACACCACACAGGTGTCATGTACAGACGCCATCTCCGAGATCAGAATGTGGCAACCATACTGGTAGGTAAAAACGTTCGAGTACACGGAATCTCACCATTGATGAACTTCGGAGCTCTAGCCTAGGAACGATAAAAAAAGAAAGAAAGAAAGAAAGAAAGAAAGAAAGAAAGAAAGAAAGAAAAGAAAGAAAGAAAGAAAAAAACAAACAAACAAACAAACAAACAAACAAACAAACAAACAAAGATAGAAAGTGGCTTTGTTTTTCTCACTAAACGACTACTTTGGCAAAAGCCTGTTGGTCAAAATAAGACTGCTTCTTGTCCTCAATGACACCACACTTTGTCACAAATAAGAGAAAAAGAAAATCGGGATTCAAAAGTCTCATCACTTCATAATATGCAGTTTTTATTGTTGTCGTCGTCACTGTTGTTAGGCGTTTCACAGCGTAACATTTTGGCCTAGGATTCACCCAGAACATGCAATCAGTCTCACTCATCTCAACTCTGATTTACTGTGAGACCGTGATAATACACTAGTTGAGATGTCTACAAGGGTGACTGTTTTCAAGTACCTGGCTGTGTAGGCAGCAATACTCCAACGGATTTTTCTTCCCTTGAAGGGCAGTGCATGTTGAGCTTATCATCCCAAAATCAGACCACCTTTTTATCGTCACTTTCATAGTTCTTCAGCTAGAGTTCCTAGCTTTACCAATGGTGAGATTTTTGTGTATAATCAAAATTCATCCACCATTAAGGTAGCGGCATTCCGACGTCGGGGGACAGACAAAATTTATTAAGTTTAGTTGATTGGCAGAGAGAGAAAAAATGTATTAAAAAAAATTAAAACCCAGCGTCGAACGCGACCCGAAGTACATACTTTTCGCTTTCTGAATGGCTGTTCATTTTAGTCTGGACAGTGTCTCTCTCTAGTCGCTGTGGCCTATCTATGTCTTCTCGGCAAATGGAGAGGAGAGAGAGACTTGGTGTAGCAGTCCTTACCTTCTCCACTCAGACATGCTTTCATCGACATTTTATCTCTGGGACTAGACACTTTCCATCCCAAAACTAATAGCGCGCGTGCCTGCGTATGTGTGTGTTTGGGGGGAGGGGGGAGAGGGAAAGGGAGGTGTGTATGTGAGTGTGGGGGGGGGGGGTGAATGAGTGTGCGAATATGTGTGTGTGTGTCTGTTTGTCTGTCTGTCTGTCTGTCTGTCTGTTTCCATTTCATTTTACGTCTCTTCACAAATTGTGATATTAAAACAAAAAAAGTGGGAGATCTGGATCAGAGTTTGAGGGGAGGGGAGGGGTGGTGAAGGCACACTTTTTTTTTAATACCGGTGGAAAAGTAAATGAAAAATAACTGACTGACCTATGATAAAAGTTATGATAGTACAACTCTTCAGTAATTTGTAAGTGCATTTTTAATCCACCAAAACTAAAGTTTTTAAATCCAGCTATCTCAAGACATTTGACAAGGACTGGTGTTTTAAAAGTCAGAAGACATTTTATTCGTTCTTTTGATAGAACTCTGAGGCTCACCATTAGTGAGATTAATGTGTATGCAACCGTTTGGGGTGGAGGTTTTTTACCATTCAGGTAGCAGCATTCCGACTTCAGGGATGGTGTCTAATCACGACACCTGTGTGCATGCTGGGGTTTCTTTTCTGTCATACGTTCCTACCGGCACATAATGGCCTTCTCTTCCGAAAAGCAGAACTGGTCTTTGACTTGTGCGAAAAAACGTTCCGCATGTGTTCGCAAACGGGGCCTTGGTTTACATTTTCACCTGAAGGACATTGACTTTCATTTAACAAAGGGCAAGGCTGGGAATCGAGCCCAGAACCTCACAGTTTACTTGTTGGAAGGCGAACGTCTTAACCACCCTACCACCCTCCTTCCTGAGAGAGAGGATTCAAATCAGGATAAGCCGAAATCTTAAAGCATAATGACAAGCACTGGGAAAGGGAAAGAATCCTGAAAGCGGCAGGAGATTGCTGTTCTTACAAACGAGCTGTCACGTCACTCCCTCCGACAAAGATCTTAATGGCTGGTGTCACAAGTGACAAACAAAACGTCTTCTGCTGTCACTTGCCTGATGTAAATACGTTTGCAGGCAGAACGCTGTAAATTGGATGAATGTGGATGTGTGTGTGTGTGGGGGGGGGGGGGGGGTGCGTGTGTGAGTGTGTGTGTGTGTGTGTGTGTGTGTGTGTGTATGTGTGTGTGTGTGTGGTGTGTGTGTGTGTGTGTGTTTGTGTGTGTGTGTGTGTGTGTGTTTGTGTGTGTGTTTGTGTGTGTGCGTGAGTAAGTAAGTAAGTAAGTTAGCAAGTAAGTAAGTGAGTAAGTAAACAGAAAATTTGTTAATCATATTACTTGTGAATAGTTGCATGATTATAATCGAAAATGTGTTGCGCTGCTGTTAAGCGCCTGACAAGTCAGGCCCAGGGCATCTGCATCTGACCAAGTTTGGGAGGGATTTGTTATCTTTTAAATCTTTCTGGGGGAAAATGGCAGGTCAATGGACCAGAAGGAAGAAAACAGACAAAAAGAAGGTGACGTGGAGAAAAAAGAATAAGGCAGAAATAAAGAGAGCGATAGAAAAGAGGAAATTCCTAACACAGACCTTCCATTTTGTTGTTGTTGTTGTTGTTGTGATTAAACTAACGACCCAGCAGAGATTCCGATTTAGGAACTGTCAGAACCTCCAGAAGTTTGTATGCTTCTTATACTGACAGGCCCCCATACGGGGGGGGGGGGGGGGGGGGGGGGGGAGGGGGGGAATCACTTGTTGGAACCCCTGTTTCATCTTAGAAGCAAAGTTTTGTTTGGTTTAAACGGTTCTAACCTCCAAGAGCAATTTTTACAAAGCAATCAGTACACAGGAAACAACATCAAGTCATTTAAAACACAAGCCTGCTTCTTTTCTCGCTTTCACAAAAAACACACACACATAACAGACCACCGAGCCAGTCCCGATTCCTGAAGTGTTTGCCAAGTTATCTCGCACAAGTAAAAACAAAGCACATAATAAACAACAGCTCAGCAGATGCCAAGACTAGGACAGAGGGGAAGGAAAGAAAATGGAAGAAAATTACGAAAAACGCCGAGGGCTGCTATTTTTGAAAGACTCCGTGTCACTCTCTTTGACAGCCAGCCTACTTGCTTCCATCAAAACCAAACAAACAAAACCGCCTCTAAAAAATGGCCAACTTCCAAAAAACAACAAACGGAAAAAAACAACATCAGCAGACGCGGATGTACCAGCCACACAAGCGACTGGGAAAAGACTTGCAGGTGACGTTGATTGGATAACAATGACACGCACGTGCGCAAAGGTGGTGTCTGTCCCCACAGACAATAATCAGACAGAATAATCTACCAGAGACACATGGAAGCGATCAGACCTCGCCAGTTCTGTGAGTGCAAAGACATCAGTTTTATTTTGTCGATCATGTGTTTGCCTTGCTAAATAATAATAGTTAATAGTAGGGTTGGTTGCCATGTTGCTTTACTGCACTGCGTCACTTCCTGTACCTGCTTACATAATGAGGTCTTGTCTGCTCTAGCATGTTTTTTTTCTAATCACCAGACTTTGTAACTACGTTATTTTTCTTTCTTTGGTTATATTAGAATCCCAGCGCGGAGTTGTCCGATTTAGGGACTGTACCATCAACCAACCATCACTACAACCAAGCAGCTCTCTCTCTCTCTCTCTCTCTCTCTCTCTCTCTCTCTCTCTCTCTCTCTCTCTCTCTCTCTCTCTCTCTCTCTCTCTCTCTCTCTCTCTCTCTCTCTCTCTCTCTCTCATCCTTGATAAGGGTGGGGACTGGATGTAAAAAAGCACGTGAGTGCTTATTCATTATCCTCGAAATAAAAGAATTTGACTTGACTTCTCTCTGTCTCTCTGTCTCTGTCTCTCTGTCTCTGTCTCTCTGTCTCTGTCTCTCTGTCTCTCTCTGTCTCTCTCTCTCTCTCTCTCTCTCTCTCTCTCTCTCTCACACACACACACACACACACAGACACACTCACTCACTCACTCACTCACTCACTCACTCTCCCTTTATGTCTGGCTACAAATGACGAGCAACGCTATTTGATATAGGGAAGTTATATGGGTGGATAGAAATGAGCAGGAACAAGTGAAAGGGGTGTGTGTGTGTGTGTGGGGGGGGGGGGTAATGAACAGCGGATGGTGATAGGACGAGGTCTAAAAGAACCCTAAATTTTGATACAAAGAAAACAACATAAAACCAGAGAAAATAGGAAGAGGAATAAGAACACGGGAGTGAGGGGGGAAAAAGAAGCGAGACAGACAGTGAGAAAGAGATAGACGATCAGACACAGACAGAGATAGAGACAGATAGATAAAGACAGAGATAGAGACAGACAGAGACAGAGATAGATAGACAGATAGACAGACAGACAGAGACAGAGACAGACAGAGACAGATAGACAGACAGAGACAGAGACAGATAGACAGACAGAGATAGAGACAGACAGAGACAGAGATAGATAGACAGATAGACAGACAGAGACAGAGACAGAGATAGATAGACAGATAGACAGATAGACAGACAGACATAGACAGAGATACAGACAGACAGACAGAGACAGAGATAGAGACAGACAGTCAAACAGAAAAGAAGAGAGAGGCAGACATAATAATAGAAAGAAAACATACGAATGAGAAAATGGAAGCAAAAAAGACATAACAAAAGGAAAGAAGAAAATTAAGAGGAAAATTGAAAACAACGACAGATCGGGAAAACAAATCATGGAAAAATATACAAACCAATGATTAAACATGAAAATGAGAACTGAAAAAAAAAACTGAACAAGACCTGACGCTTGAAAAGCACACATCGCAGACATGATGCCTATCAGAATATGATATCTGGCACATGTTTAAAACACTTCAGAGAGCGGAGGGAAAAGATAAAACTATGAAATTTCATAATTTTTTTCAAACTATAAACTGCTGAATGTCTTCAATCTGAAAGTCTTAATCGTTGAAGTCACACATAACAAACAATAATACATCTCTTTCATCCAAACTGTGGTCAGAATCAGATAGCAATTCTCTCCTATGCCGAAATGGGATGTGCTGGGCCTGACTTGTCAGGCGCTTAACGGCAACGCAACACGTTTTCGTTCATATGACAGAAAACAGTAGTTAATGTCAGAGTGTCCGAAGAAGAAGAAGAAGAAGAAGAAGAAGAAGAAAGAAGAAGAAGAAGAAGAAGAAGAAGAAGAAGAAGAACAACAACAACAACAACAACAACAAACAACAACAACAACAACAAGATTCATCTGTAAGAAGGAAGGTGGCGGGACGCTTAAGACAATTATCTGCCTACAAAGCAAACCTTGAGGTTCTGGGGTCGATTCCCAGCCTTGCTCTTTCTTCCCAATTTGACGGGAAAATTGAACTGAATGTTAAATCTTTCAGATGAAACTGTAAACCAGTAAAACCCATGTGGTTACGGACTTGTGAGCGTCAAACAAACTTAAAACAATCAAAAATCGAAAAAAAAAATCAGAGAGCTATCTTCCGACTGTCCTAACAAGAATAGTATGCTCAATTCACAACAGCATGCCCGAAGTCAGAATGCAGCTACCTTAATGGTGACGGGGTGGTGGCCGTATAGGCCTAAATTTCACCATTGGTGAACCTCGGAGTTGCAGCTGAGAAACGGGAAAAAAATGAAAAAGAAAAAGAAAAAAAATGTCCGCCAGTCTCTCAACGGAGTAGCAGGCCCCTCGCCAGGTGACGCTTATTAGACCCCAGTGACGTGTGGAGTGACGGCAGTTGGTCTCCAACCAATAAACAGACGGAAAAACTGACAGTGCTGGTGGTGGAGGGGGGGGAGAGAGGGGGTGCACACAGCATCCCACCAATTGATCACACATGGCTGCCATTAACAGACAACTGGCGAACATTTCTCTTCTATTTTTCTTCTTCATTGTCATCATCATCTTCTTCTTCTTCTTCTTCTTCTTCTTCTTCTTCTTCTTCTTCTTCTTCTTCTTCTTCTTCTTCTTCTTCTTCTTCTCCTTCATCCTCTTCTTCTGCTTTGCTGAAATGGATGATATGATTTGCTTGCTGCCATTTTTCAGAAAATGCATTCAATCACATCCAGTCCCCCCTTGTTTATCTAAATGTTCTGTCTACGATCTGGGATCAAACTGATGCATGGTCAGACGATTTTGTCTGCTGACCCAGAGACCTGGAAAGTGAAGTTAGCCAGTGGGGATGTTTAAGAGGGAGATGTCTGACATGATACGTTCAAAACACTTGCCAAGATAAGGTAGGTTTAATGTAAAGCGTTCTGCTGATCCCTGTATAAAATGGCCGTGGTTTTGAGTATGAAGAATTAGGTTTTGTTTATTTTGTTGTTGTTGTTGTTGTTGTTTTTCGTTTTTTGATTAGAGCTCCAAAGATCGCCTATGTGAAATTTTGTGTATGCCACCGTTTTTCCCCCCATCATACAGGTAGCGGCATTTCCACTTCGGGGATGTATGCTGGATGTGTTCGTGTTTCCGTAACCCACCGAACGCTGATATGAATTACTGGATATTTAACGACTATATTTGATCATATGCATGTGTATAGACACAAAGGGAATTAAGCTATTGGCAGGTCTGCACTTGAAGATGACATGAGATATGGTTAAAAAAAAATTCCCACTCTTAATTCACCGCCGAGATTCATTTTGGGTGAAAAATGGTCGCACACGCAAAATCTCACCATTCATGAACCTCGGAGCTCTAGCCGAGGAACGAAAACAAATCAGACTGCAAAACGTATCCCAGGCATCAAAATAAGAAGCACTGGCAGAACACGCAGGGTAAACCACGCCACACTCAAGCAGTCACCCTTGATAGTGACCGGTAAGCCCACCAAGAGGGCCATACTTGGTTAACATAGGGACAGACAAATACATCCCCAAAAACCCACGACAAAAAACGAAACCACCAGCGTTGAAACCCGAAGACCGAAGCCTAAACGTACACAACAACCAACCTTGGAAGACATCAGAGATGGAAATCACAGACAGCTTGCTAGTAAACCCATGGTATCACCATTATCCTCATTTTTTTCGCAAGGATAAAAAGATCTCAAAATGTATTTACCCCCACCTCCCACAGAGATTTAAAAAATCACAGTATTACATAGCAAAATGAGCAGTTCAACATGTCACACAATATAAGCTACAAAATAGCACATCAACAAAGACAGACAGAAAATGTGGGGGGAAGTTGAAAAAAGACAGGAAAGGAGAAATAAATGAAAAACGAAAAGAAAGACATGCATGAATGTAAGAATAGAAACGAACACGGTCAGATGTGTGATAGTTCAAGTAAAAGACTGCGTGATTCAATGTACAAAATTCACAACACAACATTTAAAAAAAATACTACAACTTAACGAAAGAAAGAAAGAAAGAAGAAAGAAAGAAAGAAAGAAAGGAAGAAAAGGATGAATGAATAAAATAAGCTAAGAAAGAACGAAAGACAGACAGACAAACAAGCATGCAGAGAGAGAAAAAGAAAAAAAGAAAGGCAGACGAACAGACAGCTAGACAGACAGACAGACAGACAGACATACAGACAGACAGACAGACAGACAGACAGACAGACAGACAAAATGCAAACCGCGACAAACTGACACACGGAAAGAAAGCGAAAAGATAGACAAGAAGAATGAAAGGAGGAAAAAAGCAGAAAGACGAAAAACCAAATAAATAAACGAAGAAGTGTGGAAATACACATTAACCCTGAAAGAACAATACATGCAATACGCCAGAGCAGAAAGCAGTACACGACAGTGCAAAACAAAACAGTGCAATACAAAGCACTTAACGCTACATTAATAAAGAGAAAAAAAAGACATAAACAGCAAGTGGAAGAAAGTAAGAATGAAGGAAATAAAAGACTGACTAACTTAATTTAGTAAATGAGAGGGAAAGAAAGAGAAAAGAAAGACAGACTGACAAAAAAAACTGACATACAAATAGACAGACAGAAATATAGTAAGAAAACAATGTCAGGAATAGGCAGACAGACAGACAGACATGCAGACATGCATACATGCAGATAGATAGAAAGATAGGTAGACAGACAGACAGACAGACAGACAGACAGACAGATTAAATAGATAGATAGATAGATAGATAGATAGATAGATAGATAGATAGATAGATAGATAGATAGATAGATAGACAGACAGACAGACAGACAGACAGACAGACAGACAGACAGACTGACTGACTGACTGACTGACTGACTGACAGACAGACAGACAGACAGTCAGACAGACAGACAGACAGACAGTCAGACAGACAGACAGACAGACAGACAGACAGACAGACAGACAGACAGACAGATAGATAGAACAAGCAAAAGACATAAAGTATGACTGAAAGAAAAGACGAAAAAAATGTATTTCAGTAAATATAACTGGGAAAGAAAGAAAACAAAAAGCAAACGAACAAAACGAAAAAAAGACAAAACAGCGAAAAAAGAGAAAGAACAAACAGAGAAGACAGGAAAGAATACCACAAAGAAGCCAACAAGACTCAAAGCTGTAGGTATGGAACAGAAAGTACACCGCAATGCAGAACAGTACAACTCAAAGCGCTGCTTTGCTAAAACAACAACAAACAAGATCCACAAACATACAATACAAAAGACAGACAGACAGACAGACAGACAGACAGACAGACAGACAGACAGACAGACAGACAGACAGACAGAAAGGAAGGAAGGAAGGAAGGAAGGAAGGAAGGAAGAAAGACAGAAAGAAAGAAAGAAAAGAAAAGAAAAGAGAAGGAAGGAAGGAAGGAAGGAAGGAAGGAAGGAAGGAAGGAAGGAAGAAAGAAAGAAAAGAAAAGAAAAGAAAGGAAGAAAGAAAGAAAGAAAGAAAGAAAGAAAGAAAAGAAAGAAAGAAAGAAAGAAAGAAAGGAAGAAACAAACAAACAAACAAACAAACAAACAAAGAAGCAAAGAAAGAAAGAACAGACAAAACCACACACCACACCCCTGGCTTCAGGGGAAGGAACTCACGTTCTGTGCAGTTGGGTCCGAATTTCCTGTTGCTGCGACACTTTTCACACTTGTCCCCGCGGAAATTGGCGTCACAAATACAGAACCCTGTAGCAAACATCCCGTCACTGCACTGCAACATAATGCCATGCAATGCAATCAAAACAAATGTAATTAAGGACGGTGGCAGGATGGTTAAGACGTTTGCCTGCCAATATGTAAATCGTGAGTTTCTGGGTTCGTACCCAGCTCGGCCTTTCTTCCCAGTTTGACGAAAAAATCGAACTGAATGTCAAAGTCATTCGGATGAGACTATAAACCGAGGTCCCGTGTGTGAACGCACGCAGAACATCTTGCGCACACGTTAAAATCCCGTTCCGCCTTTCGGAGGAGCAGGCCATCGTGTGCCGGTAGGAGCGGATGACAAAAATTTTTTTTAAAAACCCAGCATGCACACAGGTGTTGTGTTTAGACACCATCCCTGAGGGGGAAAAAAAATAATGGGTAGGCGCTGCACTTGTGGCGACGCGCTCTCCCGGGGAGAGCAGCCCGAATTTCACGCAGAGAAATCTGCTGTAACATAAAGTGGTATAAAAATAAAAATAAAATAAAATGAAAATGAAATAAAAAATAAATGACATTGGTTAAAAAAAAATTTTTATAACTATACAGGTAGATGCGTTCCCATAACCTATGTGGTCGTAGGGGAGTGGGGCGTCAGAGACCTCAGCTTCTCTAGGGGCCATCATATTGAGGGTGGCGCCCATCTCCCTCTCTCTGTCTCTCTCTGTCTCTCTGTCTCTCTGTCTCTCTCTGTCTCTCTCTCTCTTTCTCTCTCTCTCTCTCTCTCTCTCTCTCTCTCTCTCTCTCTCTCTCTCTCTCTCTCTCTACTTTACCTTCCCTGTGACTAAAGAGGGCAGATACCCATTTAAATCTGGGTGAACTGGGAGACTACTGAAGCCAATGGGGCGCAAACTGTCACCCCTCTAACTGGCAACCATGCACGATGCTGCTTAACATTGGCTTGGGGAGAACAAGGGATCTTATCGCTGGGCTATCCTGTCCCCAATTTAATGACATACGAAAGGCATGGTCCAATACAGAGGAGGAGGAGGAGGAGTAGAAGAAGAAGAAGAAGAAGAAGAAGAAGAAGAAGAAGAAGAAGAAGAAGAAGAAGAAGAAGAAGAAGAAGAAGAAGAAGAAGAAGAAGAAGAAGAAAAAACAAAAAAACAAAAAAAACAACAGCAACAACAACAACAACAACAATAATAACAACAGCAACAACAGCAACAGCAACAAAAACAACAACAACACGAACACGAACAAGAAGAAGAAGAAGAAGAAGAAGAAGAAGAAGAAGAAGAAGAAGAAGAACAACAACAACAACAACAACAACAACAACAACAACAGCAACAGCAACAGCAACAACCACAACAACAACAACAACAACAATACGACGCCAGAACAAATTTCATTTACGGAGGGTAATACACTAACTTTAACCAGGGATTGTATATCATACCCATCCCTCCAGAGGGGAGAGGTGATAGCCTAGTGGTTAGAGCGTTGAGCTCGCGATCTGACGGCCCGGGTTCGAGTCACCACATGGGCACCTGTCCGAGGGTCAAGGGTACTTCCCCCCCCCCCCCCCCCCCCTGAATGAAACACTAGCACTGACTCCATTCCCTGAAAGCCATAAATCCATCAAGCGATTTATACAAATGGCAAATGCAAAAACAAAAATTAAAATAAAGAAAAACATAGTTCCACCCTATGCAAAAACGCCCCAAATTGTGATCACAAACGAAATCAAGTCTGTAAAAATATTTTTTTTAACTCACAAAAACAATCAGAAATTAGTCAAAATAGGGGAAACGTTAATCAAAGAAGGAGATTAATGAGACGGAGGGAGGAAGGGAGGGAGACGACGGCAGCCACACAATGACCACCACCACCACCACAACCACCACCACCACAACCACCACCACCACAACCACCACCACCACAACCACCACCACCACAACCACCACCACCACAACCACCACCACCACCAGGAGAAAAGGAAGAGGAGGAAAACATCCTATGTGAAAGAAAGAAAGAAATAGGAAATAAAACATAATTTAGATGGAAGACTCCACCCCACCCCACCACCCACCCACCCCCAAAAAAGAAAACCAACACAGATACACACATGCACGAACGCACGCACAGAGACAGAGACAGAGAGAGACAGAGACAGACAGACAGACAGACAGACAGACAGACAGACAAACAGAGACAGATAGACAGACAGTCAGAGACAGAGAGAGACAGAGAGAGAGACAGAGACAGAGAGACAGAGAGACAGAGATGGAGAGAGAGACACAGAGAGAGAGAGAGACAGACAGACAGACAGACAAACAGAGACAGATAGACAGACAGTCAGAGACAGAGAGAGACAGAGAGAGAGAGAGACAGGGAGAGAGACAGAGACAGAGAGACAGAGAGACAGAGATGGAGAGAGAGACACAGAGAGAGAGAGAGAGACAGACAGACAGACAGACAGACAGACAGACAAACAGAGACAGATAGACAGACAGTCAGAGACAGAGAGAGACAGAGAGAGAGAGAGACAGGGAGAGAGACAGAGACAGAGAGACAGAGAGACAGAGATGGAGAGAGGCAAGGCAAGGCAAGGCAAAGTCTTTTATTCGAGGATAATAGATAAGCACTCGTGTGCTTTTTTACATCCAGTCCCCGCCCTTTTCAGGGATACATCAAGTTGAAAATGTACTAAACAATAAGACTTTACGCAGTACCAAACAACACACAAGAATAAAGGACACTATATATGATAAGGTAATAAAATGCACTCTTTCAGAAGACAAAAATCAGAAGTCACACAAAAAAAAATTTTGATTATGGAAAAAAAGAAAAGCGTTAGTAGATAAGGAGCAAACAAGAGAACAAAATGAAATAAACAACCGAGACACAGAGAGAGAGACAGAGAGACACAGAGAGAGAGAGACAGACAGAGAGGTAGAGCAGCTGCAACTATCAGTCAGCTTCACACGTGAACGTAAGCAGCAGGAGACAGTCTCTAAGACACGTGTGGAACTCACCCATCTTCATAACCACACTCTATAAAAGACTTCAGGTGCAGGAAGCTAGCTGGGAGCATTCAGCTTTTATTCCTGAAACATTTTTCTCTGGGCTTTTCACCACTTTGGGGTTGTTTTGTTGTTTGTTTTGTTTTGTTTGGGGTTCTTTGTTGTTGTTGAGGTTTTTGATACAGAAATGAAAAGGGGGACATAAAGAAAGAGAAAATGATGGAAGCCACGGAGAAAGACAGACAGACAGACAGATACAGGCAGACAAACAGAGACAGACAGACAGAGACAGAGAAAGTGGACATAAAAAGAGAAAAAATGGAAGGAAAGCACAGAGAGAGAGAGAGAGAGAGAGAGAGAGAGGGGGAGAGAGGGAGAGACAGAGAGAGACAGAGAGAGAGAGGGAGAGACAGAGAGAGAGGGGGGAGAGACAAGAGAGAGAGAGGGAGAGAGAGAGAGAGAGATGGAGAGAGAGGGAGAGAGAGGGAGGGAGAGAGAGAGAGAGAGAGAGAGAGAGAGAGAGAGAGAGGAGAGAGACAGAGACAGAGACAGAGACAGAGACAGAGACACAGAGAGAGAGAGAGAGCTCACTGCAAGCCGTGAAAGACAGGAAGGATTAGGATTGGTATATCATCCAATGTGTTTCTGTGTGTCCGTGATAACAGAGAGAGAGAGAGAGAGAGAGAGAGAGAGAGAGAGAGAGAGAGAGAGAGAAGAGAGAGAGAGAGAGAGAGAGAGAGAGAGAGAGAGAGAGAGAGAGAAATGGCAATGGTCAAAAGAAAGGGGAAAGGAGAAAAGAAAAGATTCCGTTAAAAAAAATAACAATAACTAGGAAAGAAAGAAAGGAAACGAGAGAAAAGAAAGAAAGAAAGAAAGGAAACAGAAAAGAAACGAATAAGAAACAAAGAAAAAGAAAACCGGAAGGAAAGAAAGAAAGAACGAAACAAAGAAGAAAAGAGAAAAAAAAAAACAAAGAAAGTTGGGAAGAAATGAACGACAGAAAGAACTTGCCTGAAGGTGAAACAAATCAAACCAGAATATTCTACATGACACGAACACACACACACACAAACACAACACAACACACACACAACACACACACACACACACACACACACACACACACACACACACACACACACACACACACACACACACACACACACACACCACACACACAAAACCCCAAGAAAAGTAAGAGGAAAAAATGAACCAAACAAGCAAAACTACAGAAAGCAAATAAAAGCGTACAGGCATAAAAGGAAAAGCAACAGCAGAAACGTGTGCTATCTGTCTTTCAGGCAAATCACATCAGGCCAGCTACTTGTGTTTCTTCTCTGAATTCCTGGGGGGCTTGCATCAACCTTAGCATGTCATGCGCTTGCTGCCCCCCTCCCCTCCCCTACTCCTCCCCCTCCCTGTCCACTCCTTTTCCTTGCGATTAATACTTGTTGCTAGTTGGCACTGTTGTTGTTCATTAATACTGCTATTACTGATTGATACTGATTGGTAGGCCACTGTGCGCCGGTGGGAACAGATGACAAGATTTACAAAACTGCATACACAGGGACTGTTTGTAAAAAAAATTAAAATTAAAAAAGCATATGAGTACTTATTCCATTATCCTCGATATAAAAGAATAAATAAATAAATTAAATACTGCTGTTAAAAGGTAAAGGCGTTCCCATAACTTATGTTGTCGTAGGGGAGCGAGGCATCAGAGACCTCAGCTTCTCAAGGGGCCAGCATATTGAGCGCGGGCGCCCATCTCCTCTTCCTCGCTGCTTTACCTTCCCTGACCGTAAAGAGGGCAGGTACCCATTGACAGCTGGTGAACTGAGGGACTGTACTGAAGCCAAGGGTTTGAATAGTCACCAATCCACTTGGTAACCACGCTGGATGCTTCTTAACCTAAGCTAGGGGAAATCCAGTGCTGTTACTGTTTAATTACTGCTGTTACTGGTTGATACTGCTGTTACTGTTTAATACTGCTGTTACTGGTTGATATTGCTGTTACTGTTTAATACTGTTGTTACTGGTTAATACTATTTTACTCATCAATACTGCTGTTATGCGAGGGAGAGGAGATGGGCGCCGCCCTCAACATGCTGGCCCCTAGAGAAGCTGAGGTCTCTGATGCCTCGCTCCCCTACGACCACACAGGTTATGGGACACCTTTACCTTTTTACTGCTGTTACCCATTAATACTGCTGTTAATGGTTCATATTGCTATTATTGACTCATACTCCTATTACTTAGTAATACTGGTATGATACTGTTTTTACTAATTCCTTGTGCTGCTGCGTATCAATACTGCTTTCCACTGATTGATATTCTGTTCTTGAGTAATACAAAGTCACTGATTGACACTGCTGTTACTGGTTGATGTTGATGTTACTGAATGATGTTTGCTATTATTGATTTATTCGGGCAGGTTGGTTTCTATATTTCTATCCCGTTTCTTGACCCGATAGCAGTTAGGGCAGACATAATCACAGATAAGAGAAATCTGATGATTGATTTTGAAAGAAAAATACATGCATATAAAAGAAGAAAAAACAACTGCAAGGAAGCAAATCATTAACAGAAAAAAGACGAAGACGAAGACGAAGACGAAGACGAAGAAGAAGAAGAAGAAGAAGAAGAAGAAGGAGGAGGAGGAGGAGGAGGAGGAGGAGGAGGAGGAGAGGAGGAGGAGGAAGAAAGAAGAAGAAGAAGAAGAAGAAGAAGAAGAAGAAGAAGAAAGAAGAAGAAGAAGAAGAAGAAGAAGAAGAAGAAGAACAACAACAACAACAACAACAACAACAACAACAACAACAACAACAACAACAACAACAACAACAACAAGAACAAGAAGAACAAGAAGAAGGAGAAGGAGGAGGAGGAGGAGAACGACGACGACGAGAACGACGACGACAACAACAACAACAACAACAACAACAACAACAACAAGGGGAAAGAGAAGGAGAAGAAGACAGGAAAAATCTGCACAAAACAGGTGTTCCAAATGTCCCTTTTCTTCTACTACATGATCATACTGAGCAATATTCCTGTCAGCCACCTCTGTTCTACACTTCGATCAACCATCAATGATCAATACTGCCATCAACTGTCACTTTGTTCCAGATCCACAACTTCCTGCTTCAAGGCTTGCCGCCATAGCGCAGTGGTTAACACCTTGGGTACCGGGTTGGCAGGTTGCGGGTTCGAATCCCATAGGACTCATCGGGATTTTTCATACTCCAGCCGACTCCAACCTGGTGTGGGTTTGCTATGGACTCAGTGGGAAGACTAGGAACACACGGTCCAGCTTCATCCACTTTACGGATGCAGGTTTGAGAGTGTTGCTCAAATTACCTGACCAACACTGCAGGTGACTGTATCTCTCAGGCCTGGTTGACGCCGGGATATATTATAATAGTAAGCGTAGAGAACAGCCATGTCCAAGTCTCAAAGCATTTGCAATAACATAGCACCATCACTACATCATCCTCATCACCTTTGATCATCAAGCAATAAAAGAAAATTGCCTCTAATACGGTGGCCCCTGATGCTCTAGTCTCATGGCGACCTCAGATTCGGTTTCCCCATACATGTCTATGCCTGTGGTGAGTTTGTGTCAAAGTCTTTGAGGTTGGAGGTTCACGGAACCAGGTCTTCTGAGGAACGTTGTGTTGATCACTACCCCGGGTGGGCATTTTGCTCAGTCTGGCTCAACCACGATATTGTTATCGTCAGTAGGGGGACTTGGTAAGTGCCCAGCGCGCAAATCCAGCATAACAGTCAGGGTCCATGGTCCAGCGCTAAAATCAACCCACCCCTTCTTTCACCAAGTGTGGTCACTTTACTGCCATCAAAATTAGCCTCAGCTGGGCTGGAAGGGATAGCTGCAGTGTTGCTGACAGTGGGGAACACTGACAGCTTGGATTTATTTATTTCATTTATTCTTTTATTTATTCTTTTATATCGAGGATAATGGAATAAGCACTCGTGTGCTTTTTTACAACCAGTCCCCGTGTGTATGCAGTTTTTGTAAACCGTCCTGTGTTGTGTAGTCCTGTGTGCATTAGCTCAGAACAGGCACCACTGAATACCAGCAAAGTGACCCAGCAGCAGTGCAGGGACCCTCTGGCTGGTAGCCCCACGACGTCCTGGCATTGGTAGGCTCTCTCTCTCTCTCTCTCTCTCTCTCTCTCACTCTCCTCTCTCTCCTCTCTCTCTCTCTCTCTCTCTCTCTCTCTCTCTCTCTCTCTCTCTCTCTCTCTCTCTCTCTCTCTCTCCTTCTGACCCTGAGGATCCGACATAACGTATCTAGGCATGGCTGGGGTAGAGAGATCGAAGCGAGCGGCGTGGGAACAGCAGGACAGGAACGTCCCAGAAAGTAAGACAGCAAAAAGAAAGTAGTTCCTGTGACGAAGGGACATCTCCCTCTGGTTATTTCTGCTCTCTTAGCGGGTCGATTCACATTTCTCCAGTCTTGCGTGTTCCGACAGCGGTCAGGACATACCTCTTTTTGCCTAACATGTCTGTTCCTCTTTCTCTTCACACACTTACACACATACACACACACACACACAAACACACACATAAACATACATACGCACACACACATTCACACACACATTCACACATACATACGCACGTACGCACGCATACACACACGCATACACACATACACCACACACACGTGCGCGAGTGCGCGCGCACACACACATACACACAACACAACACAACACACACACACACAACCACCACCACCACACAACACAACACAACACAACACAACACACACACACACAAACACACAACACAACAACAACAACAACACACACACACACACACACACACACACACACTTCCTTCGGATGAGACTTTAAACCGAGGCCCCGTGTGCGAACGCACGCAGAACATCTTGCGCACACGTTAAATCCTGTTCCGCTTTTCGTAAGAGTAGGCCATCGTGTGCCGGTGGGAACAGATGACAATATTTACAAAACTGCATACACACGGGGACCGGATGAAAAAAAGCACATGATTGCTTATTCTGTTATCCTCGATATAAAAGAATAAATAAATAAATAAATAAATAAACACACACACACACACACACACACACACACACACACACAACACACACACACACACACACACAACCTCCCCCCACCCACCCACCCACCCACCCCCCTCCCCCTTTCTTGTACTATTACGGTAAACTGATATCAGAAAGCGGATTGAAGGAAAATGAAATCTCTGAAGATTCTGCCCACCTCTGGAGACAGCAAGAAAACAATTAGAGACGAGAGATTTCCAATAATGAACTTCTGAAGAAAAACATACATTGGCGTTAGAAAAACAAAGCAAATTGTCGGCAAAGAAGAAAATGGAGTATTAAACGATGGTGAAAGATTAAAAACGAGGACAGGGTGAATAACGGGGAAAGGAGTTTGTAGAAGAAGAAGAAGAAGAAGAAGAAGAAGAAGAAGAAGAAGAAGAAGAAGAAGAAGAAGAAGAAGAAGAACAACAACAACAACAACAACAACAACAACAACAACAACACACAACAACAACAACAACAACAACAACAAGAATTGCAAAGAAGAAGAAGAATTGCGAAGAAGAAGAATTGAGAAGAAGAAGAATTGAGAAGAAGAAGAAGAAGAAGAAGAAGAAGAAGAAGAAGAAGAAGAAGAAGAAGAAGAAGAAGAAGAAGAAGAAGAAGAAGAACAAGAAGAAGAACAAGAAGAAGAACAAGAAGAAGGAGAAGAAAAAAGAAGAAGAAGAAGAAGAAGAAGAAGAAGAAGAAGAAGAAGAAGAAGAAGAAGAAGAAGAAGAAGAAGAAGAAGAAGAAGAAGAAGAAGAAGAAAACAACAACAACAACAACAACAACAACAACAGCAACAACAACAACAACGACAACAGCAGCAGCAGCAACAATAACAACAACGACGACAACAACAACAACAAAAGAAGAAGAAGAAGAAGAAGAAGAAGAAGAAGAAGAAGAAGAAGAAGAAGAAGAAGAAGAAGAAGAAGAAGAAGAGGAAGAAGAAGAAATATTTCAATAAGACAGGTGTTTTAGAATTCAGTTTTTCCCACAGAAGTGTTGACGTGAGTTAGAAAGTAGATCTGTTTTTTTGCGCGCTGCGTGCGCGCGCGTCGCACCACACACATCACACCCAGCAACACACCCGACACACACACACACACACACACCACAACACACACACACACAAACCCACACAAACACACACACAACGCACACATGTAAGAGTTATTACGGATCAGCTCTCCTTCACAAGACCTCTGATTGTATATTCTCATCCAAAGGACCCAGCCAATACATAGACCTATAAGACACTGACAGAAAGGAAGAAAGAAAGAAAGATAAAAGAAAGAAAAGAACGAAAGAAAGAAAGAAAGAGAGAGAGAGAGAGAGAGAGAGAGAGAGAGAGAGAGCGGAGAGGAGAGAGAGACGAGATGAGAGAGCGAGAGAGAGAGAGAGAGGAGAGCAGAGAGTCGCAGAAACGACGGAAACGACGACAGAAAGCAGAACGACCGACCGAACGCACCGCCAAGCCGCGCCCGAGCAGGCACGCCCGCCCGCCCCACCACTGCAACGCACCCCGCCCAGTCCCCGCCCCGCCACCAGCACAATCCCGCACCCACGACGCCTGCCCCACCTGACACTACCGCCACCACACCTACACCCAAAACCCCGCCCGCCCCCCCCCCCCCCCCTCCCCACCCCCCCGCTCACCCCTAAACGCCAACCAACCGCGTCCCGCCGCCCCCCCCTTCCACCCCCCTCCAGAGCTCCCCCACGCCCGCCCATCACCTCACCCCAGCCCCAGCCCGCCAGGCCTCAACAGCCCCCCCCACCACACCCAAAGACGCCCCCCCACCACGCCCCCGCACCAGCGAAAAAAACACCCCCCCCACGCCATCCCCCGTCTGCTAAGTCATTAGGGGAAAAAGCCCCATAAGACCAAACATTCCAGTTAGTCGCCTTGCGGGCCAATCCCGAAATAAACGTTTTTCATTTTCTCTCAAAAGCTGGTCATTTGATTTTTTTAATAATTCGAATACCATTGCCTATTCTTGTGTTTCCATGTAAAATTAAAAAAAAGCAAACACTACAAAGACATCACAACAGGAGGCCAAACCAGAAGTTTCTAATCTCCATTACTGCCTTACAATGTCACAAGCATAATTACTGTCATTAAATTTGAGGCTGGACTGAAATGACACAGCTGGAATACATTTTGGTTCTACTACTGGCTGTACCCCTATAACCCTTGGCCATCCAGATTATCTCCATGTTTGTTTTTCCGTTCGTTCTTATCGTTTCATAAGTGTTCTTTGGGTGTTATTTCTTTCTCCGTGCTTCTTCCTCGGCCGCTCTTTTAGTGTGCCTTGCTTATTTTGTTTTTTTTATTATTTGAATATAATCATTAATAACCTTTGCCCTGTGTCTTGCTATTCATTAAACAAACACGCAAGAGGACAGAAAAAAAGGATTAACAAGAAGTTTCCGTTTCTTATCTTCCAATACTCAGACTCCCCCATAATGTCACAGCGTAATTACTCAGGAGGTTGTTATGGAGTGCTTTTTTCCATGGGTTTTTTGCAGGCACAAAACGTGGCGTTGGGTTTTGTTGTTGTTGTTGGTGGTGGTGGTGGTGGTGGGTGGTGGTGTGGTGGTGTTGGTGGTGGGGGTGGGGGGTGTTCTTTTCTCGCTTCTTCTTCTTCTTCTTCTTCTTATTCTTATTCCCTTGCTCCTCCTCCTCCTCCTGCCTCCTCCTCCTCCTGCTCCCTCCTCCTCCTCCTCCTCCTCCTGTCGCCTCCGTTTTCTTCTTGGTCTTGGTCTTCTTCTTCTTCGTTGCTTCCCCTTTCTTCTATTCTTCTTCTTCTTCCTTCTTCTTTCTTCTCTTCTCTTCTTCTCTCTTTTCTTCTCTTCTTCTCTTTCTTTCATTTTTTTTCCTGTGCTTCTCGGTTGTAGTTTTTTTTTAAACTCTCCAAATTCTATCACACACGCTCACAAAAAAAGCGCGAATCACAATCACACAAACGCGTGCACACAAGATAGCACACAACAACACGCCATCATCTCCTCTCTCTTTCATCTCTCGATCTCCCCCTCGGCATCTCTCTCTCTCTCCTTCTCTCAGTCTCTCCCCTCATCTCTCCTCCCCCATCTCTCCTCTGCTCGCCATCTCGCTCCTCCTCTTCTCCCTCACAATCGACGCCTCTCCCACTCATCCGTCTCCGAGTCTCTCCTCCGTCTCTCTCAGCGCTCCATCTCGCCCTCTCTATCCGCCTCATCTCCATTCACTCTCCCTCCCTCCTCTCTCCACCTCTGCTATCATCTCACTCCGCCCTCCAGATCACTCACATCTCTCTCTCACACACACACACACACAAGACACCACATATATATAATATATATATATATAATATATATATATATAAATAGTACTAATATATATATACTATATATATATATATGATATAATATTGATATATACACACATATATGTATAAATACCACATACAGACAACACATATACACAAACGACCCCCAAACAAAAACAACACAAACACATACACATACCCACATACACGACACACAACACAAGAAAACACACCACATACCACACAAAAAGACACACACCAACACACATAACCACACACACCACTCACACACAAGGCACAACCAACGACACACACACACAAACACACTAGACACACAACACACACAAACACACAGACAACCACACACACAACTGGGGTACACACACGGGAAACCACACCCCCCACAACTACACACACAGGGGAACGGGGGCAGACCGACCGGTTTCTGGCCCGACTCCTTTCGTCACCGCCACTTGCCCCTCCCCACTCTCCGCCCAAATGTTGCCGTTTTACCTTTATATAATATGGAACTATCCTGGGCGACACAAACACCCCAACACCCCACCCCCCTTGGAGCCAAGGCCTAATAATCTGATACCCGTATACTGCTCTGCGACCTCATGCAGTTGGGTCGGTGGTGTCTGTCCTGTCTCTGTCGTCTGTCTCTATCTGTCCTGTCTGTCTGGTCTGTCGCTGGTTCCTGGTCGCCGCCTGTCCTGTCTGTCCTGGATCTGTCTCTCCTCTCGTCGATCGTCTCCTCTCCCCTCTCTTCTCACCTCTTCCTCTCGGCTCTTCTCCCTCTCCCTCTCCTCTCTCTCGGTCTCAAACGTCCTCGCTCTCTCTCTCCTCCCTCGCTCCGTTCGCTCCTCTGACCACTCGTCTCCGCCCTTCCTCCGCTCCTGTCCTTCCTCGTGCCCTCGTTCCCTCTTCTCTCTCTCTTCTTCCCCTCTCGTCTGCCTCCTCCTCTCTGTCACTCTCTCCTATTTCCTTTCTCTCCGATCTCATCTCGCGATTCTCCTCTCTCTCTCGGGCCGCTATTGCTCCCTTCTCCCTCCTCATCTCCGTCTCTCCTCCATCGTCTCGTCCATCTCCTCTCTCTCTCATCTCTCATCATCTTCTCCTCTCTCTCTCCTCTCTCTCTCCTGGTCCTGCCTGTCGGTCTGTCTGTCTGTCGGTCTGTCTGTCTGTCTGACTATTCTAGATTATGTCTATCGAATCTGATCTATCTATCTTTCTATCTATCTATCTGTCTGGCGTGTCCCCTCTGACTCTGTCTGTCTTGGTCTGATCGTCTTTCTGTCGGTCTGCTGGCTTCTTCTGTCTGTCCTGAGTCTGTCCTGTCTTCTCACTCTCTGTCTCACTCTACCTGCTCTCTCTCCGCCCACTCTCGCTCCCCTCCTCCGCCTCCTCCTCTCCCGCACGGCTCCTCCCCCCCCCCGCGCTCCGCCGCCTGCCGCCCTCCCCCCCCCACCTCTCTCGACATCCCCTCCTCGCTCGTTTCCGGACTCAGGGGTCATCTCCGCATCTCGCTCTCTCTCTTCTACTCTCTCATCCCATCTCTCGTTCTCTCTTCTCGTCCTCGCTCTCATCCTCTCTCTCCACTCACTCAAGTCTCCTCTCATTCTTCGTCTCTCGTCACTCTCAGAAGAACTAATCGATCGATCGATCTATCAATGGATCCTACCTCTACTCTTTCTCACGCTCGTCTGTCTTCATTGCATTGACAATTTTTTCATGTCACATAAACCTTTTTTTTTCACATCAACATTTCGTTTTATATTAAGCTCGTAAAATCTGTCAAAAAAAAAATTTTCGCAACACCAAAAAATATCTTTTTTCTCTTTTGGGTACAACGATTATCCTGACACTCCAGGCGCCTCTACAAAACTCGGGTCACGTATATTGTTGGCTGTAGGTGTCTCTCCGAGGAAAAATTCTAGTGTTAGAATTAAACAAGATGATGATTTATAACTTGGGAATAAATAATGCGAGTTGAACAGATACACATAGGGACAAAGTTCCATTGGGATTATCGAGGCGTGAAACTTTGCTGCTTCACACATTTTGTAACAATGAGTGTGCACTCGACAAACGACACGACCGAGCTATACAATACAAGCACACCCAAGAAGCAAGTACGCACGCACCCCACCGGACAAACACGTTGCAAAACACCACATAAACTGTAAGGGCATATACCCACGCGTGGCACTACACGTACATCACAAGCCTCGCAAGCTACACACACAACACACCCCACCAGAAGTATACACAACACTCACACAACAAACACCAGGCAACAACTACAACAAAGACAACACACACCCGACACACACAACACACACGCAAGCACAACAAACAACGGATAGCCAAGCTCGGCAACACTGGGCAACAACACGTACACACTTGTAATTACCTTCTTTTTTTTTTTTTTTTATTTTTTTTGTTTTTGTTTTGATACACCTTTCTCTTTGTTTGTTTTTAAAAACAATAGATAAATCTTTATATTTTGATGCTGTTGAATGTTAGTTCCAAACGCAATCTGTGAAATAGTTAAGTATTTTTTTTTGTTTATCTTTTTTTTTTTTTTCCTCTTCTTTTCTCTTCTGTTTCCTAGATTGGAATGGCTTGAATAAAAAAAGCCAAATAAAATGCTGTATTCAATTGTTACCATCTAGGAAATTTAAACAAACACCTTGACGAGCTCCCTTGTCCACTAGACACAAAACCAGGCAACACATACCCCGGGCACGCTGACAGCGCGACGCACACGCGACACACACCGGAAAACGTCGCGCGCACACCCGGGCAAACCAACGCATCACCACAACAACACCACCACGCACACACCGTACACACGTACACCAACCCTGCACCGTCGCGCACACACGCACACCAGGGTACGTACCAAACCCACGTACACACACACCACACACACATCGACACACACACACCCACACACACACACACACACACACACACACCACCCACACAAAGTGGGTTAAAATGCGCACAAGACTCCAAATAAGATAAGACCGAACGAAGCCGGCAGGAAGGAACGGAAGAGGAGACAAGCAAAAACCAGACCCTCAACAACCCGGTGACCATTATGCCTGCAGCAACTGTGAACAAGAAGACATGCCATAGCCCGGCTTGGTGGTCCTGCTGAGTAACTACTCTCAGAGACGTTGTTTTACAAGAGAGAGAGGAAGGGTAAAAGAAATGGTGCCCGATTCCATTGTCTTCCTGAGACAGTAATGCGCCGACTTACAACCACAGTTGGAGGACCACGCCGGCTCGGTAATGTTCAGATATTTCTCTTTCCTCACTGCGTGAAATCAGGAAGCCTGGTCCCAAGAGAGAACGCGTGCCACAAGAGCAGCAAAATCATTTATTATTTTTATTTATCTGTTCTTCTTTCATTTCGAGGATAATGTAATAGGTACATCATGGTTGATTTTTTTTACATCCAGCTCCGCGTGTGTGTGTATGCAGTGTTGTTAAAGGTTTGTCCTCCGTTTCCCGAACCGGCAGCTTAAATGGCTAATCTTGCCGTAAAAGTAAAACTGGTTTTTTTTAATGTGTCCCATAAGATGCTTCTCTTGTGTTCGCACACGGGACCACACGATTTATAGTTAAAGTGTAATAGTTTAGTGCCGACCTTAAGTTACAACTGAGGACCCAGCTATCGGTTACATCAGATTTCACTGCGTTAAAATTCTGGATGTTGCCCCCCAGAGAGGACCCTACTCTGCCACAAAGCAGCAGCTTCCATAATGTTTGTGTGTGCAACATTATAATTGTTGTGTTTTGGGGGGGACTTCAGATTATTTGTTTCTTCTGCGATGTCTGGTCCTGAATATTTAAGTCCCCGCGTGTGCCATCCGATTTTGCAGCTGTACCATCAACCAACCACTATGTACCTGTTTTGCGTGTAATAATATTGGAGTCCCTTAATATTCCCACTCCAACGTGATGAAAAGGGCAGTAACAACCAAGAATCACTGGCCCACTACTGCACCTTTCTTCCCACGACCATACCCCCCCCCCCCCCCCGACGCACGGGTTTTTGTGACCCCCCCTGCAAACAGGGGCGACAATCCTGTCCGTAGAGATCCTGGACAGCACTGGGAGATCCATGCAATAGAACACAACACACACGCAAAATAAAGAGCTTTGCCCCTTCTTTCCCTGTTCTTTAGGGTTATGGGTTTTGATGTGTTGTGGTGGGTTTTTTTTGGAGGGGGGTTGTTTTTGTTTTTTTTTCTGCCTCATCTTCGGTGACATGATATCCCCGTCCCCACATGTTCCCATTGCCGCCCATTTCAATCTCCCCCGCCACAGCCAGTGACCTATGATTTCGTTATGATCTCATCCTCAGGGTTGTGGAAGTCCACAAGAGCGCGATCAATATTAGGCCCAGACCATAGGGACAACTAGCCAAAGTAAGGGCCGCCGATGCACATCTCTGTGGGTCACTTATGGTGGAAGTCAAGTGGTGCCTGTTCTGATCAAACATACGCAGGACAGAGAACCACCTACTAATCCCCCTACTAAACTACAAGTATTTAGCTCAGTCCGCGGAGGCCAGACTGAGTGAAGTCACCGACCCTGAGGTGTGGCGACCACCACAAAATCCAACGTCGCCTACCACGACCGTCCCCCCATGGCAACTCCAAACCCCAAAGAGGCTTTGATACAAAGCTCACCAAATAAGCACAGAAGTGTATGGGGGAAACCGAATCTGAGGTCACCCCATGTGAGAGCCAGAGCATCTGCGAATCAACCACCGATTACCAGGACTCCTTTTTTATATTGCGTGATGATCAAGTTACTGAAGGATACATAAGTAAGCCTGCTGTGGAATAACTTTGCGCTTTGAGACTACTTGATAGAGTTGATACACTATACGCTTACTATCATAATATAGTCCCCCCCCCGCGGCGTCAAAAACTAGGCCCGAAGATACAGGACAAAGCCTGCTGGTTGGTCATACTTTGAGGCAACACTCTCTTCTTTACTTGCATTATTAAAGTGGATGAAGCTCGAACCGTATGGTCCAGCTCCCCACGAGCCCACACAAAACTAAATCTGGGTGGAGCCGCCGGGTTTTTTTTAAAAAAACCCTATGCCCTTAGGGGAATTTTTTTCTGGGGACCTTCCCTGCGTAACCCGGGGAAACCAACCCCCCACACAAACACACACATACCACCCCACACACACACACCACAACCACACCCAAAACCACAAAACACCACCCCCAAAACACACAAAACAAAAAACCCCCAACACCACACACCCCCACCCCCGATTTTGGGTTTTTACTTTCCCTTTTTTCCTTTTTTTTTTTGCCAAAAACCTTTTTTTTTTTTTAAAAATTTTTTGCTTTGGGGTCATTTAAAAAAAATGGGAAAAAAAAAAGGAAACCATAAAACACGTTCCGCATACTTTTACATAAAAAAAAGTATTAATATCAAACAACTTTCCCCCGTGGGGGGGTGTGGTGTGTGTTGGTTGGTGTTGTGGTGGTGTGTGTGGGGTGTGGGTGTGTGTGTGTGGTGTGTGTTGTGTGTGTGTGGTGGGGGTTTTTTGTGTGTTTGTGTGTGTGTGCGTAAAAAACGTGTGTTGTAAGGCGTGCGTGCGTGCATGGGTTTTTTTTTGTGTAGCCTGCCCGTAAAAATTTTTCTTTTTTTTTGTTCAAAAAAAATCCCACATTGGGTCAAAGCAACAGACAAATGCTTGACATTTTAAACAAATTACGAACAATTTTCCCAAAGGGTTTTTTTAAATTTGAACGTTTTAATAGAAAAAAAAGTTCGGGGGGGGAACATTTGTAAAGTTGTGTAACCCTTTTAAAAAAGAACCTTTTTGTAAAAAGGAAGGGGTTTTTTTTTAAATTTTTTTTTAAAATTTTCACTCTGTAACGACAGACAAAAACGATTGGGTGGTGTAAAGGGGGCTTTTCGTTGGGGGTGCGGTTTCGGGGGGCACGTTAACGAGCGGGGTGCGTACTTTTGTGGGGTGTGTGTTTTTGGTGGTGTGGGGTTTGGGGTGTGTGGGTGTGTGGGGTGTGGGTTTTGTGTTGTGTGTGTAATTTATGTGGTGAGTGAAATGCGCGCGGCGGTGCGAGTGTGCTTTGTATGTTCTGTGTAATTGTATTTCGTGCGCGTTTTTCCCCGCGGTTGGGGGTGAGGCCCCATTGTCCCCCTGTGTGTATATCCCACAACCCAACCGGGTGCAGTGTGGTTGTGTGTGGTGTGTGGGGTGTGTGGTGTGGTTTTGGGGTGGGGTGTTCTTCCCGGGCTTTTCTGCTGTCTTCTGTCTTTTCCTTTCCCCGTCTGTCGTGTCTTCTGTGTGTCGTATCTGCTGAGTGTGTTGTGGCCCCCGGCCCCCGGGGTTTCGCACGACGCTCTCCCTTTCCATTAAACCTTTTAAAATAAAGACAGCTCGTTTTAACTTGACAAGGGAAAATTAAAGAAAATTCCCCCCCTTTTTAAAACCAACCCCAAGGGCCCCGGTGGGGGAAAAAAAGGGGGCTGGAACATTTCAACTTTTGGGGGCCACTGTTTTAAAAAAAAAAAAAAAACCCCCCAGGGTTTTCCCCCCCCAGGCGGGCACAAACTGGGGCCCGTCCCCCACAGAACAAAAAATAGGGAAAATGACCCAAAGAAAAAGAACACCCCGGGCATCCCAGCACCCGAAAGGGGCTTCAGAAAACGTCTGCTTTCTCCTTTTTTTTGCCTTAATTCCCCCTGGAAAAAGGGTTTTTTAGGACGTACTTTCCTTTTTTTTTTTTCAAAGGGGGTTCCGGGTTAGGGCCGGGGAACGGGGGTTGGGGGAAAAATTTAAACCCCCCCTCCAGTAAAAAGCTTTTTTTTTTTTAAATCAATTGTGTGTTTTTTGTGTCGGTTTTTTATAAGGGGTGTTGTTTGTGGTTGGGGGGGGGGGGGGGGGGGGGAGGGGGGGGGGGGGGGGGGTGGGGTGTGTGTTGGGGGGTTTTTGGGGTTTTGGGGGTGTGTGGGGGTGTTTTGGTGTGGGTGGGGGGGGGGTGTGGGGGTGGGGGGGTGGGGGGATGGGTGAGGGGGGTGGGGGGTGGGGTTTTTTGGGGTGTGTGTGGGGGGTTTGTGTGTGTGGGGGGGTGTTGGGTGTGGTGTGTGGTGTGTTTGGGTGTGCTTTCCAGGAAAGGGGGGAAAAAGGGAAAAAAAAAAAGCGGGGCGAAAAGGGGGGGTTTTTTTTTCTGGTTTATTTTATTTTTTTTTTTTTTTTTTTTTTTTTCAAATTTTTTTTGTTAAAAAATTTTTTTAAAAAAACAATCACCCTTTTTTTTTTTTTTACCCCTGAAAAAAAATCGGCAGGTCATTCAACAAAAACAGAAAGCGTACTTTTCCAAAAAAACTCGGTTTTTTTTTACAACAAATTTAAATTGAAAACGGGGTTTTGTTGGGGTGGGAAAAAATTTCTGGGGGGCCCCTTCCCCCCAAAATCAGAAACATTTTAAAAATGGCAGGGGATGGTTTCAAACCCAAAGAAAATTTTGGGAAAAAAAGGGCTTTAAAATTTTTTTATAACACACGCACATGCACACGCACACGCGCACGTGCACTTTCACCCCCACAAAACCCCGCGCCGGCGCATGAACACAGAAAACCACAACCACCCCCACAACACCCACACACCCCACACCTCCCCCCCGAAATATTAAAAATATAATTTTAAAAAATATATATATAAAAATTATATATATAAAATAATATAAATTATAAAATAAATATTAAAGAAAACAGAAGGGGGAAAAGAGAAGAGAGAGAGAGAGAGAAGAGAGAGAGAGAGAAGAGAGAAAAGAGAGAGGGGGAGAAAAGAGAGAGAGAGAAGAGGGGGAAAGAGGAAAGGGGGGAGGGAGAGA
>CM060332.1:50960774-50967561 GCA_030674155.1 Stramonita haemastoma | reverse complement strand
GGAACTGGATGTAAAAAGAAAAAAGCACATGAGTGTTTATTCCATTATCCTCGAAATCAAAGATTGAAAAAAGAAAAAAGAAATGAAAGATCTGAGTTCAGCTGCCACAAGAGACAATGCCTTGCTGATGGATTGTGTCGGTGTTATCTGGCTGCTTATCCTGATTCAACAAAAGACAACCATGATATGCTGACCTCTTCCCAACTACAATACTTACTTAATCACGAAGTTGAAGTAAGTGAGAAACCTACCCTGAAATCTGTACAGTCGCCACAGCCCTAACTTTCATTAAGTTTAATCAAATTTTGTCCCACAGATTTGCTATTCTTCCCCTGAAGACTTGAACAACAAAACTGGCCAGAGGATTCAGAAGTGTGGGAACCAGCGCTAAGGTCGCCACGAGACCAGAGCATGTAAGGCCTCTGAGGAAAGAGATGTGTGCGTATAACGAAGTGACCGGTGAGGTAAAGCTGATACTAACGAGGTTATGGAAATCCAGTTCACTGGAAGACTACGTTACAGCGCTTTGCTGCAGTGTGGCTCGTGTTCAGAACAGTCACCAGTCACCTGATTCAGCTTCAGTAGTATGTCTGAACGAAGCTCCCTGCTTCCTTTCTAGAGGGGAAAGGATAGCCTGGCGATGTGCATTACGCTCCTGATCTGCTGACCCAGGTTCGAATCTCGTTCAAGAGGTTTTTTTCCTCTGGAGTTAACATCAGTAGCGACTCCACTCGCCCTAGAAGTTCTTCGGATGAGACTATAAACCGATGTCCCGTGTGAGAACGCACGCAGAACATCTTGCGCACACGTTAAAACCTGTTCCGCTTTTTGGAAGAGTATGCTATTTTGCGCCGGAGGGGATGGATGATACAAATTTACAAACTGTATACGCACGAGGACTAGGTGTAAAAAAGAACGTAAGCGCTCATTGTATTATCCTCGAAATAAAAAAAAAATAGATAAATAGTTTTCAAAAAATGCAGCCATGTCAACCAAGCCCTAAGACATGTCTGAACGAAGCCCTGTTCTTCCTTTCTGAACGTGCCCCTGTCCACCAGGCCCGGAAACACAGACACCTGCAGGGTGGGTCAGCTAATCTGAGGAACAGCCTCAACTGCCTGCTATACCACACACTATTTGGTCACTTACTGTGTATCTTCGGTCTTGTGAAACAGTCTCCTTTAGGTATCCACCAAAAGTGATTTCACAAACACTTAACAGATCCTCGGACTGGAAACCATAACCTTGTAGAATGCAGTGCTTTGTGGTGACTGCTAAGGCAACAGGACTGGTGTCATGGTGATTTCGCTTTCAGTGGTGATTTTGCAACAAGCAGTCTACCAGATATCAATATTGATTAAAACTGCTACACAGTGATTGCTAGAAGCACTCCATCAGATATCAGTATTGGTTAACACTGCTACCCAGAGTGTTAACACTCACGGTCAATGAAGTCTTAATTTTGTACAGCATTCAAGGACAGACGTTAGGGAACAGTCAGTGGAGTTCTACAGTACTCCTCACAGAAACACGCTACTGAGGCATGCTACGCAAAGAGATAAAGGATCAGCTTCTTTGGGATTGTTGGGCTTTTTTTACAAGGATGTGGGAAAAGTGCAAAAACTTATGATTAACAAGAAATGATACTTTCTATTAAGGAAGGAAATAAAACGTTTTCTGACCCTAAAAAAAGTTCCAGAACCCCAGTGGTTTAGGTGGAGAACCGAATGGCGGCCTTCGGTCTCGGAAGACTATGGAGAAACATGGACATAAACTGTGATGACTGATGTTTCTAACAAGCTGGCATATACTGACAGCTGAGGACACATCTTGACGAATGTAGATGACTCCGTGACTACCTGGATTGTGACATTCTGGGATGATCGGTGTGGATATTTACTGGTGTGTGGATGTTCAGGGTTACACACATGCACAGAGGCTGCGGCGGGAAAAGAACCAGAAAAATATATACATTCACTAAATGTATACAGCACCATGAGAGTGGTAAAAACGTCAGGGTTTTTTGTGGAGAAGCCAGATACCAAATCCAGACGAGATACAGACACTTCAGAGAAGAGTGCTACAATGAGAGTGCTTGTCTATGAGCAATACGCGTGTTGACCACTGGCTATGACTGTGCTGACACTGATGGACAGTGTTTGGTGTGAAGGCACAGACCGAGGGGATGAAGCGCGGTGTGGTGATGGTGGTCACTGCTTAGTTCGGTGCAGCAAGGTCTACACTGATGACCATTGCCGAAACATGTACCTTCAGCCGGAGAGTGTTGGCAGATGGTGCAACATGTACCTTTACTGGAGACTACGGTGGAAACATCTCTTGCTCAAAGGTTTTTTGTTCTAGGAAATAATTTGTATATATAAAAAAAAAACGTTGAATTTATCCAGTTTATGTAAATAAGACATTGATTTCTGGTGTTTGCGAACTTTGGAAAGTCAATTATAAAGTAGTAATTTACTGTTGCCAATTTGATCTGACGTGATGTGATGTGATGTAAGTTGCTGTAAAATAGATGAAAGATGTTTCTGGTTTGGAAAACACAGGAATGACGATAAACAGTCAGTGACACTCCGGAAAAAGTGCGTGAAGTTGATACCAGTGAGGACCAAGGTACGGAGTTCAACTATAATAATTCATTTTCCGACCCCTTGTTCGCAGAAACATGCATCGTTTGAATTTGCATTTGAATCTTGAATACTTTGTCGTTGATTGTTCCCGTTGAAAGCTGCACCTTGTTTACGTTTCTTGACTTTGATGTCTAAATTTCTTCAAATCAAAGATACTTTGTTGTTAAGATGTTTGGTGTGGAGCAGTAAATATATATTAAAAATTTTAGTACAAAAAACTGTGTCAATCTACCCTAATTCCTCGCTGCAGTTAAGTGAAGAAACATCTCACGCAAATAAAAATGAAATTTGGAACAAGTTTGTATCTGACGTCTGACTGTGTTGTGAGGTTAGCGGGGGGGGGGGGGTGATGATTACTGAGTTGCTTTTATTTTATTTCTATTTTATTTTATACCACTTTATGTCACAGCAGATTTCTCCGCGTGAACTTTGGGCTGCTCTCCCAAGGGAGAGCACGTCGCCACAAGTGCAGCGCCTACCCATTTAAAAAAAAATTATATACAGCCCCGAGCCACCCTTTTAGTCTGGTAACAAGGCATACACATCACCTCACTTTCACACTCAACAACAGACCATCGAAAAAGGACATTATAATTATAGAGGATTTTTTCTTTTTCATTCCTCGGCTGAAGTTCCGAGGGTCACCAATGATGAGAGTTCTGTGTACGTGACCGTGTTTACTGACTTCAGTGGAGAAAAACGCAAGCTAAAGTGGACCGTGCACGTCACACGATCATCTGGACTGGCCAAGACTGTGCTGCAGGGCACAGTAAGGGGAGGGAGAGGAAGAGGCAGACAGAGAAAACGATGGGAAGACAACATCAGAGAGTGGACAGGCCTTGGGTGGAGTGATCTGCTACGGAGGGTTTTTTTATTTATTTATTTATTTATTTATTTATTCTTTTATATCGAGGATAACAGAATAAGCAATCATGTGCTTTTTTTCATCCGGTCCCCGTGTGCATGCAGTTTTGTAAATATTGTCATCTGTTCCCACCGGCACACGATGGCCTACTCTTACGAAAAGCGGAACAGGATTTAACGTGTGCGCAAGATGTTCTGCGTGCGTACGCACACGGGGCCTCGGTTTAAAGTCTCATCCGAAGGTGAAGGACCGTGGGGAGTGGAGGGAGGAAGCTGGTTGCAAAAATCTTCAGTGGTGCCCCCACGGTCCGCAGGAGTACGAGACAGGGTCGGTCGGGTCGTGTTTGCCCACCTTCAGGTAGGCGTATTCCGACTTCAAGGATGCTGGTTTAGCACAACAACGGCGTCAATGCAATAGTTCTGGGTTTTGTCTGCTTGTTGTTGTTATCTTATTAGCTCCGACCTGCACGAATGGCATACACTTCCGAAAGGCAGAACGGACTTACCGCGTGCGCAATATGTTCTGCTTGCGTTTGTACGGAGGCCCCAGGTATATAGTGTCCCCCGGAGGACTTCCTTGGGAGTGGGGTCCATACTGAAAATTCCCTTCAATGGGTGTCTCGGTTGTGGCTCGATCCCGGGCCGTACATACATCAAACTGCAGTGATCTACACGGTATGACCCTATGGGCATCACAGCATTATGTTCCATCTCAAAGGCTTGTCAACATACGCATTGCACTTTTGGCCTGGGCCAAATTCGTATTTAAAGAACGCAAAAAAGCTCTTCTTCCTTATCTTGTACTTTACTCAATTCAAGGACGGAACAAAACTCCATCTAATGTCCATTTTACAGTTATCGACATTTCCTCTTTCAGAGAGTTGAATATTGATTTGATGATTTTTTTCTTCTTTTTTTTTACACATCATAATATTGATCATGTACCGATTGCCCAGCATGTGATAATAATGGCTTGAACAATTTCAGGAACAATATACGTTAAAAGTGCACCACCACACGTGTGTGTGTGTGTGTGTGTGTGTGTGTGTGTGTGTGTGTGTGTGGTGTGTGTGTGTGTGTGTGTGTGTGTGTGTGTGTGTGTTTTTGGTGTGTGTGTGTGTGTGTGTGTGTGTGTGTGTGTGTGTGTGTGTGTGTGTGTGTGTGTGTGTGTGTTGTGTGTGTGTGTGTTCGATTTCGACCTAAGCTCATGTCTCTTCACAAAATGTGATCTTAAAAAAAAAAAAACCAAGGGGGGAGGGGGTGTCTGGGTTGGGGGTTGACGGTGGAACCACAGTGTGTGCGTGCGTGTGTGCGTGCGTGCGTGTGTGCGTGCCCAAGACAAGTAAAACAGCTCAATCCAAAACAAAAGCAAGGATAAAAAATATTCTGCGGGTTCGGTTAAATCAAAAACTACAAAAGCACTTTGATCACAATAGTGGCATACAGACACACTGGGCAGCAGAGAGAAACAGAGAGAAAGAGACATAGACAGATTAAGATCCGTTATCTTGATAGATGGCCTGTCTGCCTGTCTGTCTGTATGTCACAAGTGTGATCAGAATGCTATTTAAGTACTGTTGTTGTTTTTAAACAGTAATATATCCATACAATAACAATCAAACAAAACCAAACATATCAGACAAATAAATTGTTAAAATAAGAACGCTGATAGTGATGCAATAATCACCCATCACCACGAAGAACAACTATATAACAATGTGCACCCGTGCGTGCTTGCGTGCTTGCGTGCGTGCGTGTGTGTGTGTGTATGAGTGTATGAGTGTGTGGGTGCGTGCGTGCGTGCGTGCGTGCGTGCGTGCGTGCGTGCGTGCGTGTGTGTGTGTGTGTGTGTGTGTGTGTGTGTGTGCGTGTGTGTGTGTGTGTGTGTGTGTGTTTATACACACACACACACACAGAGCGAGCGAGAGAGATAGACAAACAGACAGACAGACAGACCCAGAGAGGGAGAGACAGAGACACACAGAGAGACAGACAGAGTGTAGAGAGAGGTATTAAACTGTCATTCTTCCTTTCTCCTTTGATCTTCCGGATGTGTCAGTTCTCACACTGTCTACAGACAGACGTTAATTTCCTAAAAACAAAACGAGGGCAGGATATTGAACAAGTTAATCAGTCTGAAGTGCTTGTAACTTAAACAGCCACAGTACATTTTGTTTAATTTGATTTTCAACTTCTCTCTCCTCTCTCTCTCTCTCTCTCTCTCTCTCTCTCTCTCTCTCTCTCTCTCTCTCTCTCTCTCTCTCTCTCTCTCTCTCTCTCTCTCTCCCCCTCTCTCTCTCCCTCTCTCCTCTCTCTCTCTCTCTCTCTCTCTCTCTTCTCTCTCTCTCCCCCCCCCCCTCTCTCTCTTCTCTCTCTCTCTCCTCCCCCCCCCCCTCCTCTCCCTCTCTCTCTCTCTCTTCTCTCTCTCTCTCTCTCTCTCTCTCTCTCCTCTCCCTCTCTCTCTCTCTTCATTCTCTGTCTGTCTGTCTGTCTGTCTCTCCACTTCCTATAGGCAGGACGGTGGCAGGATGGTTAAGACGTTCGCCTGCCAACATGTAAACCGCGAGGTTCTGGGTACCATCCCAGCCTCGCCCTTTCTTCCCATTTTGAAGAAAAAATCGAACAGAATGTCGAAGTCTTTCAGATGAGACTATAAACCGATGCCTCGTGAGCGAACGCACGAAGAACATCTTGTGCACTCGTTAAAAACCCGTTCCGCCTTTCGGAAGAGTAGGTCATTGTGTGCCGGTAGGAGTGGATGACAAAATATAAAAAACCAGCATGCACACAGGTGTCGTGTTTAGACACCATCCCTGAGGAAAAATCGGGGAGCTGGAGTCCCCAGGGCAGTTCGGGGTTGCAGGCCTATATGGCAACGTTCTGGTGGCTACTGTGACGGCTCTGGAACCATGCGTACGCGTATCGGCGATTGCCTTTCCACAGGACCATTCCAGCGACGTGAAGATGGGAGGGAGGGGGGATTTGCTGCATGGAAAGCAGATTGCCCTCCATTCTTACTTACCCAGGCTTTGCGCTCTAGAGCATACGGTATAGTGTGGTGCAGTGCAGTGCAGTGCATTGTAGAGTAGTGTGGTGTAGTGCAGTGTGGTTTAGTGCAACAACGCATGTTGTCACTGGCACATTTCTGTACTTAGGACGTAAGCCAGTGTGATGTCAATACAAATGTACCATCCATAGGAAGGAAGAAGAAAACAAAAGACGGGCGATGATTCAGCCTCACACGACTCTTCAGACCTGTAATCCAGTTTTCACGCAGG
>CM060332.1:50945774-50948274 GCA_030674155.1 Stramonita haemastoma | reverse complement strand
TCTTTTATTTCTAAACTGCTACAGGAGAAAAAAAAAAGACACCTTTAAAATTTGGAATTGTTAGTTGAATGTAATGTTGTAAAACTATGTTTGCAACAACTTTAGTTGTGAGTTAAGAATTTCAGATCTCTATAGGGGTCGCCCCTAATTTCTAATCCTCCGAAATTTTGGAGGAGATGTGTTGTCTATCTTCCCGTGTTCGTGGCATTTACTGTTTGTTTATTTGTTTTAATCAAGAGAGAAGATGGGTAGGTAAGAGTGGAGGGGTAGGGAACACAGGGAGGGGTAGGGAACACAGGGAGGGGGGGTAGGGAACACAGGGGGCATTTTGGGGGGAGGAAGATGGGTAGGCGAGAGGGGGGGGGTAGGGAACACAGGGGGGGGGGGGAAGATGGGTAGGTGAGGGGGGGGGGTAGGGAACACAGGGGGGGGGGGGGGGGGGGGCTGGACAAACACTCAAGGTCGTAAAATCATATCGTTATAATTATTTGTAATCTGATCAGTATTCACTGCCAAAGTAACACCAATTCTTATATTTAAGTATATTTAAAGTCTCACTTACTGTGGATTCTGGATCAGTTTTTTTATAGGACATAAAATCTTCAAACTACAAGAATTCCTCCAAATTCGTATTAGATATAAGACACACTGTAAACCTTTTTAAGTTGAAGAGGTACAGCTGTCACCTCTTGTTGAATCCCTTCACATATAGGATTACATTCTAATGACTGGACTGATAGGGCTGTAACAGAACAAAACCTGCAAGCAGAGAAAGGGAAACCACTGAGCTGCAGATCTGTTTATCCATCCAAGAAGGATACCCAATGTTGGAACAGACACCCTCTAGCTAATCCAATGACATGATTCCACAGAAAGAAGCAGTTTGCGAAAGGGGTTTCCACCCCAAAAAAGTGTTTTAGAAAACATTTCTCATTCAATGACTTATGCATATATTGTCAAAAGAAAGACAACTTCTGCAGTTATTTTTTTTTCAGGATCATGTTAAACACATATAACACAAATAATATCAGCAAGGATGATGAATTCGTATGTGGGGAACGTAAATATTTCATTTACCAGAATTGTACTTGACTGTTAGAGTTTAAAGCTTTACTTGCCTACTTTTTTTCTTAATGCTTCCTTTAAACAAGTCTGTACACTATTAACCTGTGCCACTGTCTCGCAAGTAAAGGTGTCAAATAAAAAGATGTATTTTTTTCTGAATTCTCATTGTCAAAAACACAAGAATCTCCACACACAGAGAGATGCTTGCTCTCCGAAGTCGGAATGCCAATGCCTTTATGATTAGTAGAAACGGTCGTATACGCAACATGTCATCATTGGTCAACCTTAGAGCTCTAGCCGAAGAACCAAAAACATGACCAAGAATTTGGAATTTGATTGACATTTTTTGTCTCCAGTAAGAGAAAAGGTCTCCAACAGACAGATAAGCCAATTAAATGAAGAGTGGTATCTACTCCCAGTAAAAATGTTCCAAACAGAAATGTCACCTAAAAGATCAACATTATTCCCCTAATATGGATTTACCAATCACAGAAGGATTAGCCATTGCTATCAAAGAAAATCTCCTAACATGACACTCTAAGTCAAAAAACGACTGGAATTAATTTGGTTCAAGCAAAAATACCCCTTCATATATACCTTCCAGCCAGGGTAAATCACCACTGGTGAACTTCGGAGCTCTAACCGAGGAACAATAAAAAATAAATTTAAAAATGTTTTTGATAATTTTAAGGCTGCTTTTTTTTTCACTAAATGACTACTTTGGCAAAAGTCTGTTGGTCAAAATAAACCTGCTACTTGTCCTCAATTACATCACACTTTGTCCCAAATGAGAGAAAAAGAAAATCGGGATTCAAACGTCTAGTTTCATCACTTCATAATATGCTGTTTTTATTGTTGTTGTCGTCGTCATTGTTGTTAGGCGTTTCACAGCTTAACATTTTGGCCTAGGATTCACCCAGAACATGCAATCAGTCTCACTCATCTCAACTCTGATTTACTGTGAGACCGTGATAATACACTAGTTGAGATGTCTACATGGGTGTGTAGGCAGCAATACTCCAACGGATTTTTCTTCCCTTGAAGGGCAGTGCATGTTGTTATGCTAAGAGCATGTCATCCGAAATCAGTCTACCTTTTTTGTCGTCACTTACTTAGTTCCTCAGCTAGAGCTCCGATATTTACTAATGGTAAGATTTTTATGTATAACCAAAAATTCATCCACCATTAAGGTAGCGGCATTCTGACGTCGGGGGACAGACAAAATTTATTAAGTTTAGTTGATTGGCAGAGAGAAAAAATGTATTAAAAAAAATTAAAACCCAGCGCCGAACGCGACCCGAAGTACATACTTTTCGCTTTCTGAATGGCTGTTCATTTTAGTCTGGACAGTGTCTCTCTCTAGTCGCTGTGGCCTATCTATGTCTTCTCGGCAAATGGAGAGAGAGACTTGGTGTAGCTGTCCTTACCTTCGCCA
>CM060332.1:50935774-50940774 GCA_030674155.1 Stramonita haemastoma | reverse complement strand
AAGAAGAAGAAGAAGAACAAGAACAAGAACAAGAACAAGAAGAAGAACAAGAACAAGAACAAGAACAAGAACAAGAAGAACAAGAACAAGAAGAAGATTCTGGAAGAAGGAAGGTGGCAGGACGGTTAAGACGTTCACCTACCTAACAAGCTAACCGTGAGGTTCTGAGTTCGATTCCCAGCCTTGCCCTTTCTTCCCAGTTTGACGGGAAAATTGAACTGTCGGAGGAAACTCTGAACCAGTCGGACCCATGTGGTTACGTACTTGTGCGCATCAAACAAACATAAAACAATCAAAAATCGAAAAAAAAAATCAGAGAGCTATCTCCCGACTGTTCTTACAAGAATAGTGTGATCAATTCACAACAGTATCCCCGAAGTCTGAATGCGGCTACCTTAATGGTGAGGGGATGGTGGCCGTATAGGCCAAAATGTCACCATTGGTGAACCTCGGAGTTGCAGCCGAGAAACGGGAAAAAAATGAAAAAGAAAAAGAAAAAAAAAGGTCTGCCAGTCTCTCAATGGAGTAGCAGGCCCCTCTCCAGGTGACGGTTATTAGACACCAGTGACGTGTGGAGTGACGGCAGTTGGTCTCCAACCAATAAACAGACGGAAAAACTGACAGTGGTGGTGGTGGAGGGGGGGGGGGGGTTGCACCCAGCATCACACCAATTGATCACACATGGCGGCCATTATTAACAGACAACTGGCGAACATTTCTCTTCTATTTTTCTTCTTCATTGTCATCTTCTTCTTCTTCTTCTTCTTCTTCTTCTTCTTCTTCTTCTTCTTCTTCTTCTTCTTCTTTTTCTGCTTTGCTAAAATGGATGATTTGCTTGCTGCCATTTTTCAGAAAATACATTCAATCACATCCAGTCCCCCCTTGTTTATCTAAATGTTCTGTCTACGATCTGGGATCAAACTGATGCATGGTCAGACGATGTTGTCTGCTGACCCAGAAACCTGGAAAGTAAGGTTAGCCAGTGGGGATGTTTAAGAGGGAGATGTCTGACATGATACGTTCAAAACACTTCCCAAGATAAGGTAGGTTTAATGTAAAGCGTTCTGCTGATCCCTGTATAAAATGGCCGTGTTTCTGAGTATGATGAATTAGGTTTTGTTTAATTTTGTTGTTGTTGTTTTTCGTTTTTCGATTAGAGCTCCAAAGATCGCTTATGTGAAATTTTGTGTATGCCACCGTTTTTTGCCCCATCATGTAGGTAGCGGCATTTCCACGTCAGGGATGTATGCTGGGTGTGTTCGTGTTTCCGTGTTCGCTGACATGAATTTCGGGATCTTTAACGTGCACACTTGAGCTTCTGCATGTGTATATACACACGAAGGAAATTAAGGCACTGGTAGGTCTGCTCTTATGGTTGACCTGGGAGATGGTAAAAATCCCACGCTTAATTCACTAGACACCGCCGAGATTCGAACCCACGCCTTCATGGACTTATGGGATTGAAGTTAGGCGGTCTTAACCACTCAGCTAGAGAGTCGATCGTTTGAATGTTTGTTCCCAGTAACAGAAACGGAAATGTTCTGTCAGGATAGATGTTTTAGGATATGGTTGTTTTATTTCTCATCACACTTAACTGAACATGTAAGTACAAAGATTGACGTTTAAGCTACGGGTTTGGGGGGAGGGTTAACAATTTTGGGTAGGTTTTATCCTTTCCTTATTTCTGCGGACACTAAGATCTAGTTTTGCACAAACCACACGCAAAGCTGTAAACATACCGGAAAACAATACTTGTTCTGTAATTTAAGTATCCCTTCATACACAACACAAGCTGAAAGTGCCTGTGAACGGGAAAGGCAAAAGACTTATGAATATATGGGAAAAAATAAATATTGTTAAAAAAAAAAACACAATCAAGAAGAATAAGGAAGAAAGAAAAGGGGTTGAAGAAGGAACACAACATGCCGTGTCAAAATCAATCATACCGCATGCATCCCCGAACTCGGAATGCAGTTACCTCCATGGTGGGCGAAAAACGGTTGCACACGCAAAATCTCACCATTCATGAACCTCGGAGCTCTAGCCGAGGAACGAAAATAAATCAGACTGCAAAACTTATTCCAGGCATCAAAATAAGAAGCACTACGCAGAACACGCAGGGTACACCACGCCACACTCAAGCAGCCACCCTTGATAGTGATAGGTAAACCCACCAAGAGGGCCATACTTGATTAACACAGGGACAGACAAATACACCCCCAAAAACCCACTACAAAAAACGAAACCACCAATGTTGAAACCCGAAGACCGAAGCTAGCTAGGCCTGCCTAAACGTACAGAACAACCAACCTTAGAAGACATCAGAGAGGGAAATCACAGACAGCTTGCTAGTAAACCCATGGTATCACCATTATCGTCATTTTTTTCACAAGGGTAAAAAGATCTCAAAATGTATTTACCCCCCCCCCCCCCCCCCCCAGAGATTTAAAAAATCACAGTATTACATAGCAAGAGGAGCAGTTCAGCATGTCACACCATATAAGATATACACAATAGCACCTCGACAAAGACAGTCAGAAAAAATTGGGGGGGGGGCGGTGAAAAAGGACAGGAAAGGAAAAACAATTGAAAAACGAAAAGAAAGACATGCATGAATGTAAGAATTGAAACCAACACGGTCAGATGTGTGATAGTGATAGTTAAAGTAAAAGACTGCGTGATACAAGGTACAAAATCCACTACACAACAAGAAAAAATGCTACAACTTACAAAGAATAAAGAAAGAAACAAACAAACAAACAAACAAAGAAACAAAGAAACAAAGAACGGATGAATGCTAAAAAGAAGAGAAGACAGAACGAAAGACAGAGAAAAACGAGCATAGAGGAAGAAAGAAAGAAAGAAAGAAAGAAAGAAAGAAAGAAAGAAAGAAAGAAAGAAAGAAAGAAAGAAAGAAAGAAAGAAAGAAAGAAAGAAAGAAAGAAAGAAAGAAAGAGAAGGCAGACGTACGGACGAACGGACAGACAGACAGATAGACAGACAGACAGACAGACCAGACAGACAAAATGTAAATCGCGACAGACTGACAACGGAAGATAGGGAAAAGATAGACAAGAAGAAAGAAAGGAGGAGAAAAGCAGAAAGACAGAAACGAAGAAAAAAACAAATAAATCAACATAGAGGCGTGGAAATACACATTAACCTTGAAAGAACAATACATGCAATACACCAGAGCACAAAGCAGTACAAGACAATGCAAAATAAAACAGCGCAATACAAAACACTTAACGCTACATTAAGAAAGAAAAGAAGACATAAACAGCAAGTGGAAGAAAGTAAGAATGAAGGAAATAAAAGACAGAATGATTTAATTTAGTAAATGAGTGGGAAAGAAAGAGAAAAGAGAGACAGACGGACAGAAAAGACTGACAGACAAATAGACAGACAGACAGACTAGACAGAAATATAGAAAGAAAACAAAGCCAGGAATAAGCAGACAGACATGCAGACATGCAGACATGCAGACATGCAGATAGACAGATAGATAGATAGATAGATAGATAGATAGATAGATAGATAGATAGATAGATAGATAGATAGATAGATAGATAGATAGATAGATAAATAGATAGATAGATAGACAGACAGACAGACAGACAGACAGATAGACAGACAGACAGACAGACAGATAGACAGAACAAGCAAAAGACATAAAGAATGACTGAAAGAAAAGACGAAAAAAATGTATTTCAGTAAATATAACTGGGAAAAGAAAGAAAACAAAAAGCAAACAAACAAAATGAAAAAAAGACAAAACAGCAAAAAAAAAGAAAGAACAAACAGAGAAGAAAGGAAAGAATATGACAAAGAAGCAAACAAGACTCAAAGCTGTAGGCATGGAACAGAAAGTACACCTCAATACAGAACAGTACAACTCAAAGCGCTGCTTTGCTAAAACAACAACAAACAAAATCCACAAACATACAATACAAAAGACAGACAGACAGACAGACAGACAGACAGACAGACAGACAGACAGACAGACAGGAAGGAAGGAAGGAAGGAAGGAAGGAAGGAAGGAAGGAAGGAAGGAAGGAAGGAAGGAAGGAAGAAAGAAAGAAAGAAAGAAAGAAAAGAAAGAAAGAAAGAAAGAAAGAAAGGAAAGAAAGGCAGACAGACAGACAGACAGACAGAAACAAACAAACAAACAAACAAACAAACAAAGAACAGACAAAACCACACACCACACCCCTGGCTTCAGGGGAGGGAACTCACGTTCTGTGCAGTTGGGTCCGAATTTCCTGTTGCTGCGACACTTTTCACACTTGTCCCCGCGGAAATTGGCGTCGCAAATACAGAAGCCTGTAGCAAACATCCCGTCACTGCACTGCAACACAATGCCACACAATGCAATCAAAACAAATTAATGTAACGCAATGACAAAGGTTAAAAAAAATATTCATAATTATCAAGGTAGATGCGTTCCCATAACCTATGTGGTCGTAGGGGCCAGCATAGTGAGGGTGGCGCCCATCTCCTCTCTCTCTCTCTCTCTCTCTCTCCTCTCTCTCTCTCTCTCTCTCTCTCTCTCTCTCTCTCTCTCTCTCTCTCTCTCTCTCTCTCTCTCTCTCTCTCATCCTTCGGATGAGACTGTAAACCAAGGCCCCGTGTGCGAACGCACGCAGAACATCTTGCGCACACGTTAAATCCTGTTCCGCTTTTCGTAAGAGTAGGCCATCGTGTGCCGGCGGGAACAGATGACACTTACAAAATGCATACACACGGGGACTGGATGTAAAAAAAGCACAACAGTGCTTATTCCATTATCCTCGATATAAAAGAATAAATCAAATCAAATCAAATCTCTCTCTCTCTCTCTCTCTGCTTTACCATCTCTGTTCTTAAAGAGGGCTGGTACCCATTTACAACTGGGTGAACCGGGAGACTGTACTGAAGCCAAGGGGCACGAACTGTCACCCCTCTAACAGGTAACCATGCTCGATGTTGCTTAACATTGGCTTAGGGAGAACGATGGATAT
>CM060332.1:50930774-50933274 GCA_030674155.1 Stramonita haemastoma | reverse complement strand
TACTGATTCATACTGCTGTTATAAGGTAAAGGTGTCCCATAACCTGTGTGGTCGTAGGGGAGCGAGGTATCAGAGACCTCAGCTTCTCTAGGGGTCAGCATATTGAGGGCGGCGCCCATCTCCTCTCCCTCGCTGCTTTACCTTCCCTGACCCTAAGGAGGGTACGTACCCATTGACAGCTGGGTGAACTGGGGGACTGTACTGAAGCAAAGGGTTTGAATAGTCACCCATCCAACTGGGAACCACGCTCGATGCTTCTTAACCTAAGCTTGGGGAAATCCAGTGCTGTTGCTGTTTAATACTGCTGTTACTGGTTGATACTGCTGTTACTGCTTAATATTGCTGTGACTGATTGATACTGTTTTCACTTACCAATACTGCTGTTACTGGTTAGTACTGCTGTTACTGGTTAGTACTGCTGTTACTGGTTGGTACAGTCGTTACCCATTAATACTGCTGTTAATGGTTGATATTGCTATTATTGGCTGATACTCCTATTACTAAGTGATAGTGCTATAACTGACTGATACTGTTTTTATTGATTCCTAGCTAGTGCTGTTGCGTATCCATACTGCTTTCCACTGATTGGAAGGAAGGACGGTGGCAGGATGGTTAAGACGTTCGCCTGCCAATATGGAAACCGCGAGTTTCGGGGTTCGTACCCAGCTCGCCCTTTCTTCCCAGTTTGACGAAAAAAATCGAACTGAATGTTAAAGTCATTCGGATGAGACTATAAACTGAGGCCCACAGCGAACGCACGCAGAACATCTTGCACACACGTTAAAATCTCGTTCCGCCTTTCGGAAGAGCAGGCCATCGTGTGCCGGTAGGAGCGGATGACAAAATTAAAAAAGAAAAATCCAGCATGCACACAGGTGTCGTGTTTAGACACCATCCCTTAGGGGAAAAAAATAATAATGGGTAGGCGCTGCACTTGGGGCGACGCGCTCGCCCCGGGGAGAGCAGCCCGAATTTCACACAGAGAAATCTGCTGTCAAATAAAGTGGTATAAGATAAATAAAAAAAATTTTTAATGATATTCTGTTCTTGAGTAATACAAAGTCACTGATTGACACTGCTGTTACTGGTTGATGTTGCTATTGTTGATTTATTCGGGGCAGGTTGTTTTCTATATTTCTATCCCGTTTTTTGACCCGACAGCAGTTAGGGCAGACACATAATCACAGATAAGAGAAATCCGATGATTGATTTTGAAAAATAAAGACATGCATATAAAAGAAGAAAAAACAACTGCAAGGAAGCAAATCATTAACAGAAAAAAGACGAAGACGAAGACGAAGAAGAAGAAGAAGAAGAAGAAGAAGAAGAAGAAGAAGAAGAAGAAGAAGAAGAAGAAGAAGAAGAAGAAGAACAAGAACAAGAACAAGAACAAGAAGAACAAGAAGAACAAGAAGAACAAGAACAAGAAGAACAAGAAGAACAAGAACAAGAAGAACAAGAAGAACAAGAAGAACAAGAAGAAGAAGAAGAAGAACAACAACAACAAGATGAAGAACAAGAATGAAAAGAACAAATACAAGAACAACAAAAACAAGGAGAAGAAGACAGGAAAAATGTGCACAAAACAGGTGTTCCAAATGTCCATTTTCTTATACCACATGATCATACTGAGCAATATTCCTGTCAGCCACCTCTGTTCTACACTTCGATCAGCCATCAATGATCAATACTGCCATCAACTGTCACTTTGTTCCAGACCCACAACTTCCTGCTTGAAGGCTTGCCGCCATGGCGCAGTGGTTAACGCCTTGGGTACTGGGTTGGCAGGTTGCGGGTTCGAATCCCATAAGACTCATCGGGATTTTTCAGACTCCAGCCGACTCCTACCTGGTGTGGGTTTGCTATGGACTCAGTGGGAAGACTAGGAACACACGGATGCAGGTTTGAGAATGTTTCTCTAATTACCTGACCAACATTGCAGTTGTCTGTATCCTGGCTTGACGCCGGGATATATTATGACAGGAAGCATAGAGTACAGCCATGTCAAACAGTCTCAAAGCAGATGCAATCACATAGCACCATCACTACATCATCTTCATCACCATTGATCATCACACAATAAAAGAAAATTGCCTCTAATACGGTGGCCCCTGTTGCTCCGGTCTCATGGTGACCTCAGATTTGGTTTCCCCATACACTTCTATGCTTGTGGTGAGTTTGTGTCAAAGCCTTTGGGGCTGGAGGTTCACGGAACCAGGTCTTCTGAGGAACGTTGAGTTCACCACTACCTCGGGTGGGCATTTTGCTTAGTCTGGCTTGACTAAGCGATTATGATCGTCAGTAGGGGGACTTGGTAGGTGTACAGCGCGCAAACCCAGCATAACTCTGTCAGGATCCATGGTTCAGTGCTAAAATCAACCTACCCCTTCCTTTCACCAAGTCTAAGTGTGGTCAGTTTTCTGCTATAAAAATTTAGCCCAGCTGGGCTGGAAGGAATAGCAACAAAGTGAATGTGTGGGTGGTGTCCTGTGTGCATTAG
>CM060332.1:50905774-50910774 GCA_030674155.1 Stramonita haemastoma | reverse complement strand
ATAAAAATATAAATACAGATCAAAACGTAACCAGAACAAAAAAAATCATATGAAAAGAATAGAACAAAAAAATCAAAATGGAGTCTTATAGATCTCAAAATAATAATGAACCAATCAGAAAACATATACGCCAAAGGGACATCACTCACAGAAGTATCACCGTAGATTTGCGGGTCATTGATCAACAATTCATTGACTATGTGAATCATGCCATTGAAGGCTGGAAGATCCCGCGCAATGACCTTGGCCTTGGCCGCGTGACCTCGCACTTTGTACTTGAACACACCCTTGTTCTGAAAGAAGAGCATTGGACAGTTAGGGTCACTCAGGGTGAAGGACACATTGGTTTGAATGGCGGGGAACATTGGTTTGGAATGTTGGGAAGGACAAGTTGGTGTGAATGTTGGGGAAAATGGTTATTGGTTTGAATGTTTGGGAAAATGGTTATTGGTTTGAATGTTTGGGAAAATGGTTATTGGTTTGAATGTTTGGGGAAATGAATATTGGTTTGAATGTTTGGGGAAATGGTTATTGGTTTGAATGTTTGGGAAAATGGTTATTGGTTTGAATGTTTGGGAAAATGGCTACTGGTTTGAATGTTTGGGAAAATGGCTATTTGTTTGAATGTTTGGGAAAATGGTTATTGGTTTGAATGTTTGGGAAAATGGCTACTGGTTTGAATGTTTGGGAAAATGGCTATTTGTTTGAATGTTTGGGAAAATGGTTATTGGTATGTTTGGGAAAATGGCTATTGGTTTGAATGTTTGGGAAAATGGTTATTGGTTAAAAATTGGGAGGCTTGAAATGGGTAACTACCACAAACACGCACACACTGGAACACGCAACACTCACTCACACAAACACACACACACACACACACACACACACACACACACACACACACACACACACACACACACACACACACACATGTCTGATATCACCATGTAGTGGAAGGACGTTAAACTGAAGAACTAACACACACACACACACACACACACACACACACACACACACACACACACACACACACACACACACACACACACACACACACACACACACACACACACACACACACACACACACACAAACACACACACACAGACAAACAAACAAACAAACGAAAACACAGACACGTACCACTCTGACTTGCAGCTCTGCAGGGTTGCCTTGCAAGGTGTAGAAGTAGTCAAAGTCCTGAAGATCCTCCAGTGTCAGACTTCCAGCTAGCATGTGTTGTCGGATCAGCTGTCGTGACTTGGCTGGGTTCTGCAGCATTGAGCGGTACTGAAAGCAACATTGACCCAAGCCAAAAAACCCTTTGTCAGTAAATGGTGTAAGCTTAAGTGCTAAGGTCTGTTTGTGTGTGTGTGTGTGTGTGTGTGTCTGTCTGTCTGTATCTGTCTATATACCTATCTTTCTATATGTCTGCCTATATACCTATCTGTCTATTTATCTATCTAAATATCTACCTATCTAGCTAGCTAGCTATCTACCTATCTAGCTAGCTAGCGAGCCATCTATCTACCTATCTATCTATCTATCTGTCTGTCTGTCTATCTATCTATCTGTCTGTGTGAATATCTGTCTGTCTGTCTTTCTGTCGGTCTGTCTGTCTGTTTATCTATCTATCTCTTTATCCATCCATCCATCCATCCATCCATCCATCCATCCATCCATCCATCCATCTATCTATCTATCTATCTAACCATCAATCTATTTATCTATCTATTTATCTATCTATCTATTTATCTATCTATCTATTTATCTATCTATCCTTTAGTCTGGCGACCGTGGGGGCACCCCTGAAGACCCGACAACCAGTTCCCTCCATTCCTCTCTCCGTTCTGCCTTTCTCAAAATTTTGTTGAGTTCTAGGCCTGTCCATTCGCTGATGTTATCCCCCCATCTCTTCCTTAGTCTGCCTCTTTTTCTTCCTTCTTGGACAGTGCTTTGCGGTATTGGTTTTTGCAAGTCCTGATCTTGGGATATGCCCGTATCATTGAAGTTTACGCATATTGTTTATATTTCAAAAATGTTGTGTTGAGATTGTTCTTTAGCCATGAAAATATCTAACATAGCAACTTGTAGGTAAAATTTAAGATAAAGATCTTCTCATAGCCTATGCGGTTGTTTGGGGGGAGAGGCATCACAGACCTCAGCTTCTCTAGGGGCCAGCATATTGAGGGCGGCGCCCATCTCCTCTCCCTTGCTGCTTTATCTTCCCTGACCCTAAAGAGGACAGGTACCCATTTACAGCTGGGTGAAGTGGGGAACTGCACTTAAGCCAAGGCACACAAATGGTCCCCCATCCACTTGGTAACCACGCTCGATGCTGCTTAACCTTAGCTAAAAGAAAGCGAGTGCTCTGATCACTGAGCTATTCCGTCCCCTATACTCATAAGCCCAAACACTGACCGAACACATTTAAACCAGTAGTCATCCATTTCAAGTTTGCAACTCTTCTTCTTATTCTCATTGGTTTAATGTCCATTTACCACAAGGAGGTTTAGCAAAACACATTTAAACCAATAGTCATCCAATTTAAGTTTACAAGACATTTAATCCAATAGTCATCCATTTAAGTTTGCAACACTTTTAAAAGAATAGTCATCCATTTCAAATTTGCAACACATCTTCTTCTTCTTCTTCTTCTTCTTCTTCTTCTTCTTCTTCTTTCTTCTCTTCTTCTTCTTCTTCTTCTTCTTCCTTCTTCTTCTTCTTCTTCTTCTTCTTCTTCTTCTTCTTCTTCTTCTTCTCTTCTTCCTCTTCTTCCTCTCTTCTTTCTTCTTCTTCTTCTTCTTCTTCTTCTTCTTCTTCTTCTTCCTCTTCTTCTTCTTCTTCTTCTTCTCTTCTTCCTCTTCTTCTTCTTCTTCTTCCTCTTCTTCTTCTTCTTCTTCTTCTTCTTCTTCTTCTTCTTCTTCTTCCTCTTCTTCTTCTTCTTCTTCTTCTTCTTCTTCTTCTTCTTCTTCTTCTTCTTCTTCTCATTCGTTTAATGTCCATTCACTACAAGGTGATTTAGACAAAACACATTTAAACCAATAGTCATCCATTTCAAGGTTGCAAGACTCACGGGGAAGTTTCTGCGGATCTTGCGGAAAGCCCTGTTGTTGGGGACGAAGAGGGTGAAGGGTCCCCTGAGGGTGAGGGCGCTGTGATACACCCTGTCCAGCAGCGCTATGGCCAGCGTCAGCTGGTTCTTCAGGTAAGGGTGCTGTCTGTTCACTGCCTCCAGCCGCTAGGGAAGACAGACACAGAGAGATAGAGAGAGAGAGAGACAGATAGACATACAGACAGATACACGCACCCACGCACGCGCGCGCGCACGCACGCACGCACGCACGCACACACACACACACACACACACACACACACACACACACACACACACACACACACAACACACACAGGGCATGGCAATGAACACACCTTGCCCGTCACAACAGACACAGTAGGAGCACAAGACAGAATAGCCTGGTGGTTAGAGTGACGCGCTCATGATCTGCTTACCCCGGTTCGAATCTCGTTCAAGAGGATTTTTTTCCTCTGGACTTAACATCAAGGCCGACACTGATCCTCTTTAAAAGTCTGGATGAGACTATAAACCGAGGTCCCGTGTGCGACAGACAGGCATAAAGATAGACACGCAGACAGACAAACAGACATGCAAAAAGACAGACAGACATGAAGACAGACAGACAGACATGCAGACAGACAGACAGACAGACAGGCAAACAGACAGACAGATAGACATGCAGACATGCAAATAGAGACAGACAGGCAGACAGGTATTGTCTTTCCAATAAACAAACTCACTTGCAAAATGTTTCCAAAACAGTGGGTCTTTCCATCACCAATGTAACCAGGTAAACATGTGCAGCTGAAACACACACACACACACACACACACACACACACACACACACACACACACACACACACACACACACACACACACACACACACATACACACACACATAAACACACACACACATATAAACAGATGACAAGGTTTACAAAACTGCATACACACGGAGACAGGATGTAAAAAAGCGCATGAGTGCTTATTCCATTATCCTCGATATAAAAGAATAGACACACACACACACACACACACACACACACACACACACACACACACACACACACACACACACACACACACACACACACACACACACACACACACACACACACACACACACAACCGATAATTTTGAGGTTTATCAATCTTTGGTTTATCACATTGTTTGTTCATTTGGGGGCAGAATGGCTCAGTGGTCAGAGCACTTGCACTTCCCCAAGCAAAGGTGAAGCAGCATCGACCGTAATGAGGTCCTCCCTCCCTACCTCCCTTCCTTCCTTCCTTCAATCACTCCTTCAATCCTTCAATTCTTCCTTCCATCCTCCCTCCCTCCATCCCTCTATCCCTCCCTTCCTCCCTCGCTCCCTCCCATCACAGCCAACTGACCTACCTGTACTGGAGCAGTTGGCATCGGAATGGCAGTGGGCGGAGGGACACATGTCCACCAAGGAACACCCTCCCTCCCTCTCTCCCTCCTTCCCTCCCTCCCTCCCTCCCTCCCTCCCTCCCTTCCTACCTGTACTGGTTGGGTCCCACAGTGGAGCAGTTGGCATCAGAGTGGCACTGGGCGGAGGGGCACACGTCCACCAGGGAACACCCCTGACCCTCCACATAGTTCTCGTAGTAGGCCATACAGTCACACGTGCTCTGTGTCACACACACATGTTATGCACGTAGGCATGCATGCATACACACAAGCACGCGTGTGTGCGTGCACATACATACATATGAGCACAAGCACGCGTACACGTACACACGCAAGTACACACACACACACAAGCGAGCGCATACACAAGCACGCACACACACACACACATACACGCGCGCAAGAATGCGTACTCGCATGGGGACACACACGCATGTACACGCGCCCGCGCGCGCACGCACGCACACACACACACACACACACACA
>CM060332.1:50898274-50900774 GCA_030674155.1 Stramonita haemastoma | reverse complement strand
ATACCATCTTCATTTTATCTAACACTTTCTTACATCAGGTCAAAAGGTACATTCTTCAGTTTATCCAACTCTTTCTTACATTAAGTCAAAAGGTGCATTCTTTATTATATCCAATTCTCTCTTACATCAAGTCGAAAGGCACATTCTTCAATGTATCCAAATTTTCTTACTTTAAGTCAAAAGAAATCATCTTTATTTTATCCAAATCTTTCTTACATCAAGCGGAAAGAAATCATTTTCATTTTATCCAATTCTCTCTTACATCAAGTCAGTAGATACTTTCTTCAATTTATCCACTTTTTTCTTACATTAAGTCAAAAGAAATCATCTTTATTTTATCCAATTCTTTCTTGCACCAAGTCGAAAGATATTATCTCTATTTTATCCAATTTTTTCTTATGTCTAGTTAAAATTTATCTTCTTTTCATTTTGATCTCTTTTCTCTTTTTTTTAAAACGTCAATTCAAACGACACAATCTTCGTAATTATCATTAAACTCTTTCTAACATCAGATCAACAGATATAGCCATCCATATTTCATCGTATTAGAGATATAAGCTTTATACGAATGAAAAAAACTAAACAACAACATCATCAACAAAAATCACACACAAACGCGCGTGCACACACACACACACACATACACACACACACACACACACACACACACACACACACACACACACACACACACACACACACACACACACACACACACACACACACACACACACACACACACACACACACACACACACACACACACACACTAAACAAATAAATAAATAAATAAATAAATAAATAAATAAATAAATAAATAAATAAACAAATGAACATCCAAAACAGTTACCTCCCCTAGTTTTGTCTGTCCCTTAAGCCTAAATTCAGACACACGTGCATTCATTTATCAGGGAAGGGGGAAATTGAAATCCCATACTAAAACAAGAAATATTAAAAATCAGAAAAAAATTATGTGTTAGTGTATGTATGTCTATCTGTCTCTCTGTCTGTCTGCCTGTCTAACTGCCTGCCTCTGTGTGCGTGTTCCTATGTCTGTCTGTCTGACTGTCTGTCTGTCTGTCTGTCCCTCTGTCTGCCTGCCTGCCTGCCTGCCTGCCTCTGTGTCTGTCTGTCTGTCTGTTTGTGTCTGTGTATGTGTGCGTGTGCGCACGCTTGAGTGCGTGTGTAAGTGTGTGTGTATGTGTCTACCTGTCTGTGTAGGTGTGCATGTGTATGTATGTAACATAACACCAAACCATGCCATGCTCTGCTGGGGGACTGACCTTCATCACACAGCTCCCCCTGATAGCCGGCGAAGCACAGACGACAGGTGCCGTTGCCCTCAGGTCCGTTGTCACAGTAGCCCTGCACACACTGACACTCTGCACACCAAACACACACACACACACACACACACACACACACACACACACACACACACACACACACACACACACACACACACACCACACACACACACACACACACACCACACACACACACCACACACACACACACACACACACACACACACACACACACACACACACACACACACACACACAACCACACACACACACACCACACACACACACACACACACACACACACACACACACACACACACACACACACACACACCACACCACACCACACACACCACACCACACCAGCCAGTTAGCCAGATACACAACCAAACGGAAACGATCAGGGAAAAACATTAATGTACTTACTACTGAATTGATAATAAAGTGTATCTGTACAGTGTGTTTTCCAAAAATAATTTTAAAACGTTTATCTGTCTCTGTTTGTCTGTCTGTCTGTCTTTGTTTGCCTGTCTCTTTGCCTGTCTCTTTGTCTGTCTGTCTGGTTGTCTGTCTGGTTGCCTGTCTGTCTGTCTGTCTGTCTGTCTGTCTGTCTGTCTGTCTCTCTCTCTCTCTCTCTCTCTCTCTCTCTCTCTCTCTCTCTCTCTCTCTCTCTCTCTCTCTCTCTCTCTCTCTCTCTCTCTCTGCGTATAGGTGTGTGTGTGTGCGCGTGCATGCGTGCGTGTGTGCGTGCGTGCGTGCGTGTGTGTGTGCGTTTATATATGTACACACATTTACCTTCGGTACAGTTAGGCCCAAACTTGTTGACATCCTGACAAAGCTGACAAGCCACGCCCGTGAAATTGCTCTGGTAAACAACAACAACAACAACAATTATGATAACAACAACACCGTAATTATGAGGTTAACAACAACAACAACAATACTAACAACAACAAAAATACCATAATTTTGAGGTTCCTTTACACATCGCGTATAACCCGTAGACTTTCTAGTTACGCTACATACATCAGGAAAGAAGTCAGAACAAAACGTACAAATGTTTGGTAAACCAATTTTGGGGTTTTGTCCATCTCTTTCAAACAGTTTATGGAAACTATTCTTATTTTAGCTTTGGCCCCAGAAGGGGGTAGGGAAGGGTATAAGCTAAGGAAACCAAGAAAGCATCATACAGA
>CM060332.1:50851788-50861788 GCA_030674155.1 Stramonita haemastoma | reverse complement strand
TTCCTAAACACTCAAATAGCCATTTCCCCAAAAATTCAAATCAAAAGCCAAATTCCACAACATTCAAACAAATAGCCATTTTCCCAAACATTCAAACCAACTTGTCCTTCCCAACATTCCAAACCAATTTTCCCCGCCATTCAGACCAAAGTGTCCTTCACCCTGAGTGACCCTAACTGTCCAATGCTCTTCTTTCAGAACAAGGGTGTTTTCAAGTACAAAGTGCGAGGTCACGCGGCCAAGGCCAAGGTCATTGCGCGGGATCTGCCAGCCTTCAATGGCATGATTCACATAGTCAATGAATTGTTGATCAATGACCCGCAAATCTACGGTGATACTTCTGTGAGTGATGTCCCTTTGGCGTATATGTTTTCTGATTGGTTCATTATTATTTTGAGATCTATAAGACTCCATTTTGATTTTTGTTTTATTCTTTTCATATAATTTTGTTGTTCTGGCTACGTTTTGATCTCTATCTATATTTTTGGTCTTATTTTGATTTTTTTTTGTTTTATCTTCGCTTTCTTCTACTTTGTAAAAGCAAAGTATCGCAGTTCAATGCCAAAAGATAGAACGTATTATTATTGCAAATTCAGTTATCATTGTTATTTTTATTTTTACAATATTTTGTCGTGTATTAAATTTCATAGTGATTTTTTGTTGTCATTATCTGTTTGCGCTACTAATGCTGTTGTTATGTTTCTCTTTAATTCGTTTTGATGTGGTTTTCCTTTAACTGTTTCGTAAGTTTTTAAATTAAAAAAAGTTTTTTTCGTGATTTTACTGTAGCGTATGAATTATTGTATACACAATAACTTTTATGTCTGTTAATGGTGAATGTTATAATAATGGATTTAACAAAATTTTATTCTTTCAAAACAGCATAGTTCCAACCCATGTAATAGGAGTTAAAAGAGTGTAAGCTTATGCTGCTGTTCTTGTTGTTGTTGCTGTTGCTGTTGTCTCTGTCTCTGTCTCTCTCTCCCTCTCTGTCTCGCAATCTCTCTGTCACGAATATTCTGTTGTCACAGAAAACGGCCATGGATTTGATACGAGAGGAAGGCCGCTTCAACCGTATGCAGACACTGATCAGTGTAAGTAACCCCCCCCCCCCCCAACTTCCTTCCATTCACCTTGTTTACAGCCCAGCCGACTGCAGAGGCCAGTGCTACATCGCCTCGTTGAAGTTTTAATTCTGTGCAACTGTAGACAGATCAAAACAAGATTGTCGGTTCTTGTATCACTGCTCTGGCCAACCTTAAAGGTCAACTCAGGACAGAGACAAAACTTGGCGGGAGTACCACATCCAAGAACGATAGAATTAGACATCCTTTTCGTGGTTGGCTGAAAGGGTTGTATACACAAAATCCCAACATAGGTAAACTTCGGAACTCCAGCCAAGGAACAACCCCCGCCCAAAAAACCCACCAAAAACGGAAACAAAACTCAAAATTAAAACAAAACAAAAAACCCATCCCAAACCAACATAAAACAAACGCAAACAAATAAAAAGACCCAAAGAAACCCCCACAACAAAAAAACCCCGAACAAATCATCCCTACCTCAAATAAGAAAACAAAAACAAAACTCAACACCCCCCACCCCTCCCCTAACCAATCAAACCGACCAAACAAAAACAAAAAACCTCAAACAAATACCCCAACCCCAAAACAAGACAGCCAAGCCAAAACACAACCACCTAACTCTAAAGCCATGACCATTGTACTATACTATACTATACTATACTATACTATACTATACTATACTATACTATACTATACTATACTATACTATACTATACTATACTATACTATACTATACTATACTATACTATACTATACTATACTATACTATACTATACTATACTATACTATACTATACTATACTATACTATACTATACTATACTATACTATGCTATACAACACCACACCACACCACACCACACCTCACCACACCCTACCCTACCATACACCACACTACACTACACTACACTACACTACACTACACTACACTACACTACACTACACTACACTACACTACACTACACTGTACTGTATTGTATTATACTATACCGTACTGTACTGTACTGTACTGTACTGTACTGTACTGTACTGTACTGTACTGTACTACACTACACTACACTACACTACACTACACTACATTACATTACACTACACTACACTACACTACACTACACTACACTACACTACACTACACTACACTACACTACACTACACTACACTACACTACACTACACTACACTGTACTGTACTGTACTGTACTGCACTGCACTGCACTGCAGTACTCCACTCCACTCCACTCCACTCCACTCCACTCCACTCCACTCCACTCCACTCCACTCCACTCTACTCTACTCTACTCTACTCTACTCTACTCTACTCTACTCTACTCTACTGTACCTGTGGTGACAGAGCCTTGGTCTAGAGGAGGCCTTCAGCCAGGCCAACATCACTACACTGTACTGTACTGTATTGTATTATACTGTACTGTACTACACTGTAATGTACTGTATTGTATTATACTATACTGTACTACACTGTAATGTACTGTACTGTACCTGTGGTGACAGAGCCTGGGTCTAGAGGAGGCCTTCAGTCAGGCCAACATCACGGTCTTTGCCCGGAGAACGGAGGACTGGACGGGCTGCCTGAGGGAACCCTGGATTACCTCATGACGGAGGAGGTACTGCAGTTAGTGCTTTTTTGTGGAATACATTTGACTTTTAGTTTGACTTTGACTTTGACTTTAAGGACAGAACGGCTGATCTCTTTAAAGACAATGGCATGATGAAACATTGATTGATAGATATTGGCTGCTTAATGAGTTCTGGATCGTCTAAAGATGGATGCACTGGTTTTAACAACTAATTAATGATGTAATGTTCAAAATGATTGAGAAGTTGTAAGTGGTTTCCTGCACTTGTTTTTTCTCCACTGCTTTTTTCTCACTAATTAATGAGTTATTGACCGTCTAAAGATTGACGCACTGATTCAAGCAGCTTCAATGGGAATTTTATCCATTGATTGATTGATTGATGGACTGAGGGTTAAAGGAACAATGTCATTTTCATTTTGTCAGGCCGGAAAAGCAAAGCTGAGAACACTTCTTGAAAACCACATCTTTCCCGGCAAAGTAAGCACCTCCGCGGTATTGTTGTTGTTGTTGTTGTTGTTGTTGCGTATGTATGTATGTATGTATGTATGTATGTATGTATGTATGTATGTATGTATGTATGTATGTATGTACGTACGTACGTACGTACGTACGTACGTACGTACGTACGTACGTATGTGTGTGTGTGTGCGGGTGTGTGCGTGCGTGCGTGCGTGCGTGTATGTATGTATGTATGTATGTATGTATGTATGTATGTATGTATGTATGTATGTATGTATGTATGTATGTATGTATGTATGTATGTATGTATGTATGTATGTATGTATGTATGTATGTATGTATGTATGTATGTAAGTATGTATGTATGTATGTATGTATGTATGTATGTATGTATGTATGTATGTATGTATGTATGTATGTATGTATGTATGTATGTATGTATTTGTGTGTGTGTGCGCGTGCGTGCGTGTGTGCTTGTGTCTGTGAATGTGTGCGTGCGTGCGTGCGCGCACATGCGCACGCGTTTGTGTATGTGTATATGTATGTGTGTGTGTGAGCGCGCACGTGCATGCGTGCGTGTGTGTGTGTATGATTATAAAACCACCCTCACAAGTACATTTAACAGAAATTATGAAACGAAGATATATACCCCATGACAGAATACAGCTACCTCACTGGTTGGACAGATCCGGTGACATGCGCCAAACATCTCACACTCACCATTGGATGTCCCTCAGAGCTCTTAGTTGAGGAAGAGGGACGGGATAAACTAGTGGTTAGAACATTGCGTTCGCAATCTGACGACCCGGGTTCGATTCCCGTTCGAGGAGATTTTTCCCCTGGAGTTACCATCAGTGCTGACTCTGCTCTTCGCAAAAATCCTTCGGATGAGACTGTAAACCGAGGCCCCGTGTGCAAGGCAGAAGATCTTGCGCAAACGTTAAATCTTGCTCCTCTTTTTAAAAAGAGTAGGCCATTGTGTGCCAGTGGGAACAGATGAAAAAATTGACAAAACGGCATACACACGGAGTCTGGATGTAAAAAAGCACATGAGTGCTTATTCCATTATCCGCGATATGAAAGAATAAATAAATAAAGGAAGGCAAATCCCCAAAGAATCTGTCTATCTGTCTGTCTGTCTCTTTCTGTTTGTCTGTCTGTCTCTTGTCGGAGAAAGAATAAATAGATAAACAAATATATTAAAAAAATGAAATAAATAGGGGGGAAGGTGAAGGCGGGAAAGATGAAAGTATGAATGCGTGTGGTACACAGTGCTACCCTGTGCTGTGCTGCTGTCTTTACAGATGCCCATCACTGACCTCATCAGCCTACAGAGAATACGCTCCATCGCCAACTACTCCTTTGACATCAGTGTGGGGGACAGGGTGAGTGAGTGTTGTCCTTTGACATCAGTGTGGGGGACAGGGTGAGTGAGTGTTGTCCAGACCTGTTTTGAAGGGGACACTTGTAGCCTAGTGGTTAATAAGTCTGTTCGACTTTAATCCCCATGCGTCCGGAGCTCGAGACACGAAAAAGGTAAAGGTGTCCCGTAACATAGTCAGTCGTAGGGAAGCGAGGCGTCAGAGACCTCAACTTCTCTAGGGGCCAGCATGTTGAGGGCGGCGCCCATCTCCTCTCCCTCGCTGCTTTACCTTCCCTGACCCAAAAGAGGGCAGGTACCCATTGACAGCTGGGCGAACTGGGGACTGCGCTGAAGCCAAGGTGCGCAAACGGTCACCCATCCAACTGGTAACCACAGCCGCGAAATGGGGAATAAAAAGACAGACAAACAATTAGACAGATAGACAGACAGATGGACAGACAGATGGACAGGCACATGCTTGCTCGGACTTACACACTGCAGACAGATCGGCAGCAGAAATTATAATTATAATGTGTAACTTGGAGGATCAGTAAGCGAGGTTATGATTATAAAGGGAATCTACCTCATTGAAAACGGGTTTTTTCAATCGTGCGTTTTGGTGAATTGTGTCGCTTTTATTGCCTTTCGTTTTGCTGTGTGTGTGTGTGTGTGTGTGTGTGTGTGTGTGTGTGTGTGTGTGTGTGTGTGTGTGTGTGTGTGTGTGTGTGTGTGTGTGTGTGTGTGTGTGTGTGTGTGTGCGTGTGTGTATGTGTATGTGTGTGTGTATGTGTGTATGTGTGTGTGTATCTGTCTGTCTGTCATTCTGTCTATCATTCTGCCTGTCTCTGTCTGTCTGTCTGTCTCTGTCTCTCTATCTCTCTCTCACTCAACCAATCCTCCCTTTATTTACTCCCCGATTGAAAAAAAATCCAAACAAAAACCAGATCTTACTCACTGAATCGATTATGAAATAATCCCTTCCAAAGTTGTATTACTGATATATATTTTTTTCCTGTAGGCTATGTGTTTGCGATACAAGCAAAGAAAAATAACTTCTTTAAAAAAATAAGCAACATTCTTCGTCAATCATCGATGTCAACTTCAGTATTTATTGTTGTTTTTTTCTATGAACGTACAATACATTTTTATTTTTATTTTTTCGCTTTTCTGTCAGGTTTTGAGAGTCCTTCCGTACACTTCGTGAAACCTGCAGGCCACAGAGTATATTTCGTTTAAAAAGAATCAAACTCCTTTTGTTTTTTCCCTGAAATTAAGAAAGTATTTCTGTCTGTCGTGTAGTGCTCGCTACTTGTTTATTTTGGTTTTGTTTCGTTTCGTTTCGTTTTATTTTGTTTTGTTTGTTTTTGCTTTACTTGTATCTTAATTTACAAATTATTTCTTTTCTACTTGTGGAAAAAAGATGTTGCGTTCCCTGTGGGTTTAAGAATAAGGAGTTAAAAAAACTAGTTCTTCTATTTTATTTATTTATTTGTTTATTAATTATTTTATTTATTTATTTGTTTATTAATTATTTTATTCATTTATTTATTTATTCATTTATTTATTTATCGAGAGAGAGAGAGAGAGAGAGAGAGAGAGAGAGAGACAGACAGACAGACAGACAGACAGACAGACAGACAGACAGACAGACAGACAGGCAGACAGACAGACAGACAGACAGACAGACAGACTGACAGAGAGAGAGAGAGAGACAGACAGACAGACAGACAGAGAGAGAGAGAAGAGACAGAGAGAGAGAGAGAGAGAGAGAGAGAGAGAGAGAGACAGACAGACCCCTAGAGTGTTGAGCTGGGGGAAACGCGCAACAACACAATAACAGCGAACTCCCCTATCACTCAAATGGACTTAATACCAGTGCACCATCCCCTCCATACCTACCTACCTAGCTACCTAGCTACCTACCTACGTACCTCCCTCCCTCCGTCCCTCCCTCCATACCTCCCTCCCTACCTACCCACCTCCCTCCCTCCCACCCACCCACCTACCTCCCTACCTCCCCTCCTTCCCTCCCTCCCTCCCTCCCTCCCCACCTACCCAAAAACCCACCCACCCACCCCTATACCTCCCTCCTCCCTCCCTAATACCTACCTGTACCTACCTGCTACGTGTTCAGGGGCGGATTCAGGTGAACGGGCAGGTGAACATCTCCCAGGCGGACATCCCCTGTCAGAACGCCGTGTATTACCACGTGGACGGCCCGCTCATTCCCCAGCAGCTGGCAGACATCCTGCCCAGCCGCTGTGACATCGTCCAGAACAAAACCATCAAGGTACACACACACTCCTCCACTGCTGTGCTGCACATACCTCTTACAGCCTGGAACGGGGCGGGGGCCTAGTGGTCAGAACATTGCGCTGGCAATTTGACGACCCGGGTTCGAGTCCGGTCGAGGAGATTTTTCTCCTGGAGTTAACATCAGTGCTGACTCCACTCTCCCCAAAAGTCCTTCCGATGAGACTTTAAACCGAGGCCCTGTGTGCGAACGCACGCAGAACATCTTGAGCACACGTTAAATCCTTTTCGTAAGAGTAGGCCATCGTGTGCCGGTGGGAACAGATGACATTTACAAAACTACATACACACGGGGACTGGATGTAAAAATAGCACAAAAGTGCTTATCCCATTATCCACGATATAAAAGAATAAAATAAAAGAAAAAAAAAAAAAAAAAAATAGCTTGGTGGTTAGAAGAGTGAGGCGCGCGCGCGTGATTTGTTGACCTGGGTTCCAATCTCGTTCAAGAGGATTTTTATTTTATTTGGAGTTAACGTCAGTGCTGACTCCATTTTCCCCACTAAAAGTCCTTCGGATGAGGCTGAAAAGAGAGGTTCCTTGTGTGAATGCAAGGTGAACATCTTGCACACACGTTAAAACTCGTTCCGCTTGTTGGAAGAGTAGGCCATTGTGTGCCGGTGGGAACGGTGAAAACATTGACAAAAAATTGCATACACACGGGGACTAGATGTAAAAAAAGCACATGCATGCTTATTTCATTATCCTTGAAATAAACAAAGAAAAAAAAAAAGAAAAGGAACATTCCTCCTTGGGGATATCGGGGCCTGTCAGCATAAACGGCATCCCCACCTTCAGGAAACTGTGCCAGCAATTCCCTCTTTTCTATCCCTCTCTTAGTTTCTGCCTTCTTTCTGCCACTCCCTTCGTGTCTTTTTCTGCCTTCTTGGTCTATTCTCCTGCCTTTTTTTGTCTACAAGAAAAATGTAAAATAGAACAATTTTTCTATCCTACACTGAAGTGTGTGTATGTATGTATCTTCAGTTTAACTTCTATTCACATTTAGTGATTTTAGACAAGTGTGTGTGTGTGTGTGTGTGTGTGTGTGTGTGTGTGTGTGTGTGTGTGTGTGTGTGTGTGTGTGTGGTGTGTGTGTGTGTGCAGGAAAATGTGTACCATGCAAAGCGGAGATGAAATGCCCTATGGAGACTGATGTTTTTAAGGTGGGTCTCACTCATTTATTTCCCATATCTGTATGATATTATCCAGTATTTTTGACTTTGTTTTTATCATTTAGCTAGATCTCTCTGACGTTTACCAAGCGTACAATACGTTTACAGGTTTGTATGACGTTTGAACGTAGGTATTGAATTTGTTTTAATAGAGAGAAAGATATGACATTTTAAATATGTATCCGCGCTGTTTTGTTACTTCTGTACATGTCTGATGTTTGGAAAATAAGTCTGTGCTATTTCTAGATGTGTCAATTTTTTAAAATGCGATTTCTGTACCGTTTTCTAAATGTGTCTGTAATTTTTTTTAAAAAGTAAGCCACTAAGGGTTTTTTTGTTTTGAGATTTGTGTGACGTTTTCAATGTAAGCCTTTGTATTCTTCTTGTTCTTGTTCTTGTTCTTGTTCTTGTTCTTGTTCTTCTTCTTTTTTTAAATTTTTTTTTATAGATATGTCTAACGTTTTCAATGTAAGACCTTGTATTCTTTTCTAGATATGTCTGACGTTTTCAATGAGAAATGAGACTTTAAAACCGAGGCCCCGTTGCGAACGCACGCAGAACATCTTGCGCACACGTTAAATCCTGTTCCGCTTTTCGTAAGAGTAGGCCATCGTGTGCCGGTGGAACAGATGACAATATTTACAAAACTGCATACACACGGGGGACCGATGAAAAAAAGCACATGATTGCTTATTCTGTTATCCTCGATATAAAAGAATTAAAAAAAAAAATGTAAGCCCTTGTATTCTTTTTTGTTTTTTTAGATGTGTCTGACGTTTGCATTGTAAGCCCCTGTATTCTTTTCTAGTTGTGTCTGATTTTCTTAAAGTAAGCCCCTGCGCTCTTTTCTAGATGTGTCTTTCGTTTTTAAAGTAAGCCACTGCGCTGTTTTCTAGATGTGTCTTTCACTTTTAAAGTAAGCCACTGCGCTGTTTTCTAGATGTGTCTTTCGTTTTTAAAGTAAGCCACTGCGCTGTTTTCTAGATGTGTCTTTCGTTTTTAAAGTAAGCCCCTGCGCTCTTTTCTAGATGTGTCTTTCGTTTTTAAAGTAACCACTGCGCTGTTTTCTAGATTGTCCGACGTGTCCAAAGTATTTTACTGCCTTTTCCAAGATGTCTGACATATTCAAAGTAAGTCTGAGCTGCTTTCCTATCATTTATCTACATGTCTGACGTTTTAAAATATAAATCTCTGCTGTTTAAAAAAAAAAAGCGTCTTATGCTTTCAAAGTATATGTCTGCCGTTTTCTAGATGTGTCTGATGTTTTGAAAGTAGATCCCTGATATTTTCTAGAAATGTCTGACGTTTTTAAAGTAATCTCTGCTCTTTTTGAGACGTCTGACGTTTTCAAAGTAGATCTTTGTTGTCTTCTAGATGTCTGACGTTTTTCAAAGTGAATCTCTGTTGTTTTTCTAGATGTGTCTGACGTTTTCAAAGTATATCGGTGGGAACAGATGACAATATTTTCAAAAACTGCATACACACGGGACCGGATGAAAAAAAAGCACATGATTGCTTATTCTGTTATCCCTCGATATAAAAGAATAAATAAATAAATAAATAAATAAATAAATAAATAAATAAATAAAGTAGATCACTGTTGTTTTCTAGATGTCTGACGTTATCAAAGCAAGTCTGCTGTTTTCTAGATGTTTGACGTTTCAAAGTAGATCTCTGCTTTTTTTGGACATGTCTGACGTTTTCAAAGTAGATTACTATTGTTTTCTAGATGTCTGAACGTTTTCAAAATAAGTCTGCTGTTTTCCTAGCTATCTGACGTTTTTAAACGTAAGTCTGTGGGCTGTTCCCTAGGTATGTCTGATGTTTTGCAAAGTAGTTCTCTGTGCTGCTTTCTAGATGTTTCAACCTTTGCAAAGTAGGCCTTTCTGTGCTTTTCAAATATGTATGGAGTTTTGCCTAGTACGTCTCCTTACAGTTTTTCATGTATATCTAACAATGCAATACAACGTTGTACAATATCAACAACACACCATGATAAAATTGATATAAAATGTA
>CM060332.1:50838074-50848074 GCA_030674155.1 Stramonita haemastoma | reverse complement strand
CAGAGACACAGAGAGGGAAACATACATACATACATACATACATACATACATACATACATACATACATACATACATACATACATACATAAATACATACAGACAGACAGACAGACAGACAGACAGACAGACAGACAGACAGACAGACAGACAGACAGACAAACAGACACACAGACACACAGACACACAGACGTAGAGGACCCTAAAACACAGGCTGAAAGAGACAGAGACCATACACATGGGGGGGGGGGGGGGGGAGGGAGCGTGGAACCATCTCTTTTTCTCACGAACTTGCAGAGAGTGACGACTCGGTTTCCAAATAGCTGTGTGTTGATATAGTGCCAGAGGAGGGGTTTTTTGTTTTTGCTTTGTTTTGTTTTGTTTCGTTTCGTTTTGTATCACCTCTCGTAATAACACTTGTCTGTCTGTCTGTCTGTCTGGTTGTCTGCATGGCTGTTGTCTGTATGTCTGTCTGTGTGTTTGTCCGTCTGTCCGTATGTCTATCTGTCTGTCTATCATTATTCTTATTCTTTTATTTTGAGAAGAATGGAATAAATATGCATGTACTCTTTTACATCCAGTCCCCATCCAGTTTTGCCAATTTTTGTCATCCGTTCCCACCGGCACACATTGCCCTACTCTTCCGAAAAGCGGAACAGGTTTTAACGTGTGCGGCAAGGTGTTCTGCGTGCGTTCGCACACGGGGCCTCGGTTTGTAGTCTCATCCGAAGGACTTTTGGAGGGGGGGGGGGGGAGTGGAGTCGGTACTAATGTTAACTGCAGAGGAAAAATCCTCTTGAATGACGTCTGTCTGTGTGTTTGTTTGTCCGTGTTTATCTGTCTGTTTGTCTGTCTGTCTCTTTATCTATCTATCGGTGTCTGTTTCTGCCACTTTCTGATTCTCTCTTTTTTTTTTCCTCCAACCACCCTCCACCCCCCTCCATACCCCTCAATTTCAACTCTTCATATCTGTTTATCTATATCTGCCTCTGTCTGTCTCTCTCTCTGTCTCTCTCTGTCTCTATCTCTCTCTTTCTCCGTCTCTAGATCTGTCTGTCTCTCTGTCTCTGTCTCAATTTCTGTCTGTTTCTGTTTCTGTTTCTGTCTCTGTCTCTGTCTGTCTGTCTGTCTGTCTGTCTGTCTGTCTGTCTGTCTGTCTGTCTGTCTGTCTGTCCCGTCTGTCTGTCTGTCTGTCTGTCTGTCTGGTCTTTGTCTGTCTCTCTTCTCTCTCTCTCTCTCTCTCTCTCTCTCTCTCTCTCTCTCTCTCTCTCTCTCTCTCTTCTCCCTCTCTCCCTCCTCCTCCCTCCCCCCTCTCTCTCTAGCTTCCACACCTCTCCCCCACACCCACATACTAAGATAGACGTAGACATAAGGTGATAAAAAAAACACACCTGGAGTTTTCAGGTTTGAATAGTTTGCTTTTTCTAATTCAGGTTATGCTTTGACATGCCAGTTTTGAGTCAGATGTTTTTCTTTTCTTCTTCTTCTTTGCATTTTTCTTCTTCTTTGCATTCTTCTTTCTTCTTTGCATTCTTCTTCTTTGCATTCTTCTTGTTCTTCTTGTTCTTCTTGTTCTTCTTGTTCTTCTTGTTCTTCTTGTTCTTCTTCTTCTTCTTCTTCTTCTTCTTCTTTGCATTCTTCTTCTTCTTCTTTGCATTCTTCTTTGCATTCTTCTTCTTCTTCTTTGCATTCTTCTTCTTCTTTGCATTCTTCTTATTCTTTGCATTCTTCTTCTTCTTTGCATTCTTCTTCTTCTTTGCATTCTTCTTTGCATTCTTCTTCTTCTTCTTCTTCTTCTTCTTCTTCTTCTTCTTCTTCTTCTTCTTCTTCTTCTTCTTCGTGCATTCTTCTTCTTCTTTGCATTCTTCTTCTTCTTTGCATTCTTCTTCTTCTTTGCATTCTTCTTCTTCTTTGCATTCTTCTTCTTCTTTGCATTCTTCTTCTTCTTTGCATTCTTCTTCTTCTTCTTCTTCTGTGCATTCTTCTTCTTCTTTGCATTCTTCTTCTTCTTTGCATTCTTCTTCTTCTTTGCATTCTTCTTTGCATTCTTCTTTTTCTTCTTCTTCTTCTTTGCATTCTTCTTTTCTTCTTCTTCTTCTTCTTCTTCTTCTTCTTTTCTTCTTTCTTCTTCTTCTTTGCATTCTTCTTCTTCTTTGCATTCTTCTTCTTCTTTGCATTCTTCTTTGCATTCTTCTTTGCATTCTTCTTCTTCTTTGCATTCTTCTTCTTCTTCTGTGCATTCTTCTTCTTCTTTGCATTCTTCATCATCATCACATCATCATCATCATCATCATCATCATCATCATCATCATCATCATCATCATCATCATCATCTTCTTCTTCTTCTTCTTCTTCTTCTTCTTCTTCTTCTTCTTCTTCTCCATTTTCAGTTTCAATCAAGTTAGCGTCACTACATGCTAAAAAGAAAAAATCCCATAAACACTACCCCTAGAACTTCTCAAAAACTCACACGACAGAAAGTGACCAAACAGCAATAACCATTGCGCTGTGGAACCCTCGGGTTCTTGCCCCCCCAAAATGTGTCGTGTTGGTTTTGTCTTTTATAACACACCAGTAACTGACATTTCTTCTTCATCGAACGCTCAGACAGTCAACTGTTGCTGTGTGTCATATGAGCGATAGTGCAGTAACACACATCTTGTGCATATGTTAAATCCTGTTCCGCTTCTCGTAAGAGTAGGCCATTGTGTACCAGTGGGAACAGATGGCAAGATTTACAAAACTGCATACACACAGGGACTGGATGTAAAAAAACACATGAGTGCTTATTCCATTATCCTCGATATAAAAGAATAAAAATTTAAAAAAAGAATCACAGGATTTTAAACTTACTCCTGATATCTAATCTTCAGGTATGTATGCATACGTTAATAATATAGTGAGGCACTGGCGGGTCTGCACACACAAAACTGACTTGGGAGTTTGTCCAAACCCTCACTTTGATCGATCCGCACCCCAGGATTTAAACCCGAGACCACTTGGCAAAAAAGCTCACACCCGCTGGCATGTGGAGCTTACAAGCAAGGATTGAGAAGTAGGCAAAAGCTTGAAGGTTAACTTAGTTTGGGAAAAGCGAGGTGCTCTGACCACTGAACCACCCCGCCATCCTCATCTCTATCAGAAAGCATTGTGCACATGGATGTTTCCCCTACTGGCCATTGCTCATTTGGAGAGGTGCGTTATTAAGCATAGTCATTGAAACGATAAAGACGAACTGTTCTTTACGATTATAGAAAGGACGGAACGACGGGTCGAAGAAAGAAAGGATAAAAAGGAAGAGGAAGGAAGAATGAATGAAACAAATGAATAAATGAATGAATGGAACAAAGAAAGAAAGAAAAAACAAAACAAACAAACAAACGAATGAACAAAGAAATAAGAACACAAAGAAAGAACAAAGACAGAAACAAACAAACAAACAAATAAGAAAAGAAAAGTAAGAACAGAAAGAAATGAGCAGAAAAGAAACCAAACAGAATATAAAAAACCCAATCCCAAGAAAACACCAGAAATGTAGGCAGATACCCCTGATGATGTTCAACTCAATCTTCACCAGGCTAACACTCTAAAACACATCACCGGACTATATATAACACACATACTTTCTGGCAAACAGATCGAACCAAAATACACAACAGCGGTAAAGAAGAAGAAAGGGGCATAACCAAATAAAAGTAGTAAAGAGAAAGGGGAGATAAAACCATAACGACGGTTAAAAGGAAGGGGGACATAACCAATTATATTAAAAAAATTGTGAAGAAAAAGGGTTGATAACCAAAATACACAAAATTGGTGAAGAAGAGTAAGGGGGTAACCAACTAACACAAAAGTGGTATAGAAGGAATGGGCATCAACCAAATTGAAAACACACAAGTGGCGAAAAGGATTGCGACGGATGTATAAGTACCTTATTTTCACAGAAAATCAAAGCATTTGTGCAGGTTACGACAAGTGGCATCTACACTCAGTTGGCAATAGTAAATAGAAAGAGAGCCGACAGACAGAAATGTGTGTGAAATGAAAACTTGAGCGTCTTTCCAACAGTGTGCTTTTGTACATTTTCATCACCCCCCCCCCCCCAGTCCCCTCCTCTCTCTCTCTCTCTCTCTCTCTCTCTTCTCTCTCTCTCTCTCTCTCTCTCTCTTCTCTCTCTCTCTCTCTCCTCTCTCTCTCTCTCTCTCAAGAGGAGCATTTTATAAAGAGTTGTATTCTTTATGATAATTTAAGCATAAAAATTTATTTGATATTTAGACCCTATAGACCAACCATATACAAATCTACTGATATACGGTTCTGTTCCATCTTTCGCAATTTAAGTCTATATCATTTTGATACCTTAAAAGTACAGAGGATTTTATGGAGAACTTGGGGAACTGACAAGGAGAATATGGTTACTCAAAGGAGATAATTTGTCCAATAATCAAGAAGGACTCGTACCACATTTTATTCATGCCTTGGCAGTCGCCGTATATGGGATACAGCAAATTTTCGTTTTGCTTTATTTTGCTTTCCTTTGTCTTTGTTATGTTTTGTTTGACCCCATTCTAGGGGCTGGAGTCCTGAAGAATAAACATTGTTCATTGCTCATTGCTTCATTGTCTCTTCGTTCTCTCTCTCTCTCTCTCTCTCTCTCTCTCTCTCTCTCTCTCTCTCTCTCTCTCTCTCTCTCTCTCTCTCTCTCTCTCTCTGCTTAGGTAAGACCGTTTAGCCAAAGGCAGAGAGGAACATAAGTCAACACGACAGTGCCAGTCGCCCCAAGTGGCTGGCATGCTTTGCCCTTATCAGCAGCTATCACGTGCACTGGGGTAACAGCGTTTGACATATTCCCCCCTTAAGAGCACACATAGCAACGGAGCAGGGACAGGAATAGTACAGAGGACGAGATTACAGACTAGGAGGGGGCAGAAGCAGAAGAAGAATGCAAAGAAGAATGCAAAGAAGAATTGCGAAGGAGAATTGTGGAGAAGAACTGCGGAGAAGAATTGCGAAGAAGAATTGCAAAGGAGAATTGTGGAGAAGAATTACGAAGAAGATTGCGAAGAAGAATTGCAAAGGAGGAATGTGGAGAATAACTGCGAAGAAGAATGCGACGAGAATTTGAAGGAGAAGAGATTTGCAAAGAAGAAGAAGATTGCGAAGACGAAGAAGAAGAATTGCGAAGAAGAAGAAGAAGGAGAATTGCGAAGAAGAGAAGAATTGCGAAGAAGAAGAAGAATTGTGAAGAACAAGAACAAGAAGAACAAGAACAAGAAGAATTGCGAAAAAAAAACAATTACGAAGAAGAATTGCAAGCAGAAGAATTGCGAAGAAAGAAGAAGAAGAAGAAGAAGAAGAAGAAGAAGAAGAAGAAGAAGAAGAAGAAGAAGAATTGCGCAGACGAAGAAGAAGAAAGAAGAACAACAACAACAACAAGAACAAGAAGAAGAAGGAGAATTGCGAAGAAGAGAAGAATTGCAAAGAATTGCGAAGAAGAAGAAGAAGAAGAAGAATTACGAAGAAGAAGAAGAAGAAGAAGAAGAAGAATTACGAAGAAGAAGAAGAAGAAGAAGAAGAACAAGAAGAAGAAGAAGAAGAAGAACAAGAAGAAGAACAAGAAGAAGAACAAGAAGAAGAACAAGAACAAGAACAAGAACAAGAAGAACAAGAAGAACAAAAAGAACAAGAACAAGAACAACAACAAGAACAAGAAAAACAAGAACAAGAAAAACAAGAACAAGAAGAATTGCGAAAAAAAAAGAATTACGAAGAAGAATTACAAAGCAGAAGAATTGCGAAGAATTACGAAGAATTGCAAAGATTTGCGAAGAAGAAGAAGAATTGCGAGGAAGAAGAAGAAGAAGAAGAAGAAGAAGAAGAAGAGAACAGATAACTTACTGGCTCTGAATGTCAGCTCTGTTTTGTCTTGTCCCTCATAAAACACATCTGACACGGCACCGTTGCTTCCGCTGCGTGAAAGGAACAATTCTTTGTGTCTGTCGGCAGTGCAAAGGTTTTTTGCGTAGATTTACTTCAGCAGTTGTTGTTGCTGCTGCTGTTGTTGTAATTTTTCTGTATTTGTGGAGATTTCAGGGAGAACAAGAATAGCAAATAAGAAAAAAAAATAGGCAGAAAAAAACAAAGAAAAAGAAAGAAGTAAGAAGGTATGGGGAAAAACAAGGAGACACAAATCAGAAAGATGTGTACAAAAGAAAGACGCGGGGGGAGGGGGGGGGGGAGAAAGAATGCCTGGACATAAAAGAATGTAATGAAGACTTAACATAATAATCAATGACATGCATACTCCCATCCTTTAAACTCTATAGTGACACTAAAAGCAACCAATCAATCTTCAAGAGAAGTGATCAAACCAAAAGCAAACATACCTGTACGGCTATCAAAGGTGAAATTCCATGTGACCTTACTATACACATGCATGCCATTATGACCAACTATGACCTGGGGAAAGCCATGTTTGTTACCTGGGGTAAAATCAATCCTGACCTGTCAAGAAACGTGTTAGTTATCTGTGAGGGAAACTGTTATAATCTGGTCAAAAATTGTGTAAGTTACCGAGAGGAAAATCTATCCTGACCTGGCAACACATGTAAGAGTTATCCAGGTAGAAGAAACAAGACCTGGCAACAGATGTGTCAGTTATTTAAGGTAAAACCTTTCGTGACCTGGCAATGAATGAGCGAGTTATCTGTAGATTTAAAAAAGCCTGCATGACATCGCAACAGACATGGTAGTTATCTGGGATAAAACTAAAAGCCCTTTATGACCTGGCAATAAACCTAACAGTTATCATTAAAAACCATTTATGGCCTGGAATTAAACCTGGCAATCATCATTAATAAAACCTTTATGACCTGGCAATAAACCTGGCAGTTATCTTTTTTTAAAGCCTTTATGATCTGGCAATTAAATACAAAATCCTCTACAGTCTCCCTCTTCTCACTTGAATTGAACTTGCCAATGCGTTTCTCTCTCTCTCTCTCTCTCTCTCTCTCTCTCTCTCTCTCTCTCTCTCTCTCTCTCTCTCTCTCTCTCTCTCTCTCTCTCTCTCTCTTCTGTACGTTATATCTTTTCTTTATTTTTCTCTTCTTCAACTTTTCTCTCTGATTTTTTTCCTATGTGCTCATTTTCTTCAATTTTGTTCTTACAAGATCTCCTTTGACATGCATTTTATGACGTTACAACGATTGTTTATGGTAGTTTCTTGTTTTTTGATGTTTTCAAAATTTTATTTGATAATTTGTTTTCATTGTTATTATTTTCTTTGACTGAGGGCTGGATGTAAAAAAAATCATTATGTGTGCTTATTCTTATCTTTTAATAAAAGTTTCAGTTTCAATCTCTCCTCTCTCTCTCTCTCTCTCTCTCTCTCTCTCTCTCTCTCTCTCTCTCTCTCTCCTCTCTCTCTCTCTCTCTCTCTCTCTCTCTCTCTCTCTCTCTTTCTTCTCTCTCTCTCTCTCTCTCTCTCCTCCCTCCCTCCTTCCTCTCTCTCCAAAGACTAAGTCCTACCTTCCTTTTTTGATGACACAAGACACCATCCATGCAGAAATGCATCGCCCAGACCTGTCAGTCATGCCGCTATCATCTAGAATGCATCAACACCATCCAAAAACGTTTATCCTCTGACGCTACTTCTCAACGCTCACATTCTGTCACGCTGAAACTCTTAGGGCTCTTCTTTTGTTTGGGGCTGTGTGCTTTATCTAGCCACCCCCTACAGGGCATACGTAACTGTGCTGTGTTGCTGGATCAAGAAGAAGAAGAACAAGAAGAAGAAGAAGAAGAAGAAGAAGAAGAAGAAAACAAAGCAAGGAGAACAGGAACAAGAAGAACAAGAAGAACCACATCCCCACCATCACCAAAAACTACAACAACAACAGCAGCAGTAGCAACAGCAGCAGCAAGAAGGAGAACGAAGGTGGAATGCAGCTACCTTAATATTAGGCAAAAAACGGTGACAGAGGTAATATATCACACCCCCATTAATGTCCAGGTCACATGTCTTCCGACCTCTAACTTTGCAGGTGACATGACAGCTTTTTGCCAAAAGAGCATCATAGCTAGAGACGGTGTCACAACCATTCTACCACAGCTGGTCAAACCATCTATGGAGCAGATATTTAATATTAAAAAATATTTTTTAAAATCCCCAAATGTGCTGGTCAGGTGGTGGCTGCATACTGAGTATTTTCATGTTTTGGCAACCCACAGCATTCTGTCTGACATGGATTGCAGGATTGTTTGTGTGCGTAGTTGATCTTCATGTAGGGAGAAAAAAGGGAAAAGGTGTTTCCATAACCTATGTGCTCCCCAAGGAGTGAGAGGTCAGAGACCTCAGCTTCTGTATGGGCCAGCATACTGAGGGCGGAGCCATTCTCTCTCTCTCTCTCTCTCTCTCTCTCTCTCTCTCTCTCCCCTCTCTCTCTCTCTCTCTCTCTCTCTCTCTCTCTCTCTCTCTCTCTCTCTCTCTCTCTCTGCTTTACAATCCCGGACCCTAAAAGAGGGCAGATACCCACTGATAGCTGGGCGAACTGTACTGAAGCCAAGGCGCCTAAACGGTCACCCATCCACTACACTTGGTAACCACGCCCAATGTTGCTTAACCTTAGCTTGGGGAAAGCGAGTGCTCTGACCACCGAGCTAACCCGTCTGTATAAAGTCATCTAACTGTGATGACTTTAGCGTCATAAAGAAAACAGCCAAGAAAACTAGCATAGATAACGAAGGGGACGGGATTGCCTTGTGGTCAGAACATTGCGCTCGCAATTTAACGACCGGGGTTCGATTCCCGTTCGACGGGATTTTCCCCCTGGAGTTAACATCAGTGCTCACTCCACTCTCCCCACAAGTCTTTCGGATGAGATTTTTAACCGAGGCCCGTGTGCGAACACACACAGAGCATCTTGAGCACACGTTAAATCCTGTTCCGCTTTTCATAAAAGTAGGCCATTGTGTGCCGGTGGGAACAGATGACAAAATTGACAAAACTGCATACACACGTGGACTGGATGTAAAAAATAAAAAAGCACATGAGTGCTTATTCCATTATCCTCGATATAAAAGAATAAATAAATAAATAAATAAACGACTAAATAAATAAATAAATAGATAAGATATCTGCAAACTTGAAGGGCAGGGGACACAGTGACATGGCATTACATGGATGTGTGGTAAAGGTTAACTTCCAGAGCCATGAGGTAAGCAGCCCGCCTAGGGCTGTTAATATCAGGGGCTACATACAACGTCTTTGTTTGTTTGTGTTTCCCTGTGGTGTGTGTGTGTGTGTGTGTGTTGTGGTGTGTGTGTGTGTGTGTGTGTGGTGTGTGTGTGTGTGTGTGTGTGTGTGTGTGTGTGTCGCGCGCGCGCGCGTGTGTGTGTGAGTTTGTGGTGCGGTGGTGTGTGTGTGTGTGTGGTGTGTGTGGTGTGTGTGTGTGTGTGTGTGTGTGTGTGTGTGTGTGTGTGTGTGTGTGTGTGTGTGTTGTGTGTGTTGTGTGTGTTCTTGTGTGTAGTGTGTGTGTTGTGTGTGTGTTTGTGTGTGTTTTCTGTGTGTGTGTGTGTGTTTTTGTGTGTGCGATGTGTGTGTGTTGCTGTGTGTGTGTTGTGTTGTGTGTGTGTGTTGGGGGCTATGTGTTTGTATATATAAGTGAGGAGAGGCAAGATGTCTGTGTGTCTTGTTCTGCTGGGTTTTTCCTGAAACTGTGCGCGCGCGCGCGCGCGCGCGCGCGCGCGCGCGCGCGCGCGCGCGCGCGGTGTGTGTGTGTGTGTGTGTGTGTGTGTGTGTGTATGTGTGTGTGTGTGTGTGTGTGCGTGCGTGCGTGTGTGTGTGTGTGCTTTTGTGTCGGCATTAGTGTCTTTATATGTACGCTCTCTCTCTCTCTCTCTCTCTCTCTCTCTCTCTCTCTCTCTCTCTCTCTCTCTCTCTCTCTCTCTCTCTCTCTCTCTCTCTCTCTCTCTCTCTCTCTCTCTCTCTCTCTCTCTCTCAAACTTT
>CM060332.1:50830574-50833074 GCA_030674155.1 Stramonita haemastoma | reverse complement strand
ACATGTCAAAACCAGTTCCACCTTTACCAAAAAAACCAAAGGGTTATTCATTATTTCCTCGCCGATAGGCAGGGATAATATTGTCAAAGCCAATTGCACACTGGTGTGGTGCTTGAACATTACACTGGAAGGCTGAATGTGGCTGCCTTCGTTGTGGTTAAAAAAAAAAAAACACGATCGCATATGTAACACCTCGCCACAGGTAAATCTTGGATCTCTAGTTCAGGAACGAAAAAATGATTTTTAAAGTATATGCTTGCCTGGAATCACATCATTTGCCTTAAACAGAAAACTCTGAAAATGCAGGAAATCAGGAACAGACAGACAGACAGACAGACAGACAGACAGACAGACAGACAGACAGACATACTACATAGTTACATGCATACATGCATACATGCATACATACATACGTTTACATACATACATACATACATACATACATACATACATACATACATACATACATACATACATACATACATACATACATACATACATACATACATACATACATACATACATACATACATACATACATACATACATACATACATACATACATACATACATATACATAGAGATATACAGACATACATATACGCACATCCCTCCATCCCTCCATCCCTCCATCCATCCATCCATACAGACAGACAGACAGACAGACAGACCTGCATGCATGCATGCATAAATACAGACAGACAAACAGACAGACAGACAAACAGACAGACAGACCGACAGACAGAGGAAGGAAATGAGGAAGAAAAGGCGGATGTGGTTAACCAAACAGGACATTGCCCCTATTACAGCGATTACCTGTCAGATAATTATGTCCACATTTGTTTCATGCAGGAAACTCTAATACAAATAGAGGTAGACAGATAGAGAGACAGACAGAGAGACAGACTGGCAGAAACAGGGAGATAGAGATAGACAGATAGAGAGACAGATAGAGAGACAGACTGGCAGAAACAGGGAAATAGAGATAGACAGATAGAGAGACAGACTGGCAGAAACAGGGAGATAGACAGACAGACCGAAACAGAGATAGACAGACAGACCGAAACAGAGAAATAGAGGTAGACAGACAGACCGAAACAGAGAAATAGAGGTAGACAGATAGAGAGACAGACTGGCAGAAACAGGGAGATAGACAGACAGACCGAAACAGAGAAATAGAGGTAGACAGACAGACCGAAACAGAGAAATAGAGGTAGACAGATAGAGAGACAGACTGGCAGAAACAGGGAGATAGACAGACAGACCGAAACAGAGAAATAGAGATAGACAGACAGACCGAAACAGAGAAATGATGGATCGGTGGTCTAGGTGGTCACGCGCCTTGCCTAGAAAGCAAAAAGTCTGGGTCGGAGTGTGCGGGGTTCGTACCCCGTTTGGACCCAAAACTTTTTCCCCATCCATTAGACCCTGAGTGGTGGTCTGGGCGCTAGTCTTTCGGATGAGACGATAAACCGAGGTCCCGTGTGTTACACATCACTATTTAGCGCACGTAAAAGAACCCACGGCAACAAGGGGGTTGTCCCTGGCAAAATTCTGTAGAAAGAAGCCACTCTGACAGGGAAACAAATACACTTGCATGCAGGAAAAAGAAAAAAAATGGGTAGGCGCTGCACATGTGGCGACGCGCTCTCCCCGGGGAGAGCAGCCCGAATTTCACGCAGAGAAATCTGCGTGACATAAAGTGGTACAAAATACAAAAATACAAAATACAGACCGAAACAGAGAAATAGAGATAGACAGACAGACCGAAACATACAAATAGAGATAGACAGACAGACCGAAACAGAGAAATAGAGATAGACAGACAGACCGAAACAGAGAAATAGAGATAGACAGATAGAGAGACAGACTGACAGAATTACAGACAGGCCGAAACAGAGAAATAGAGATAGACAGATAGAGAGACAGACTGAAAGGAACAGAGAGACAGACAGACAGACCAAAACAGAGAAATGTAGATAGAAATATAGATAGATGGATAGATAGATAGATAGATAGACAGACAGACAGACAGACAGACAGACAGACAGATAGGTAGATAGATAGATAGATAGATAGATAGATAGATAGATAGATAGATAGATAGATAGATAGATAGATAGATAGATAGATAGATAGATAGATAGATAGACAGACAGACAGACAGATTGACCAAAAAAGAGAGACAAACAAACAGACAGACCAAAGGAGAGAAATAGAGATAGATAGAGAGACAGATTTACTCTCAGACAGCCTCTTTCTCTGCGTTCGCCATCTTCATAAGCATACATTTACACACACACACACACACACACACACACACACCACACACACACACACACACACACACACACACACACACACACACACACACACACTAATACAGTGTGACAATCATATAGCATTTCAACACTTTTTTATGGCAGTATGTTGCTGTCAGAAAAACAGAAGTCTCACACTCTGAGTTGCCAAGACCAACACCTACGTCTGTTCACAACTC
>CM060332.1:50825574-50828074 GCA_030674155.1 Stramonita haemastoma | reverse complement strand
ATCTTATTTGTGCTTAATGGTTCCACAGTGATTCTAAGCTGGTGGGATGCGGTTTCTGTCTATCGGGGAGTCTAGCAGACTGTTGGGGCGCCACTGAAGTTTTTTGCAACCAGCTTCCTCCACTCAGCTTCCCGTAGTCTGTCGTTCCATTCGAGGCCAGTATGTCCATTCTCTGATGTTGTCTGCTCATCATATCAATTCAATTCAATTCAAAGACTTTATCATCTCATAAACAGAGAAAGTCGTGTGGTTTACAAGCATTTTTTTTCTTAAAAAGTAAGAAGGAAGAAAATTTATCAAAGAAGAATAACACAACTCAGTATACGAACATCACTTCGCTCATATTACAAGATAATACCAATACCAGCACTTTCATCTTCACCTGTCCTGTAGTCTCGTGGACCACCATGGGGGCACCACTGAAGATTTTGCGACCAGCTTCCTCTATTTCTCACGGTCACCAGCACTTTACCATGTTAATAAAAAGAGGAATTTAAGTAGTCACAAGCCATATAATAATAATAATAATAATAATAATAATAATAATAATAATAATAATAATAATAATAATAATAATAATAATAATGATGATAATAATAATGATGATGATGGTGATGATGATGATGATGATGATGATGATGATGATGATGATGATGATGATGATGATGATGATGATGATGATGATGATGATGATGATGATGATAAAACATAAACAGGTGTCACAGAAAGTAATGAAAACTTCAATTTTTTAAAAGATCTTTTCTCTGTCTGCTTCTTTGAATTTTTATTCAAATTCAAATACTTTTTGTTTTCTCACAGAAAGAGAAATTCAGGCGGGTTATAAACCATACATAAAAACAGTACACATGTAAACATATTTATTATCATGGTGGTCACCTAGAGTGTTATGCTGGGGAAGGTTCAACAACTGCAGCAACAACAACAACAACAACAACAAAACAACGACAACGACGACGACGATAACGACAACAACGACTACAACGACGACGACGACAACAGCAACGGCGACAAAAACAACAACAACAACAACGGTGCAAAAATAACAACAAAACCACAACAACGACGACAACAAGGAGAACAATAATAACAATAACAATAGCAACAACACTGCAAAAGATAATAACTGATAAATAGTAACTTACTTGTGCTGCTTTCTTTTCATCCGGCCTTTACCCTAAACAGGAACTGGTGTTTAAAAAAAAAAGAAGCAAATACTGGGAGGAGGGGGTGGAGGGGGTACAGAGGGGGAAAGGTGTAAGACGACGAGAGAGTGAGTAAAAGACGGACCGGAGGAGAGAGAGAGGAGAGAAGAGAGAGAGAGAGAGAGAGAGGGAGAGGAAGAGAGAGAGAGAGAGAGAGAGAGAGAGTGAGAGGGAGAAGAGAGGAGAGGAGAGAGAAGAGAGAGAGAGAGAGAGAGAGGAGAGAGAGAGAGAGAGAGAGAGGAGAGAAGAGAGAGGAGAGAGAGAGAGAGAGAGAGAGAGAGAGAGAGAGAGAGAGAGAGAGAGAGAGAGAGACGAGAGGGAGAGAGAGAGAGAGAGAGAGAAGAGGAGAGAGAGAGAGGACGAGGAAGACAGAGGACAGAGACAGACAGAAGAGAAGAGACAGAAGAGAGAGAGAGGAGAGAGAGAGAGAGGGGAGAGGAGGAAGACAGACAGACAGAGACAGACAGACAGACGGAGGAGAGAGAGAGAGAGAGAGAGAGAGGGAGAGAGAGAGACAGACAGACAGACAGACAGACAGACAGACAGACAGACAGACAGACAGATAGACAGAAACAGAGAGAGAGGGGGGGGACCACAGAGACAGATTAAAAAAAGACATGCAGACAGACACACAGACACACAGACAGAGCCAGACAGATCGAAAGGCAGGCAGACAGACAGACAGAGCCTGAGAAAATGATTTACAAAATAAAGACAGTCAAAAATAGTGGCAAGAGCAATATTTGCAATGTCTCTGAAGTGACATATGTGAATACAATCTGACGAAAAAACACACAAAAAACCAAACAAACCAGGACAACGCACCAGAGTGTAAATATATATTTCATGCTAAAACTGAAATCCAGAACACTGCACAAAAAATGTCTATTTCAACAATTCTGTCTGTCTGTCGGTCTGTCTGACTGTCTGTCTGTCTGTCTGTCTGTGTGTTTGTCTGTCTGTCTGTCTGTCTATATGTCTGTTCATGAGAGAGTATGGGGAGAGTAAGAGAGAGACAAGGCAAGGCAAGGCAAGGCAAGGCAAGGCAAAGTCTTTTATTCGAGGATAATAGATAAGCACTCGTGCGCTTTTTTACATCCAGTCCCCGCCCTTTTCAGGGATACATCAAGTTGAAAAGATACTAAACAATAAAACTTTACGCAGTACCAAACAACACACAAGAATAAGGACACTATATATGATAAGGTAATAAAAATGCACTCGTTCAGAAGACAAAAATCAGAAGTCACAATAAAGATTTTGATTATGGAAGAAAA
>CM060332.1:50803074-50810574 GCA_030674155.1 Stramonita haemastoma | reverse complement strand
GTCAGGGTCTAATGGATGGGGAAAAAGTTTTGGGCCCAAACGGGGTACAAACCACCGCACACTCCGACCCGGACTTTTTGCTTTCTAGGCAAGGAGCATTACCACCTTGACCACCGAGCCACTAGTACTCACAATCTGACAACTCAGGTTCGAATCCCGATCAAGGGGATTTTCCCCCTGGAGTTAACATCAGTGCTGACTCCCCTCTCCCCAAAAGTCCTTTAGATGAGACCATAAACCGAGGCCCCATATGCTAACGCACGCAGAACATCTTGCGCACACGTTAAATCCTGTTCTGCTTTTCGAAAGAGTAAGCTAAGAAAGAAAGAGAGAGAAGAGAAAGAAAAACAAACAAACAAACAAACAAACAAACAAACAAACAAACAAACAAAGAATGAATGAAAGAAAGAAAGAAAGAAAGAAAGAAAGAAAGAAAGAAAGAAAGAAAGAAAGAAAGAAAAGAAAGAAAGAAAGAAAGAAAGAAAGAAAAAAAGAATATACTATAAACCGAGGCCCCGTGTGCAAACGCACGCAAAACATCTTGCACGCAAGTTAAATCCTGTTCTGCTTCTCGAAAGAGTAGGCAAAAAAGAAAGAAAAAAAGAAAATAGCCCAGCATGTTTGTCAAGAGGCCTGGTCATCAGAGGTAGGAAGGGCTGAGGCCATGAATCATGAGAGCATTGGGCGATGTGTCACCGGGTGACTTGTCTAGTGCAGTCTGTTTTGTTAAATGCTTTGTGGTGTGTAGGGTTGTGTAGTGTGTTGTGTTGAGGTGTGTTGTGTTGTAATTTGGTGTGGTGTGGTGTGGTGTGGTGTGGAGTGGTGTGGTGTGGTGTGGAGTGGTGTGGTGTGGTGTGGAGTGGTGTGGTGTGGTGTGGTGTGGTGTGGTGTGGTGTGGTGTGGTGTGGTCTAGTCTATCTGCTTTGTTAAATGCTTTGGTACAATGTGTATGGGGTTGTGTAGTGTATTGTGTTGTGTTGTAATGTGGTGTGCATGTGGTGTGGTGTGGTGCGGTGTGGTGTGGTGTGGTGTGGTGTGGCGTGGTGTGGCGTGGTGCTGTGGGGTGTGGTGTGGTGTGGTGTGGTGTGGTGTGGTGTTGTCTAGTCTATCTGCTTTGTTAAATGCTTAGGTACATGGTGTTGTAGGGTTGTGTAGTGTGTTTTGTTGTGTTGTGTTGTAATGTGGTGTGGTGCGGTGTGGTGTGGTGCGGTGTTGTGTGGTGTGGTGTGGTGTGGTATGGTGCTGTGTGGTATGGTGTAGTGTGGTGTGGAGTGGTGTGGTGTGGTGCAGTGTGGTGTGGTGTGGTGTGGTGTGGTGCAGTGTGGTGTGGTGTAGTTTAGTGTGGTGTGGTGTGGTGTGTGTGGTGTGGTATATATTATGAACAACCTCATGATACAATAAAGAAATAGTCTGATCCATTAGAAACAATAGTAAAAAATAAATAAATAAAAATAAATTTTGAAAACACAGTAAAGAGATGTTCTGCTCCATTAGTAACAACAGCAGGAAAGCGGAAAGTAGGTCGACCAAAACAGACCTGGCGCAGATGCATTGAAGCAGAGACGAAGGCAGCCGGAATGACGTGGGCCGAGCTGAAGAGGATCTCCCAGAACCGAGTCCGTTGGAGGAGTGTTGTTGCATAAGTCAAGTAAGTCAGTAACAACAGCAAAAATGAAAAAAATGACAGTAAGGAAATACACTGCTCCGTCAGTAACAATAGTAAAACAAAATATCGAAATGACACAGCAAGTGAAAAGTCTGCTCCATTAGTAATAAAATGTTTCTAATAACACAGTAAAGATATAGTCTGCTTAATCAGTTTTCATTGTAAAAACTCATTTTTTAATGACGCAATAAGGGGACAGTCAGCTCCATTAGCAACAAAAATATAATAAAATAAATTAGACGGACACAATAAGGACAAAGTCTGCACCATTAGTAACAATAGTATATACATATATATAAATATATATAGTGTATATATAGTGTATATATAGTATATATATATATATATATATATATATATATATATATATATATATATATATATATATATATATATATATATATATATATATATATCAATGACACAGAAAGAAGACTATGCTCCACTAGAAACGAGAGCTTAAAAAATATTTATTGAAATAGTAAGGAGTATTGCTGCGGGGACGAGATAGCTCAGTGGTCAGAGCACTCGCTTTCCCCAAGCTAAGGTTAAGCAGCATCGTGGGTGGTTACCAAGTGGATGGGTGACAGTATGAACACCTTGGCTTCAGTACTGTCCACCAGTTCACCCAGCTGTCAATGGGTACCTGCCCTCTCTAGAGTCAAGGAAGGTAAAGCAGGGAGGGAGAGGAGATGGGCGCCGCCCTCAATATGCTAGCCCCTGGAGAAGCTGAGGTCTGTGATGCCTCGCTCCCCCTAGACCACATAGGTTATGGGAGACCTTTACCTTTATTTTTAGTATGGAGACGGTCCGTTCCATCAGTAACAATAGTATGATTTTTTTTTTAAGATAACACAGTAAAGCAACAACCTGCTGTTTCAGTAACAGTCTGCTTCATTAGTATCAATTGTACTAAAAAGAAACAAAAAACATAATAAACGATAACTGTAACAACAGTCTGTACTGTCAGGGCGTTAATGTATGTGACACTGACGTCATTCTCAGCACGTGCACCCATCCCTCCCTCCCTCCTTGCTGACTTCAGAGACACACCAAGTGATGGAAACACGTCATGATGACTTCTCTCTACTCTCTCTAATGCCAGCTTCAGATCTTCTCTCTCTCTCTCTCTCTCTCTCTCTCTCTCTCTCTCTCTCTCTCTCTCTCTCTCTCTCTCTCTCTCTCTCTCTCTCTCTCTCTCTCTCTCCTCTCTCTCTCTCTCTCTTTGCTTTTCGTAAGAGTAGGCCATCGTGTGCCGGTGGGAACAGATGACATTTACAAAAATGCATACACACGAGGACTGGATGTAAAAAAGTACAAGCGTGCTTATTCCATTATCCTCAATATAAAAGAATACATGAATCTCTCTCTCTCTCTCTCTCTCTCTCTCTCTCTCTCTCTCTCTCTCTCTCTCTCTCTCTCTCTCTCTCTCTCTCTCTCTCTCTCTCTCTCTCTCTCTCTCTCTTTGCTTTTCGTAAGAGTAGGCCATCGTGTGCCGGTGGGAACAGATGACATTTACAAAAATGCATACACACGAGGACTGGATGTAAAAAAGTACAAGCGTGCTTATTCCATTATCCTCAATATAAAAGAATACATGAATTCTCTCTCTCTCTCTCTCTCTCTCTCTCTCTCTCTCTCTCTCTCTCTCTCTCTCTCTCTCTCTCTCTCTCTCTCTCTCTCTCTCATCCCTGCTGCAACCTTAAAGGAGGAGGGGGGGTAGGGGAGTGGGGGAAAACAAACTGCAGCGTGGTAAGGAAAGCAGGAGAGAGGAGGAGAAGGAGGAGGAGGAGGAAGGATGGTAAGTGTTAGATCACAACCTGGCTTCTCCCCCCCTTCCCCCTCCCCCTCTTCCTCCTCCCCCCTCCCCATCCCCCCCCCCCCCCCCCCCCACCTGCCTCTTTAAAGCTAAGGGGGACCTGCGCTGTTCTTCCACAACAAACCACTTGTGCTCACAGACTCTGCCTGTATGTATGCCTGTAGCCTCCTATCTTTCTCTCTTTCTTCTTTTTTCTTCTGCATCTCTGTGTTGGCAGCAGCAGCAGCAGCTGTGTGTGTGAGCGTGTGTGGTGAATGAATGAACCAACGCCTGTGAAAGTAGGTAGTAGTGTGTGAAGCTACCTACCTACTTACGGTTTGTCCTGCAGTGTGGGCTGTGTCCCCTGGAACTGTCAACGTGCAGTGCAAGGATGATGATGATGATTGTTGTTGGTGTTGTTGTTCCGATGTCCTTTCTCCATGCAAGACGTGTTTCTTAGTTTTGGATTAACAGTGCTGTGAAGAAAAAGAACACGCCTGCTCTCTGTGTGTTACGGTGTCTGTGTGATAGTTTCGTTGTTTGTTTTTTTAATTAAGATATTGTTGGATTTGATGAAGGTTTGACAGGAAGAAATGGTGAAGTATGTTTCCAAATACTGATTGATTTGTGTGGTAGGTTCATGGAGATAAATGGTGAAGTATTTTTGAAAACTGTGGCATGAAATACTGAATTCATGGTGGGATAGGTTTTTTTGTGATATACGCTGAAAGGAACACTATGAAACAAGGAAGAATAAAGCAGCACAAAAATCTCCAAGCAGCTATGGAGACAGTGACAAGACTATAAACATTTTTAAATATGCTGAGGATACAAACAACAACAGAGAAAAATGTCTGGAATGGAGCAGAAGCTTGTAAAATGTCAGAAAGGTATATACATGAAACTGTATGCCACAACTCATATAAAGGTAAACCCAGTTTATGACAAAAAGTGAACACCTACAGACAATCAGAAGAGAAAATTGCTCCACAAATATAAACTGATACCAAAAAAATCAACAAAAGAGGTAAAAAGCAACCATGGAAAAGTATTTCAGACATCAGTGGGAATGCAAAAAATTCCACACATATACACTGTAACAAGGTTATGCTGTTACAAACCTAACCCTTAACATTAACGAAAATAATACCCCAAGTGTGGCTAGCATAACGTTCGTTGTAAACGTGTAAATAACCACAAGGAAAGAATCACCCACGAAGCACTCAGACAAACCAAGAGTGTATGCAACTTGTAAATAGTCTTGAAGAGAACAACCATCCCAAAAGAAAGACAGCTATAAAAAGACTGCCCTAGGCGGAACTAACTAACCAACCTAACCTCAGGAGATTACCTGAACCATAAACTGGTTTCCTCAACAAGAAACAGTAAAGGGGCAGTACCCAGCAAAACTGGATACAACAAGTACTTCTTAAAGGGAAAAGAAGTGTGGGTTAGCCAACATTACCAGGAGAGGAGAGGGCCAGACATGTAAAATAGCCATGCCCCCAGACAGAGAGACAGATTCTGAAGTGTAGCCAACTATGACAGGGAGTGGTGTGGACCCGTGAGGAGTGGTGTGGAGTGGTGTGGAGTGGTGCGGAGTGGTGTGGAGCGGTGCGGAGCGGTGTGGAGTGGTGTGGAGTTGTGTGGAGCGGTGAGGAGTGGTGTGGAGTTGTGAGGAGTGGTGTGGAGAGGTGTGGAGCGGTGTGAGGTGGTGTGGAGCGGTGTGGAGCCGTGAGGAGTGAAGCCATGATGTTCAGACCATCGCTTCCCCACCTGCTTCTGGCCCTGATGACTGGTACAGCGGGGGTCCTCCTGTGTCGGGGATGGATGCAGGGCAGTACCCAGAACCTCCCCCCTCCTCCCCCCTGCCCCCCATCCTGTAACTGCTCCCTCTCCCCCTCCCCCTTCCCCTCCTCCCTCACCCAGCCCCTCTTCACCCTGCAGTGCCGAGGGCCAGTGGAGGGCGTCACGTGGTCCGTCGTCACGTGCAACGCCACCCAGGCTCTGCTGCTGTCCGGGGGCGGGGTGATGAACGCGTCCTCCCTCCCTCCCTTCCCCCACCTCCTCCTGCTGGACTTGTCTTCCAACAAACTCATCTGTGCTCAGTGCCCGCGTCTCTTCCAGCGCACGGGGGCTCTGGTCTACCTGAACCTGAGCAGGAACGCTATCCGGACCCTGCAGAACGAGACCTTCAGCGCTCTGGGCGCGCTGCAAGTCCTGGACCTCTCGTTCAACAGACTGAGTGTTCTCGAACCTCTAGTCTTCAGCGGTCTCAGCCAGGTGAGCGTGTTACACCTGGAGAACAATCAGCTGTTCGGGGTGGAACAGTCCTGGCTGAGAGCCTTGCCCGGACTGAGGGAGCTTTACTTGCAGGGGAACCACATCTCCGACATACCTGCCTTCACCTTCGCGCACTCTCAGGCTTTGCTACACCTGGATTTGTCCAGCAACGCCCTGAGGATCGTGTCGGAGCACGGCTTTGAGGGTCTGCAGCGCGTGAAGGTGCTGAACCTGTCCTATAACGATCTTTTAACCGTTCCCTCCCTAGAGCTGCAGAGGTTGAGCAGCGTGGCCATCCTGCTGATGGACGGAATCTCAGTTCCCGTGCTGCAGCCCGGGGACTTCAGCCACCTCAACGTGTCCTCGCTGTCTCTCAGCTACCTGCCCAGGCTCTACCTGGTCCGGCAAGGCGCCTTCTCCCACCTGCCCCAGCTGAGGACGCTGCAGCTGCACGACAACTACCAGCTGATGTTCATCCACCCCGAAGCCTTCGACCACGTGCCTCTACTGCACCGAATGGCGCTGCACAACAACCGCCTGGTGACACTGTCCGCGCGGATCAGAGACTCGCTGCCCAGTCTGGACGAGCTGCATCTCTACCACAACCCTCTCCACTGCGACTGCAACCTCTCCTGGCTGCGGCAGGACATGATGGCTGTGGATGAATCTCCTGAGGGTCGCGTGGACTCCTACCTGCGGCAGTGGGACAAGCTCCTCTGCAGTGACCCCGACACGCGCTTTCCAAGGCAGGACCTCAAGCACGTGGCTCTCCACCTCCTCCCCCCCTCCTGCGCCCCCACCTCCCTCCCTTTCTTCTCCGACACCTACCACGTGACGGTCGGGGACGAGATCTACCTGCAGTGTCAGGGGTTGGGCGTTCCTCAGCCTAACCTCTCCTGGACGCTGCCTGAAGGGAAGGTGGTGAACAGCTCCACAGACGGCAGGCATCTTCTGTCTCTGGACAGCACCGTCCTCACCATCCCCGGGGTTCGCCTCCAGGACCAAGGCAGTTATTCCTGCCGGGCGGAGAGCGCTCTGGGTGAGGACACCAGCTCCACAGTGGTGTACGTGCACAACAAAGACCTCACACTGTCCCTCACGTCTTCCTCAAGCTCCACAGCCACCATCTCCTGGACGGGCTCAGTCCCTCAGCAGCAGATGTGGCAATACCACCTCCAGTACTGGAAACAGAACGGGGCAGTAGCAGACAACGTTACCCGTCACAGGGTAGACCTCAGCAACGACATCCACAACTGCACTCTGACAGAACTCCGGCCTCTCACGTCCTACCAGGTGTGTCTGGTGTTCCGAGAGGTCTTCACGGTTCACTGCCTCAACTTGACCACCGGCCCGCGTGCCGCGGTACTAGCCCTGCCTGCCAGCAGTCTGGGAGCGGTCAGCAGCTCGGTCATCAGTGTGTGCGTGGTCCTCCTCTTCGCGCTCACGCTCTACGCCGTGCGCGTGCTCAGGCGATGGCGCGGGAGGCTGCAGGAGAAGAGTGACCGCGACTCTCTGGCGGACGGCAAGGAGATGGAGAAGATTCTCCTGGAGCCAATTGACCAGCGCGTCCCCGAGTCTCCGCAGTGCACTCCCAGAACTTCCCTGCTGCCTAGGTCTTATGTGTAGGGGTCTGGTTGGTTGGGGTTTTTTGGGGTGTTTTTTTTTTTTTTGGGGGGGGGGGTGTAGGGGGGTGGGGGGTGGGGAGAAGGTTTGAGAGTCCTGTCGGTAGAAACAGCCAGCGGGTTCCTCACTC
>CM060332.1:50760131-50775131 GCA_030674155.1 Stramonita haemastoma | reverse complement strand
AGGTTCTGATGCCTCGCTCCCTAATGACTGTAGTCGTAGTTTATGAGACTCTTTACGCTACAAAGTCATAGTTAATAGCTCCATGTTAAAGCTGACAGATTATGGTGGCGTTTTCTTTGTTCTTTTTTTTTTTGCTTTGGTTTGGCGTTGTTTGTTTGTGGGGGGGGGGGGGGGGGTCTTTAGGGAAGTGTTTTTGTAGGGTGGGGGTGAGGGGTGGTTGGGTTTTGGGTGTGTTTTTTGTTTTTTTGGTGGGTTGGTTGTTTCCAGTTTATAACAGTGGATTTGATTTAAAGATTGGACGCGCATGGCTAAGTTTGATACATCATTAAAAAATAATAATAAACCTGTCACAAACTAGAACAACCTACCTTCTCTCCTGCTGCGAGGAAGAGAGGGAGGAAAATCAAAGCTAAAATACTAGTCAACAGACTGATTTTCCTCCCGACTTTGGCTAAACCGTCAGGTAATTTGATAGGAGGGGTGTGTGTGGGGGGGGGGGGGGGGTTACGTGGGTAACTCGAGAAAGGGAGGGTGGGGGTTGGATTGGAAGGAGGAAAAAGAGGGGCGGGGTGGCGGTTGACGGCAGGTGTTTGTGAACCAGATTTGTGGCCCGTGTTTGATGACGCGAGAAATGCAGAGTGCCTTTTCTTCAGTTTACCAGAGCTTGAAGTGAAACATCCTGCTGTAAAACGGATTTGTTGCTTTGTTGTTATGTGTGCAGTTCGTGCGGTATAGCCGTGATGTTTGGACTTATTGACTGCATAAACGAGTCATAGGCGAACGCACGGAGAACAACACCTTGCGCACACGTTAAATCCTGTTCCACTTTTCGTAAGAGTAAGGCCATTGTGTGCCGGTGGGAACAAGTGACAATATTTACACAACTGCATACACATGGGGGACTGGATGAAAAAATGCACATGAGTGCTTATTCTATTATCCTCGACATAAAAGAATAAAAGAAAAGAAAAGAAAAGAAAAGAAAAGAAAGAAAGAAAGAAAGAAAGAAATGAATAGGCCTTGGGTTGCGTTGTACTATAGAGTCTAGGGTCTGCTATACTTTGTCTTTTCACGTCGTCCCTAGTTGTCGTGTCGTATCGTATCGTGTCGTGTCGTGTCGCGTGTCGTGTTTTGTTGTGTTTTTTAATTTTGCCTGTTTGCGGTGCAGAGGTAATCTAGAGGTCACGCAGCTGCGTAGAAAGCGAAAAGTCCGGGTTCGAAGGGTGTGATGGTTTAATCCCCGTTTAGGCCCGAATCTCCCCCCCCCCTCCACTAACCTGGGTGATAAATCTTTCTGATGAGACGATACAGCGAGGTCCGGTATGCAACACGCGTCATTTATCGCATGTAAAATCCCTTACGGCAACAAGGAGAGTTGTCTCTGACAACATTCTGCAGAAAAAGCAAGTCTGATAGAAAAAAATAAATACATAATAAAATACTCTGGTTATGAAAAAAACCCAAAGAGAGAGTTATCAATTTGTGTTGAAAATTTATATCAAGATGAAATAAATAATTTCTGTAGCTTTATGAATGAGAATAAGTTAGAACTATCTGCAGAAAAGAACATATGCTCTTTAATAATGGTGAAAATCCATCCAAATTACCAACCCTAAAATTAGAAGGAACGTGCTTAAGTATAAACCATTTGTCAAATTCTTAGGCGTAATTTTAACTAGAAAGTTGAGCTGGAAGATGCACATCAAACCCGTTAATAACCGACGCTAGAGAGAGACTTAACTTTTCAAAAGTAATAAGTTATCAAGCGTGGAGTCAAGATACTAAAACACTGACACATTTGGCTCAATCTTTAGTACGCTCAAAATTAATTTATGAACAAGAAGTTTATTTTATGCAGGTTATGAGTCAACCTTACCCCTTACCTTTAACTTGGAAAGTAAATAATTTCTTCATACTGACATCCTTTTCATAACTGATTTTGTTTATCTATTAACATTTTATTGGAAAGCTGTTTTAAAGGTAAAGGTGTTCCATAACCTATGTGGTCGTAGGGGGGCGAGGCATCAGAGACCTCAGCTTCTCTAAGGGGCCAGCATATTGAGGGTGGCGCCCATCTCCTCTCCCTCGGTGCTTTACCTTCCTGACCCTAAAGAGGGCAGGTACCCATTGACAACTGGTGTGAACTGGGAGGACTGTACTGGAACCAAGGCACGCAAATGGTCACCAAAACCATTGATAACTACGCTCAATGCTTCTTAACCTTAGCTTAGAGGAGAGCGAGTACTCTGACCACTGAACTATCCCGTCCCCATGCCAATATTTGTTGAGATGATACAGAACTGGAATTGGAACGTATGCTCGTGGCTTTGTTGCCAGGTCAGACCTCACGGGAAAAACCCCAGTAATTGGCAGGGGGGATACAGACAGGTCTGCTTGCTGGATATTCCTCCTCCCTCCTCCTCCTTCCTCCTCCTGCTCATCCTCCTGCTCCTCCTCCTCCTCCCTCCTCCTCCTCCTCCCCCCCTGGCCCCCGTCCAGCTAAGGCCAGCCCCAACACCGTGATGCTGAGCGCAGGCCAGGCCACAGCACAGGAGGAGAAAGGCACCCGTCCACAAGGTCAGTGCTAGTGGGCTGACATCGCGCCACAGTCAGAGAGAGAGAGAACTGGAGTGAATGGAAGTGAACCGAGCTGAAGTGAATCGAAGTGATGTAAAGTGATGTAAAGTGAATTGAGTTGAATGGGATTGATTTCAAGAGATCAAATTCGAAATCGGTTGAAATTGAATTAAGTTTGATTTTTTAACTGAAGTCGAGTGAACTGAACTGAATTGAAATGACTTGAACTGTATCGATTTTTATTTTAAAGAAGTGCGTGCGTGTGTTGTGTGTGTGTGTGTGTGTGTGTGTGTGCGTGCATGCGTGCGTGCGTGTGTGTGTGTGTGTGGGGGGGGGGGGGGTAGAGCTAACAGACATTGGACATTTGGTTTATAAGCTTCTCCAAATTATAATTGATGATGATGGTAATGGTGATGATGGTGATGGTGATGACGATGATGATGTTGATGATGATGATGACGACGACGACGAAGATGATGATGATGACGACAACGACGACGACGACGCGACGACGACGATGATGATGATGATGATGATGATGATGATGATGATGATGATGATGATGATGATGATGATGATGACGACGACGACGACAATGACGACAATGACGACAATGACGACAATGACGACGACAATGACGACGACGACGACGACGACTGATGATGACGATGACGACGACGACGATGACGATGATGATGATGATGATGACGACGACGACGATGATGATGATGATGATGATGACGATGACGACGATGACGATGATGATGATGATAACGATGATGGTCCTCAGGTCCGACGTCAAAGAGCGGAGGCCCCCACTGATGACGGTAGGGGTGGTGACGGCAGTGGTGGTGACCGTCTGTCTCTTCGTCTGTCTGGCCGTCTCTCTTGCAGGTCAGTGCCTCTGTCTGTCTGTCTGTCTGTCTGTCTGTCTGGTGGCTGGCTGGCTGGCTGGCTGGTGCTGGCTGGCTGTGGAGTGGAGTGGAGTGGAGTGGGGTGGGGTGGGTGGGGTGGAGTGGGGTTGTGTGTGTGGGTGTAGTGGTGGTGTGTAGTGAGTGATGGGTGGAGTGTGGTGGGTGGTAGTGGGTGGGTGGGGTGGGTGGGGTGGTGTAGGGTGTGGTGTGGTGGAGTGGGTGGGTGGGTGGTGGTGGTGGTGTGGGTGTGTGGTGGGTGTGGTGTGGTGGGTGAGTGGGTGTGGTGGGTGTGGTGTGGTGTGTGGTGGTGCGGTGTGTGTGTTGGTGTGGGTGGGTGGTAGTGTGGTGGTTAGTGTGAGTGGTAGTGGTGTAGTGGGTGGGTGGGTGTGATGGGTTGGTGTGGGTGGTGCGGTGCAGTGCGGTGCGTGGTAGTGTAGTGTATGTGGTAGTGTAGTGTAGTGAGTGTAGTGGTGAGTGTGGTGTGTAGTGAGTGTAGTGAGTGTAGTGTAGTGTAGTGTGTGTAGTGTTGTTTAGTGTCATGCATGTAGTGTTGCATGCACATTGCATTGCACTATATTGTACAGTAGAGAATTGCACTGTATTGGCATTGCATTGTATTGCACACCATTATTGTATACTGCATTGATTTCATTACATAAGCACTGTACTGTCGGTGTGCTCTTTTGCAGTCTCATGATCAGTCCTCCAGCTCACAGCTGTCAACATCGACACCGCCCCTTGACTGCTCATGGGAAGGTAAAGCAGCGAGGGAGAGGAGATGGGCGCGCCCCTCAATACGCTGGCCCCTAGAGAAGCTAAGATCTTTGATGCCTCGCTCCCCTATGACCACATGGGTTATAATATATAATAGTATATAATAATAATAATAATAATAATAATAATAATAATAATAATAATAATAATAATAATAATAATAATAATAATAATAATAATAAAATGGAGGCTTATACAGCGCGAATTCCTAAAAACATGGGCTCACCGCGCTGTACAATCAAATCAATTTAAACAGGTTACATATGAACGTGAAAAATTTGACTAGCACACACAACAAAAAAAGTTTGACGAATACATGTTTCAGTCTGGAGGTTGGGACCAAGGCACAGGGCCTGGAGGAAAAAGCAGGCAGACGACAGCATGCTGCCTCCACAATCTAACGCACCCGGTCCCCAGCATCACCACGGGGGGGGCATCTTTGATGACAGTGGTGCCCGCCTCCAACAATTCTGCCCGTGCCCACGCTGTGCCCTGATGACCCGAACCTCGTCAGCGACTGTGTCCACAGCTTGTGTCCACCTGACACAGCCACAGCAACATCAACATCACCCCCATTATCATCACCCCCATCAGGACCCTTACCACAACTACCATCCGCAGCGTAGCAATTCTTTTACCATACCGTGTCTGAAATTTCTGACAGCGACTGTAACGAGGTGTGAGAGTCTTTTGTTTGTGGGAGTCTCTCTCTTGTTTTGTGGGGACTCCTCTCCTCTTTTGTTACCTCCTCCTCTTCCTCTTCTTCTCTCTTTCCTCCTCCTCTTCCTCCTCCTTCTTCTCTTCCTTCCTCCTCCTCCTCCTTTCTCTTCCTCTCCCTCCTCATCCTCTTCCTCCTCCTCTTCTTCCTCCTCTCTCTCTTCCTCCTCTCCTCTTCCTCCTTCCTCCTCCTTTCTTCCTCCTCCTCTCCTCTTCCTCCTCTCTTCCTCCTCCTCCTTCTTTCTCTCCTCCTCTCCTCCTCCTCTCTTTCTCCTCCTCTCCTCCTCTCTCTTCTCTCTCCTCCTCTCCTTCTCTTCCTCTTCCTCCTCCTCTCCTCTTCTCTCCTCCTCCTCCTCCCTTCCTCCTCTTCCTTCTCCTCCCTCCTCTCCTCCTTCTCTTCTCCTCACCTCACCTCACCTACCTCACCTCACCTCACCTCACCTCACCTATCCCTGTAGTCTAGTTGACCGTTGAGGCAGGCACCACTGAAGATTTCGCAACCAGCTTCCTCTGTATGTACCTGCCTGACAGCAAATGTTTATTCTGGGTTGGTTTTGTTGTTGTTGTTGTTTTGTTTTGTTTTCTTCTCAGGGCATTATTGATGTTCGGATTCGTACATCTTTTTTTTGTTGTTGTTGCTTGTTCATCTCCTGTGGCGTTCTTATCCTGCTGTTCCCACGCCATTCACCTCCATCTCTTCATCCCCCAGCAACACCCAGTTTCGTTGTGTTGCATCTTCAAGGTGAGAAACATTCGCGGGGAGTTCATTAATCAGTGTAGTTGCTGCGCAACAGTCAGTAAGGTCCCTGCACTGCTGCTGGGTCACTTTGGTGGTGTTCAGTGGTGCCTGTTCTGAGCTAACATACGCAGGACATCACCTGCTAAGCCCCCAAACTGGCGACAGTATTAGCTCAGTCTCGGAGCCAGCCTAAGTGAGACTCCCACACGAGGTGGCGACCACGACAGTGTTCCTCCAAAAACCTTCTCCCGTGAATCTTCAGCCCTGAAGATCCCGACATAAACCCATCACAGGCACAGAAGTGTATGGGGAAACCGAATCTGAGGTCACCATGAGATCAAAGCAACTAGAGCTACCAATCAGAGGCATTTTCTTTTATTGCATTATGATCAGTGACGAAGAGAATGATGTGATGTACTGCAATGGAGTTTGCATGCAATTTGAGATTACTTGACAGGGCTGTACTCTACGCTTACTACCATTATTCTGCGTCAACCGGGCCCGAGGGATACAGATACCTTCATGTTGGTCAGGTAACTGAAGCAACATTCTTAAAAAATCATATCTTAAAATGGATAAAGTTTGACTGTATGGTCCACTCTTCCCAATGAGCCCGCAACAAACTCACTTCGGACAAAAAAACGACCAGAATTATGAAAAAGTCTCTATAACTCATAGGATTCGAATCCACGACCTTACAGGTACTAACCACTGTGCCACTGCAGCTGGCTGGATTTGTACCTTTTATTGTGAGCATCATCTGCCTTCCTCAATGACGAGTTCACTTTTTTGACGTTCCTCAGATGAACAGCTCAGTCTATGTAACGAAGGCAGCTGTACTACGCTGCAGGTCCACCCAGTCTCCACAGAGCTTCTTGGCCACTGGGGTGATAGGGGTCAGTCAGGCCAGATCCTCTTTCAGAGTGCCTCATGTAGCGGGCAGGAATACATACAGCACCTGTTGTGTTGTCTGGCTGCCAGTTTTCCAAGGGATCAGCTCTGTGAGGTCTGTGTGGAGTGTTCATGTACATGTGTACTCCCTGTGGGGATGCAGGGACCTGTCTATATACTTTTTTTTTCCCCTCGGAGTTAACATCAGTGCTGACTCCACTCTCCCCAAAGTCCTTCGGATGACACTATAAACCGAGGCCCCGTGTGAACATCTTGGGCACACGTTCAGTCCTGTTCGACGTTTCGTAAGAGAGAGAGAGAGAGAAGAGAGAGGAGAGAGAGAGAGAGGAGAGAGAGAGAGAGAGAGAGAGAGAGAGAGAGAGAGAGACAGACAGACAGACAGACAGACAGACAGACAGACAGACAGACAGACAGACAGACAGACAGACAGAAACAGAAAGACAGACAGAGACAGGGAAGCGGGCAGACGGACAGACAGGCAGACAGACAGACAGACGATTTTATATATATATATATATATATATATATATATATATATATATATATATATATATATATATATATATATATATATATATATATATATATATATATATATACAGACTGATGACTGATAATAAATTTTGAAACTCGCAAACATAGCTAGAAAAATCAAATCAAATCAAATCAAAAATGAAATTGCTACTTTTAAGTATACATGTGTGTGTTGAGCTCAGAGAGAGAGAGAGAGAGAGAGAGAGAGAGAGAGAGAGAGAGAGAGAGAGAGAGAGAGAGAGAGAGAGAGAGAGAGAAGAGAGAAAATTCAGTGCAAGGGAAATAAATCAGCAAACTTTGAATGGTTTTGGCATAGTTATCTTCCTTGTTAGTATGAGTCTGAGTTTGGTTTTTTTCTTTCCCTTTCGCTCGTGCCCGCACGCGTGCGTGCGTGTGTGCGCGCGCGCGCGTGTGTGTGTATGTTGCTGTTGCTGTCTGGTGTGTGTATGTATGTATCTTCAGTTTAACGTCTATTCACATTTCGTGATTTTAGACAAACAAACAAGCAAACAAACAAACAAAAAACAAAACAAAGCAAAACAAAAACCTGAAAGAGTTCAAAATAAACTGAAAAATGTCATTTAACAATGCTGAAATAAGAAACTAATCCTAACACTACAAAAACTGGATTATTGGACTTCTTTTCAACGCTAACACAATGTCCAACAGCAAAGAAGGTTCAGACAAAATCTGATCCAGTGACAAACTAGGTACAGCAGGTAAAAATGTTTTTAAATGTTCACAATTAAAAATGACATGACTATTTGTAATCTTCTCACCACAAATACAGTTTACATCTTTCACGTATTTTGTCCTGAATGCGTTTAGTTTAAATCTATAAATGAGGGATGACACATTTCTCCGATTATACCAACCAGAAACTTTGTTACATACTAAAGCATTTTGAAAATCTATCACATTGCTTGTGTGGCTATTATACAAACAATAGCCAGACTCATTTATCTTCTTTCTGAAATGCCTCCAGCAAGCGTTTTGTAGCAAGTTATATCCCTCATGCAGAGATAAGGCAACATTTATTTCACAAGAATTATTTTTACACCTGGCTCCAAACTTTGCAAGGCAGTCAACTTTTTCATTAAAATAGATACCAGTATGTGAGGGAACCCAACAGAAAGTAATAGTGCTACCTCTTAAAATCAAAAAGTGTACCAGATGCCTGATTTCAGTGATGAGGTCTTTTCTTACTTTAGAAGTAGAATTGTTTAAAGCATGCAAAACCGATTTAGAATCGACACACATAAGGATGTTGAATATGTTTTTAGGGAAGTCAAGTACATGGTATAATGCCAACAAAATGGCAGTTAGCTCAGCTGTAAATATAGATTTATTTTTTCCCAGGTTGAAAGATCGTTCTACTTTCAATGATGGGATAATGAAAGCTGCTCCTGTCTCATTAGTATTTAGAACAGACCATCGGTATAGATTTTTAGATGATCAGGGTAAGTGGTTTGAATATGTTCCTTTACTAATGATGTAAGAATGTTAACATTGTCAACTTTTCTTACAGAAGAATAATTAATGTCAAAATGAGCTTTAAGCAGTTCCCAAGGTGGACAGGGCGCTGACTTTACCTCTGATTTAGCTACTTCATTTAGATTAAGTTCTGAATGTTTAAAAAGTGTGGTGTGTGTGTGTGTGTGTGTGTGTTGCTCTTTGGTACAGATCTGTATGAAGTTGGGTTTTTTGTTGTTGGCCTCTCTCTCTCTCTCTCTCTCTCTCTCTCTCTCTCTCTCTCTCTCTCTCTCTCTCTTACCTACTCATGCAACACCACAGTATGCAGGCGCACAACACACACACACACACACACACACACACAACAGGATAGCCTAGTGGATAGAACATTGCCCTCGCAATCTGACCATCAGGGTTCAAATCCCGTTTGAGGGGATTTTTCGTCTTGAGTTAACATCACTGCAGACCCCACTCTCCCCAAAAGTCCTTGGGATGAGACTATAAACCAAGGTCCTGTGTGCGAGCGCATGCATGACATCTTGTACACACGTTAAAACCCTGTTCCGCTTTTCGAACGAGTAGCCCATTGTGTGCTGGTGGGAACAGATGACAAAATTTATTAAACTGTATACACACGGGGATTGCATGTAGAAAGCATATGAGTGCTTATTCTATTATCCTTGATATAAAAGAATAAACGAATAAATCAATAAATAACACACACACACACACTAACACACACGCACACAGAGTAACACACACACACACACACACACACACACGCACACACACACACACACACACACACACACACACACACGCACACACTAACACACACACACACACACACACACCACGCACGCACACACTAACACACACACACACACACACACACACACACACACACACACACACACACACACACACACACACACACACCAGAGTCATCATAAAAAACTTGGTTCACATAGTTTATTGGTCCAATACATAGAACTGACAGTAGGGGATGGGTGGGAGGGGGGTGGAATCTGGATAATTATGCAGAAATGGGCAGTAAATCTTGATACTCCTCACACAGTCGAGATAGTCCGCAAACCATATCATCCTTTTATCAACAGTCTGTAGGCTCGATTCACGAGTCAGAACGACAAATAACAAACAAGCAACGTGAACAATACCCACACCATAGCGACAATGTTCGGTTTGTTTGGGGTAGGAAGGGGGGGGGGGGGGCGAGGGTAGACAAAAATAACGTGTCTACTCAACGAAATAAGTCTAAAATATTATAAATACTGACAAATAATGCATGTATGATGAGATCTAGGCACACCCACACGTCTACGTACATATCTTCACAAAATAATGACTGAGACAACAGGAAAATCTAGTAGATATGACAATAACCAACCTATAGCGTATCAACAAATAATACTTGTGATGATCAGAAAAACAACAACAATACACTGACTGATTATAATACTATTATACTTGAAATGATGAGATCTGTGTACCAATATTTTGCAAGTATTGATAAACGTTATCTGAGACGTAAAGTAAACACACACCTAGTGGGTGGAAAACCTCACTGGGTTTTTTTTATATATATATTAACAAATGTTGTTTGAGTAAATAACAGATTTTACTAATAGAAATGTGGAAGCAACACACAAATAAATCTAAATAATGTGCCACTTGCTACAATAAGATCTGGATACCAGTGTTTACATATTAAAAAAAACAAAAAGGTCACGGTAAAGGTGTCCCAAACCTATGTGGTTGTAAGGGAGCCAGGCATCAGAGACCTCAGCTTCTGTAGGGCCAGCATGTTGAATGAGGCGCCTATCTCCTCTCCCTCGCTGCTTTACCTTCTCTGACCCTACAGTTACCCATTTACAGTTGGGTGAACTGGGGGATTGTACTGAAGCCAAGGCGCGCAAACGGTCACCCATCCACTTGGTAACCACGCTCGATGCTGCTTACCTTAGCTGGGGAAAGCGAGCGCTCTGACCACTGAGCTATCCTGTCCTCCTGTTTACATGTATGAACAAAATAAAAAAAAGTTTGAAACAATGATAAATTGTGCCAACTAAACAATCATAATGAGTATATGTATGAAAAAATCATGTTCAAAACAATAACAAATCTAGGAGAGCAAGCAGTACCAATCATGTAATGAGAAACATCGCTCAAGATGATAAAGAGATATCTAGGCCAACGAAACCGTACCACTGTACAAACATATCACAAGTATTGATTACCGCAATGAAAAAAAAAAATCTAGCAGAAAATACGCTACTAATGAATGCCAGTACTGTCAAATAAATTATCAAAATATGAGAGACGTAGCATGAAAACGGTACAGATATAAGTAAAACAAACAATGCTTGAAATAATGACAGATATAGCAGAAGAACATGGCACCAATATATACAAGTATTGAAAAAAAAAAAAAGTGGAAACAAAGACACAGATACATTACCAAGGTATACAATCACATAATATATATATATATATATTTATTACAAGTAACTGCCAACATGAGAAATCTAGCACAGAAAACGGTATGTATGTATGTATGTATGTATACATGTACTGACACACAGCACTTCAGATAATGAGCTATTTAGCAGACACACTGGAACACACAAGTACAAAACAAGATAACGGTTGAAACAACAAAAGATCTCGTAAAGAAAACTGTAACTAGCATTTACTTGTGTTGACAGATAACGTTTGAGACATAAGAAAAATCTAGCCGATTAAAAATGATACCTTAGTGTATATATACACAACTTGATAAATAATGCTTGAGACAATATGAGATCTAACTGGCAAAATGGAACCAGTATCAACGTGTTTAATACTCCAAACTGTAAAGGATCCAACAAATCAATAATGAATTGTCCAAATACAAAAGAAAATGTAATAAAAAAATAAATAAATAAAAAAACCCAAACACAAAAACTTGCAACAAATCAAAACAGGTCCGTACACCATAAATGATAGTAGATTAAGAAAAGCCTTTTGTGACTCATTCACAACATATGAGATATACAGTGTAACTCACTCTAAGATTAAAAAAAATTTAAAAGCACTGATGTGCAAATGGTAATTATGTTTTTGATTTTCCTCAATGTAGGCAGTTTTAAACATGTTTTAGTAAAACATTGGTCCAGTGAATGTCAAAAAGCAAAGACACTGGCAGTAGCGATGTCCTTAGGACAACATTCACCAGTTTGTCATTTTGGTCATTAACAGAAACTATGTCCTTAAGACAAAGTTACCTTAGTATATGTGCAGGTTCTCTTGTCAGTAGCTGGAAATGTTAACAATGGGTGCCGCCCTCAACATGCTGGCCCCTGGAGAAGCTGAGGTCTCTGACGCCTGGCTCCCCTACGACCACACAGGTTATGGAACACCTTTACCTTTACCTTCAACAAAGTCAGACATTCACAGGGATTTCTCTTTGGTCACTAGCGGTCACCATGTTCTTAAGACAAAAACGTTCACAGGGTCAAGAAACTTTGGTCTATAGCTGTGATCATGTCCTTAAAACACTATTCCCCCTATGGGGATGCCAGGGGCCTTTCAGTGAAAACAGCATCCCCACCTTCTGGAAATTCTGTGCTAGAAATTCCTTCTTTTCTATTCTTCTTTGTGTCTGCCTTGTTCTTTTTCTTCCTGTCGCCTCCTTCTTGTCTATTTTCTGCCTTCTCAGTCCATTCTCCTGCCTTTTTTTTCCAAAAAGACTTATAAGATACCAATTCTCTCACACACAAAGTTGGATGTGCTGCGCTAGACCTAACTTGTCAGGTGCTTAATGGCAGCCCAACATATATTTGACCATATGACAGACAACAATAGTTGCTGTCTGAGTGCTCAAGGAAGATGACCAAGAAGAAGAAGAAGAAGAAGAGAAGAAGAAGAGGAAGAAGAGAAGAAGAGAAGAGAAGAAGAAGAAGAAGAAGAAGAAGAAGGGAAGAAGAAGAAGAAGAAGAAGAAGAAGAAGAAGAAGAAGAAAGAAGAAGAAGAAAGAAGAAGAAGAAGAGAAGAGAAGAAGAAGAAGAAGAAGACGAAGAAGAAGTAGAAAGGCTGACTTCCACTAAGCTTTCAACAGTTCTCTAGCAATAACAATGTCCTTTACTTTGGGTAGCAGAAAACGTTGATGCTTTAAACGATGTCTCATCAACAAAAAGATTTCTAAGAATACACTACATTTGACATGTACAAACGGCAAAAAGCCATACAATTTTGCAGACAAGCCTTGTCAATGTCTCATAGCACACTCTAATCAGAATGGTGTGTGCGTTGCGTTAACAGGAAAACTATGACACAGCAACAAAAACTTTTTCTTCTTTTTTTTAAAAATATCAGTGAGAACAAAAACAGACTCACGACTGATACACACGAAATCAAAGTCGACAAGTTTTGTTGTTGTTTTTTTCAACAACTATTACAACAATGAAGAGGACAACAACAAAATATATCAGCAGGAACAAAAACGGGTTCAAGACTGATATACACTGAAATCAAAGCCGACAATTTTCTTCTTTTTTCAACAATCACAAAGCAGAAGACAAAAAAGAAACCACCTTCCAACGGCAGAACAAGAACACAAAAACATGTTACAGTCATGATGAATATCAAGGTTTCAGATTGCACAACCATTTTGTGAAAAGAAGTCGCAGGTTATTTTCAGATACATTATTCTTGACTTAAAGACAACTTCAAATGAGAGCACGCTCACTCATAATCCATTCTTTCATTATCTGAAAAAAAAAAGTTAATAAAAAGAATAAAGAAGACTGAGAAAAAATGCTTGATAACGCACGAGGCTCTGTGGTGTGTAGGCCTACAACCACAACTACACTGTGAAACCCACAGGGAAAGTCACACCACAATCCCCCATACGAACAAAAAAAAAAACCTCTGAACATCAACAGTGATGTACTCGTGGTCTGCTGACCCAGGTTTGAATTTTGTTCAAGAGGATTTTTCCTCTGGAGTAAACATCAGTGCTGACTCCACTACCACAAAAAGTCCTTTGGTTGAGACTATAAACTGAGATCCTGTGTGCGAACACATGCAGATCATCTTGCACACACATTAAAACTCTTCCGTTTTTCGGAAGAGTAGACCATTGTGTGCCAGTGCCAAAATTGACAAAACTGCATACACATGGGGACTGGATGTAAAAAAAAAAAAGCAAAAAAAAAGCACAAGAGTGCTTATTCCATTATCCTCAAATTAAAAAAAAAAAAATTAAATAATAAATAAATGTAATGAATAACACTTCACTGACTCCAACACACACACATACACACACACACACATAATGAACCCTCTTCAGCATGGCACACGAAGGGACAGACAGACAGACAGTCAGTCCATCAGTCTTCCTCAGATGGACATACAACACTACACCATAACAACATCAACACGGCACAACCTAAACACAAATAAAAACACTGCACACCAACAAAAAACCCTCACCTCCCCCCCCAAACTCCCCCCTCCCCCCCCCTTCCATCATTCTGACCACTTTATACCAGGCGCTGGACGGACGCAAAAGCCGAGTGGTTAAGACTGCTACACTTCAATCCCATGAGTTCATGAAGTTGTGAGTTTGAATCTCAGCAACATCCGGTGAATTAAGGATGGGGATTTTTACAATCTTCCAGGTCAACTTCCAAGTGCAGGCCTGCCAGTGCATGAATTCCCTAAATACACATGCATATTATAAAATATGCTCATTAAAGATCCCGTAATTCATGTCAGTGTTCTGCATACATCCTTGAAGTTGGAATGTGGTGCTTTCACAGTGGGTAAAAATGGTCACATATCTGCGAAATCTCGCCATTGGTGAATCTCGGAGCTTAAGCCTAGGAACATGACAACAGCAACAACAATAATGACAACAAAAATAACAACAAATCCTAGGCGCTGATTTTGAACTTTGAATCCCTTCAACTATTACAGCCACACACACAGACACACACAGACACACACAGACACACAGACACACACACACACAGACACAGACACACACTCACTCTCTCTCTCTCTCTCTCTCTCTCTCTCTCTCTCTCTCTCTCTCTCTCTCTCTCTCTCTCTCTCTCTCTCTCTCTCTCTCTCTCACCTTAAAAAGACAAGAAAGTATTCTACAGTGGGAGCTCTTGGACAAGGAGACTTTAAAACAAGGAACACATATGGTACAAACAAAAAACAATTTTGAAATAAAATATATACAAAAAATTACATGGCCACATAAATGCTTTGCCTCATCAGTTTTTGAAACAATTTTAAACATTTATTACATTTAGCTTTGGTCCCAGGGAGAGGGGTAAGGAGGCGATTGGG
>CM060332.1:50722631-50735131 GCA_030674155.1 Stramonita haemastoma | reverse complement strand
AGATGTTCTGCTCGCGTTCGCACACGGGGCCTCGGTTTAAAGTCTCATCTGATGGACTTTTGGGGAGAGTGGAGTCAGCACTGATGTTAACTCCAGGGGAAAACCACATCAGTCAAGGTGCTAAATTTAGCATGCCCCTTTTCTTTTCACCAAAATCCAAGTGGGGTCGTCCTTCGGATGAGACTCTAAACTGAGGCCCTGTGTGCAAACACACGTGGAACATCTTCCACACACATCAGATCCTGTTTCGCTTTTCGTAAGAGTAGGTCATCATGTGCCGGTGGGAACAGGTGACAAAACTGACAAAACTGCATACACTCGGGACTGGATGTAAAAAAGCACATGAGTGCTTACTCCATTATCCTAGAAATAACAGAATTTAAAAGATAAAATAAAATAAAGAATAATTATGGAAACACAGAGAAAAGAGAATATCAGACATGTGGCAGTATTCAAACAACTTCTTTTTTTTTTTGGTGGGGGGAGAATTGGGGGTTGCAAAGGTTTTATTTGTTTTCAGGGCAATTGGTTTTTTATTGTTGCAGTTCTCTCTGGGCTGGTAGCTTGTTGGTTTTTTTAAAAAATCAATTTGATTTGATTTAATTTAAATCTTGAAATTGTAGGTGTTTTTTATGTTATTTATATCTTTTTGGAGGGGCAGTTGGTTTGGGAGGTGTTTTGGTTTGTTTTCTTGTTATTTTCCTTTTTTTTTATGGTGGGGGGGGGGGGGGGGGTTGGAGTTGAAAGAATATTACCTTGTTTATATTATATGCTGCCGCCGCTGTAGTCTAGTGGTTAGGGTGTTGGACTCAGTAACCTAAAGGTTGCGGGTTCGATCCCAGCTTTCGGCTATGGCATTGTGCCCTTGGAAAAGGCACTTTACGGCTATTTTCTCACCCCACCCAGGTGTTAAAAGGGTACCAACCTTGTGTTGGGGTTAACCCTGTGATAGACTGGCGTCCTATCCAGGGGGGAGTCTATGACTCTCAGTCGCTTAACGCCACAGAAACGGGATAAGCACCGGCCTGATGAGCCTTAGGCTCGGGACAGACTTTAACTTTTATATTATATGCTGGACTGCTTAGTCTTGGTTTGAAACCAGAAGTGTTCATGATTCATTGCCGTAATGAGGAGTTGTTGTGCCTTTGTAAATGTGAAGAATTGCCAGAATTAAAATTTTTGTTTTGAAGTTGATCGATGGCTGTGCTTGATGTTTTCACTGCAAACATATGTGTATGTGCATGCGTTTATATGTGTGTTTGTGTGTGTTGTGTGCAGGTGCAAGTGTGTGCACATGTGCATGTTTGTTTTTTTAATTTTAATGTAGGGGGGGGGGGGGGGTGTATTTTGGGTGTTGTTTTTTTTTGGAGAGGGGGTAGGGGAACAGGTGTTCTGCCTTATCTTCTGTGAAACACAGAATCAGAGACAATTTTCTTTTATGTCATGATGATCAATGATGATGAGGCTGGTTAAACAATGCTGCTTCAGAAGTTTATTTGCTTTGAGACCACATGACAGGGCTGTACTCTACACTTCCTATCATAATATATCCAGGCCTCAACCGGGCCCAGAGAGACACAGACACCTGCAGTGTTGGTCAGGTCATTTGAGCAACACTCTCAAAATCACATCCATAGAGTGGATGAAGCTCGACTGTGTGGTCCCAGTCTTCCCGCTGAGCCCACAGCACACTCACTCTGGCTTTGAGCTGGTCAGAGTCCCAAAAAATCCCTGTGACTGTTATGTGATTCAAACCCAAGACCTTCCAGTCCATAACCCAAGGCACTAACCACTGTGCCAAGGTGGCTGGTTGTATTTGGTATTTATTTATGGATCTCTTCTGTCTGTCTGTCGTCTGTCTGTCTGTCTTCGTCTGTCTGTCTGTCTGTCTCTTTCTCTCTCTCTCTCTCTCTCTCTCTCTCTTCTCTCTCACACACACACACACACACACACACACACACACACACACACACACACACACACACACACACACACTATAAATTTATAACAGTACATTTCAGGTGATCTGTTTGCAGAGTGTAAAATATCTTTTAAACAAGTCTGTGAAAATGTTTTACTGCAACAGGTATGAACTGTTCACCTTTTGGTGAATGGTATAATTATCTTAAACAGATCTGTCAACGTATTTTACCATAACGAGTATGACCTGTTCACCTTGCAGTGAATGCATGAGTCATCTGTATTTAATTGTAGAAACCTAATATTAGTAAATGGCTGTTGAAATTGTGAATGGCTTTAGTACAAATGTCACATAAAACACGTTAGGATAAAACTTGCTTAATGAAGTAAAGAAGTTAATTGTGCGTTACTATGATTTTTTTTGGGGGGGTTGGCAGGACAGATGCTATAGGCAAATGGTTAACCTTTTCCTACAGGTACCCCACTATAGGTAACCAACCCTCTCCTAACCTTCCCTACATATCACCCACTACTGGGTTAAAGAAGCATGCAAATGCGCACTGGGCATGTGATACTTGTGTACTGGGAAAGAGGGGTTCTCTCCCTTAACATAGGGATAGAATTTATATTTCAACTTCAATCCCATAAATCCATGAAGTCTTGGTTTGAATCTTGGCAACGTCTGGTGAATGAAGGGTGAGGATTTTTACAGGCTAACTTCAAGTGCAGACCTGCCAGTGCCTCAATTCTCTTGGTGTATATACACATGCAGAAGATCAAATATCCATGTTGGATATCTCGTAATTCATGTAAGCACCTGGTGGGTTTGGAAACACGATCATACCCAGCATACATGCCCAAGGTGGAATGTGGCTGCTTTCATGGTGGGCAGAAAAGTGGTTGCATACGCAAATATGTTACCATTGGTGAACCTCAAACCTTCAGCAAAGAACAAAAGAAATCTTTTGCAGGCATTATCTTTGATTATTTTTTGATATTGCTGGGTCCCTTATCAGGATGCCTGGAGGGTGGGGGGGTTATTTCAGCTGTAACAATAAATCACCCCCTTGTTAGCAATTTCGAGCTCAAAATTTCCTCTTTTCTATCACTCTCTTTGTCTTCACTTTGCAATCTTGAGTATGCAGCCTCCATGAAGTCTGTAACTTTTTTACCGTTCTACTTTGTTAATTAATTCATTGACAAAACTGCAGATCAGTCATTCATTCATCCCTTTATGGATAACTCCACATCCTATCAAGTGCAAATACATTTCTTTATTGACAGAACGAACATACTTTTCATGTGCAAGTATAAACTCTTCACTGACACAAGAAACATTCTCTTCAAGTGGAAACACACCACTTCCATACACAACCGTGAAAAAAAAACCGAGCAACTGAGTGAACACAACATCAAGATATTCAGCAAACATATCAGGAGTTTTCCCTAAAAATACCATGACTATAATTTATAGGAACAAGTAAACAAACTATTGCATAACTTGAAAATGATGCGCTGACACTTAACCACACATAAATCCAACAAAAACAAAACTGACCAATGGTATGATGTTCTGTGACAGTCAAACAAATGTTGATGTCAAAGAACGATGCTGCTTAATAACACACAGGTCTTCTAACACACACAATCATCCTCTATTTTTTTTGGCTTTTTTATGAAGCAACTTGTTTGTGGATTTATTTTTTCAATTTTGGTAATGCAGATGAACACGAGTCTAAATAAATAGGTATGAAATTTATAAATACACTATGCACAAATGAAAAGGCTGATTATTTGGAAGAAAATGTATTATGAAAATCAATATCAGCTGGTTATAGATGATTATGCCATTGTAGTTAACAGTTGCTGATTAATCGAATGAAATTTAACATGTCAGATCACTCATCAAATGATATCACACATGTCACATTACCCTTTGGGTGTGGAGGTGTTTTGTAAATCGTAGATTCATTCATTACACTCACTCACTCATTCACTCATGACAGTTTGAGACTGAAGGAAGCAGACAGACATTCACAGTGTCATGTCGTCTGTTCTAAGCATCAGCCAATGCTCTTGTTCTGCATCTTCTAAGCAAAACCTTTTCTTAACAACATATTTTATATATATATATTATATTATTATATTATTATATTAAGTCCTGTAATGTGTTTTCACGATTTAACCTGCCTTTGTTTTTTGTTGGCTTTTCATAAAAATAAAAAATTTTAAATATATATATATATATATATATATATATATTATATATATATATATATATATATATATATATATACATATATGTATACATATATACATACATATGTATACATATACATACTACATATGTATACATATACTAAGAGGGAGTAGTATTTACTGTAATCACATAGAACTTTCATTTTCATTGTACGCTATAGGTTTTTCAACAAAGATACTATTTCAATATACTTGGAAGTATTTAGTTTTAAATCAATACTAATTATGGTATTGTTTTTATCTTTTTTTTTTACAAACCACTGATGTCACATGTTGTATATAAGACCAGCATAGCATTACTTCTGATAAAAAAAACAAAAAAACTGACCCATACTTCCAACCACTTTGTGTAGCATACATACAACTTGTGTGAATTGTCACCTGTGCTTGAAGATTTCACTTTTCAGCTTTTAATCAGAAAAACATTAACAACCTCTAATTTGACAAAACAATATCAAGCTGTTGATCATTGTCGGGTTCATGAATGATACACCGTTGCATATTCCTAGATATCTTAAAGAGCATAGAACTGAGGCCAGAGACAGGTCTATACACACATACAAACAAACATAGAATGAAGATGATCAGAGTGTGATTTTTTTGCGCATTTTTGTCTGTTGTTCACTTTGTGTTTGTTCATGCAGATATCAGTGTCCCTGAAAATAATACAAGGTGTGGCTGTGTTTGCTAAGTCATGAACGTACAGTCACTTGTAAAAGGTAAAGACCAAATCTGTCTGTCTGTCTGTCTGTCTGTCTGTGTCATGTCTTTTCTGTCTGACTGCCTGTCTGTCGGTTTCTCTCTCTCTCTCTCTCTCTCTCTCTCTCTCTCTTCTCTCTCTCTCTCTCTCTCTCTCTCTCTCTCTCTCTCTCTCTCTCATATCTGCATTTAGCAATGTGCAACATAAATGTGTATCATACGAACTGGTTTACAATCAACAACACAACACACACACACACACACACACACACACACACACACACACACACACACACCTTTGGTATCCTTTCCATTGGAAATGATCGCTGTAAACACACACAGGTCATTTTTCATTTTAACCAGGACAAAACTTCTACAACTTAATCGGAATAATCCACCATCCCGTTCTTCTTCTTTAAATTAAAGAGAATGGGAAATCTTTCTCCCACACTGTAGAGTAAGAAGATAAAAAAAACCTTCTGCCATCTAAGGCAAAAGCTAAAGAGACTTCTGTATAATTATTCAGACATCTGCAATTCATTGAGCATCTTTCGCTTCATACACTGTCTGAATGTCACACAGGCAAGAAGGACTGGCAGACATGCTAAAACATCAAGCTGATGGATTTAGACAGACGATAAAAAGTGAAGGTGTTCCATAACCTGTGTGGTCGTAGGGGAGCGAGGCATCAGAGACCTCAGCTTCTCTAGGTGGTCAGCATGTTGAGGGCGGCGCCTATCTCCTCTACCTCGCTGCTTTACCTTCCGTGACTCTAAAAGAGGGCAGGTACCCTTTTACAGCTAGAAAGACAATAAACATGCTAAATTAAAAACATCGAGCAGAAGGATTTAGAAAGACAATAGACATGCTGAATTAAAAACAAGCTGAAGGATTTAGAAAGACAATAGACATTCTAAAACAGTAAGCTGAAGGACTTAGAAAGACAATAGACTGCTAAAACAGTCAGCTGAAGGACTTAGACAAAGACTGCTAAACAGTCAGCTGAAGGACTTAGAAAACAATAGACTGCTAAACAGTCAGTGAAGGACTTAGAAAGACAATAGACTGCTAAAACAGTCAGCTGAAGGACTTAGAACAACAATAAGAATTTGATAAAAGAACCCTTCTCAAACACCAACGATTTTTTCACATGGATAAAAAATCTAGCGGATTTTTCAGTGAATATTCTTGACAGACAGACAGAAAATGAAAACAAGTGATAGAAGGTTTTTACAACAACAGAATTTTTTTTTGAAACATGTTTCTTGAGATTCTTCCAATCCAGTATAAATGTATAGGATAAACCAACATTGGAGTGTAGCACCTGTATGACAATAACAGACCAATCGTGGCTTTCAGGTTTTTGTTTTCACTGTAGCAGCCATTCTGCAACACTGTCACTTTTTTTTTCTTTTTTTTGTATTATTCACTAGTGGCAAATATAATGTATAAATCTTCACAGAGAAAATGATAAAATTATTATGAAAAAATTCTAATTTGAAAAATCTTCAGTATAATGCACCCTGGATAGAAAAAAACCCCACCGTAACTGTATAATTCTGAGAGACTTAAAAAAACAAACAAAATTCAGAGATTATTTTCAAAAGCTGCAGACCCTGACCTTTTGTCTGTCTACCTCAACCTTTGGCCTTTGTCATCGTTGGAATGATCTCTGAGATAGGAATAACGTGGTATCGCAGTAATGTGATAATATATAATATAATAAATAATAATAATAAAATTATCATCTCTCTTGACACTTGTGGAAGCTTTCTTCACGAAACAACAGTGACCAGAACACTAAGTGTTGACTCTGCTCCACTGAAAGAGAGTAATGCATGCTCAATTCATGTCCATCAGTAAATTGCAACAAGAAAAGCCAAGATTCCCACTTCAGTGTTCTTAACCTTCGGTTGTGATTTTATCGCCTCGTAGTTGCACAATGGAAAAACTGAAAATCTGATCTGACATAAAAAGAAAAAGACTGCTCTACCCCCCCCCCCCCCTCCCCTCCACCTCTTCTCCATAACTCCCCACCCTTTCATTTTTTTTAAATTTTTGTTGGAGGTTTTTTTGGAGGGGGTTGTTTTTTGTTTTCCCTTCCTATCCAAAACCTGTAGCTCACAAGGAATGGTACATTTCCTACAAATGTCTGATCTGCTCTACACTACATCAGACCAGGACAGCAGCTACTTTCCAAAAACTGAAGCTCACACAAAACAAAATCCAGGATAAGTTCTTGCAAATGGTTTGGAGGTGTTGTTTTTCAATACCAAGGACACAGTTCCTTACCAATATCCCTTTTCCAGACCAAGGGCACATTTCCTTGCAAAACGTTCCAAAACCAATACCCTTGCAAACATCCTTTTTTTCCCAAAAAAAAACAAAAACACTTCTTGCAGAAATGTCCTTAACAAAACTTTTTAAAAAAAAAAAAAATCATGTTCTTGCAGAAACGTCCTTTACAAAACTCTGTATATCAAAAAAACCCACAACATTTCAGGTAAAATGCCCCGACACCCATACAGAGCATCAGGTAAAATGCCTCGACACCCATACAGAGCATCAGGTAAAATGCCTCGACACCCATACAGAGCATCAGTAAAATGCTCGACACCATACAGAGCATCAGGTAAAATGCCTCGACACTCACACAGAGCATCATCACCCACCCACCACACCTTTTTAACACCTCATCCAGCCAAACAATCCCTCTACTTATCCACCTGCTGCTGCTGTTCCTGCTGCTTCTGCTTCAGCTGCTGCTGTATCTGCTCTGAGGGGATGCCGTGCAGGTGGAAATGCTTGGGATGCTTGACCACCACCACCGGACAGGTGCAGTGGTGCACCAGGAAATCGCCCACGGACCCCATGAGGGTTCGGCGGACGGTGCCCAGCCCCCGTGACCCCACCACTACCAGGTTCGCTTCCCGGCTCTCCCTCAGGATGCCTTCCCCGGGTCGTGCTGAGGCCACACTCTTCACCTTGCCTCCCAGCTGTGCAGACACACACACAGAGGCACATGTAGGTAGGTAGGCATGTACATGCAGTGGCCACATACACACACACACACACACACACACACACACACACACACACACACACACACAGAGTCATGTATGCAACACACACATTATACATACACACACAGTCATATTCTTTTTAACTGTCCTGTTTTAAAACAGTGTCTTCCCCCCACACGTGAGAACTCTCTGGACAGTATTTTCAGTAACTGTGTGATGCTGTGTGAACTCGCCTTATCGCTGAAGAAGAGTCCAATTGACAGTTTACTGTAGTGCATATGAACATGTTAGTAGCTTGTTTAGAGACAGACTTTAATCTCGTACTCTTTTCTTAATTTTCTAAAAAGTTCTGATTGATTGTTCAGGGTTTAGTGTTCACTTTTTGTGTTTTTTGTTTCTTCCATTGGTTAAAGTTTTACAAGTAATAATATCACTTATGTGAATAGACATTAAACTGAAGAACAACACACAGAGGCAGGCACACACGCACACACAAACACACACACGCACATGTAGGCATGCACGTACACACAGAGGCCACAAACACACAAACACACAGACATGCATGCACGCACACACACACATGTAGGCAGGCATGCATGCACACACAACACCACACACACACACACACACACACACACACACACACACACACACACACACACACACACAGTGCAGTGGGGTGGGGTGGGGTGAAAAGGAGTGGAATAGGGAAGGGTAGGGTGAAGTGGGGTGGGATGTACGCATATATGTGACGCTCCACCACATAAGCAGTCGGATTGCACAAAAGGTCACTTTTTAGATATTGACATGCTAATAATCTGCAATAAAATGGCTATACAATGCAAAAAACAGATTAGAAATCCAACAATTCTTTTAAAAGTTATTACAACTTGAAGTGATAGACTGCAGGAAATGAGAAATAGAGAAATTAACAAGTTAAGCATCCTAATAGGTGGCCAGAATGAGGGCTTTGGTATTTTTAAAACATGTTTAAAGGCAAAAGGAAACAAAATTTTGCCTTGATCTTTCACTTCAATGTACAATAATGGCTATAGTTTTAAAATCAATCAAAATCTTAAAATCGACAACCTGACCCCACCTACCTTTAATGGCTCCTAGTGGGAAAGTAGGTCAGGTGCTAGGCGACTCATTTTGTGGTGGAGCGTCACATGCTGGGGTTTTTTCTGTCATCAGTTCCTACCAGCACATAATGGCCTACTCTTCCAAAAGGCAGAACAGGTTTTTAACGTGTGCGCAAGATGTTCTTTTGCTTGCATTCGCACACAGAGCCTCGGTTTATAGTCTCATCCAAAGGACTTTGAATTTCAGTTAAACTTTTGGGGCAAACTGGGAAGAAAGGGTGAGGTTGAGAATGGAACCCAGAATTGAACCCAGAACCTCACAGTTTACTTGTTGGCAGGCAAACTTTCCCCCACAAGTGGACCAGCAGGCTCACCCTTCATAACCATACCTCACTTATTTAGTTATTCATGTATTTATTCATTCTTTATTTAAAGGATAATGGAATAAGCACTAATGCGCCTTTCTATACATCCAGTCCCAGTGTGTATGCAGTTTTGTCAATTTTGTTATCCGTTCCCACCAACACACAATGGCCTAACTCTTCCGACAAACCCAAACAGGTTTTAACAAGTACGCAAGATGTTCTGCGTGCATTCATACACGGGACCTTGGGTTTATAGTCTCATCTCTGTTTTAGCCCATGAATGCTTTCAGGAATGACAGTTGTGAAGAACACAGACACAACAAGAGAAGAATCTGACACAGTGAGCAAAATCCAACATAACTCAGTGAAGGGTCCAGGGCCCAGTGCTGAAATCAGCGCACCTCTTCATTTCACCTAGACCAAGTGTGGTCAGTTTCTGTTATAATTAACACCAGCTAAGCTGTTACAGACAGCAACTCACAGCCCACAAATCCAACATCTTAATAATTTACTTATTTATCATATTATTTATTCTTTTATATCGGGGTCAGAGCGCTCACATTCCCCCAGCCAAGTTTAAGCAGTGTCGAGCGTAGATACCAATCGGATGGGTGACCATTTGCATGCCTTGGTTTCAATACACTCCAGTTCACCAAGCTGTAAGGGTCAGGGAAGGTAAAGCAGTGAGGGAGAGGAGATGGGTGCCGCCCTCAACATGCTGGCCCCTAGAAAAGCTGAGGTCTCTGATGCCTCGCTCCCCTGCAACCACACCTTTATACTGATGATAATGAAATAAGCACTTGTGTGCTTTTTTTTAACATCCAGTCCCCGTGTGTATGCAGTTTTGTAAACCACATAGTCAAGAAAGCTATATTTAGCGCACCCTTTCCTTTTACCTAGACCAAGTGTGGTCAGTTCTCGTTATAAATAGCACCAGCTGGCCCCCCTCTGGGCTGACATAGGAGCTTCAGCTTGTGCTACACTGCGGTACTTACGTGGGCCGTTCTCTCTTGTTGCTTCAACAGAACTGTTCTATTTTTGGGGTGGCCCGAGGCGCTGAAGTGGGAGACTTTCAGACCTTCTGGTTTTCTGTCTACAACAGTCCCTAAATCGGAGTGTTTCCGCTGGGACTATAATATAATTTCAACAACAACAACAACCCATCTGGGCTGAGATGGAATGGGTTGGGTTAATTCATTAGCAGCTGAGAGGGGTTGAAAGTGGGAGGAAACTGACGGGCAGCTGTGTTTAAGAAGCAGAAAGGCCAAAATGGCGGTAGTTAGGATTATATATAAATTATATACTTACTCCCACACTCTTCAGCTTGCGGCCGAATTTCTCCAGGTCTCTTTTGATGCGTTCCTTCTCCTCCTCCAGCATACTGGTCAGCACTGCTCTGTCAAAGACATACACCGCTGCACACACACATACATATCGGTCATCTTCATTCATTTGTGTGTGTTTTAACTTTGTGTGTGTGGGGGGGGAGAGGGGCCTGGGGGGGGGCTGTTAGTTAATTAGTTATCCTGTTTAATTAATGTCCTTCCACTGATTAGGGGCGGGATAGCTCGGTGGTCAGAGCACTCGCTTTCCCCAAGTCAAGTTAAGCAGCGTTGAGCGTGGTTACCAGTTGAATGGGTGACCATTTGCGCATCTTGGCTTCAGTACAGTTCCCCCCAGTTCACCCAGCTGTCAAAGGGTACCTGCCTCTTAGGGTCAGGGAAGGTAAAGCAGCGAGGGAGAGAGGGAGATGGGCGCCGCCCTCAATATGCTGGCCCCTAGAGAAGCTGAGGTCTTTGATGCCTTGCTCCCCTATGACCACACAGGTTATGGGACACCTTTACCTTTTACCTTGTACCACTAATTAGTGATATCAAACAGGAAAGTGTATGTGGGTGAGTGAGTGTGTGGGGACAGGTGGGTTAGGGTGAGTACATAGCTAATTATCTGCATTAAACAACTATAAGAACCAAACGTTAAAACCATACAACAAGAACACTGAAAAGAAGCAACAGTTTAAACACTAACTTTGCAATCCACATATAACTAGCAAAAAATCATTATACTATAAGAAATTAATAATAGGACTATGACAATACAATTTCTCTCAATAGTGGAATGTCTTTTAGAATTTGCTCTAAACAAATGTGACAACAGGTAAAAAGTTTTTCCAAGTCTCTGCATTCTAAAAGAATGTGAGCAAGACTATGGTAATATTTTTGCCACAAATACATGCTAATTTTTTTTTGAAAATTTAGATAGATCTGAAAGCACTGAGTTTGTACCTATAAATAAGAGATACAACATAGAACTATATTCATGTGAGTTAGGGCATTTGATCCTATAGCCTGTTAGCATAATACGAGACAATCCATGAAGTATTCTTTTACCATGGTGGTGGTGGTGTTGGGAAGAGGGGGGGGGGGGGGGGGGTGCTGGCACTAGTGGGAAAGAAGAAAGTTCATCTAGATCTCTTAAACACACACACATACACACACAACACACACACACATACACACACAACACACACACACACACACACATAACACACACACACACTCACTTATTCATTCACACACACACACACACACACACACACACACACACACACACACACACACACACACACAACACACACACACACACACGAGTGCTCATTCCATTATCCATTATCCGTCCCGGGGGGACGGATAGCCTAGTGGTCAGAACATTGCGCTGGCAATTTGACGACCCGGGTTCGAGTCCGGTCGAGGAGATTTTTCTCCTGGAGTTAACATCAGTGCTGACTCCACTCTCCCCACAAGTCCTTCGGATGAGACTTTAAACCGAGGCCCTGTGTGCGAACGCACGCAGAACATCTTGCGCACACGTTAAATCCTGTTCCGCTTTTCGTAAGAGTAGGCCATCGTGTGCCGGTGGGAACAGATGACATTTACAAAACTGCATACACACGGGGACTGGATGTAAAAAAGCACAAGAGTGCTTATCCCATTATCATCGATATAAAAGAATAAATCAAATCAAATCAAATCCTCAACATAAAAGAATAAATAAATAAATGATAAATAAATATAAATAAACACAACACACACACACACACAACACACACACACCACACACACAACACACACACACACACACAAAAACCC
>CM060332.1:50682631-50707631 GCA_030674155.1 Stramonita haemastoma | reverse complement strand
TGTGTTTTGAAGTTAACTAACTTGAAATGTGTAAACCAATATGAAATGTAACTTTCTTGTGTCTTTTTGAGATGATGATTCGTATCACTATACCTGTCAATATTGTAATAGCCCTTTATGGGAAGATTAAAGAGTTTTTGACTTGACTTGACTTGACCTGAAGAGCCCCAGGTTTGTAAACTTCAACAATTTTGTGGATTGCAGCAGCAGTGTACTGTATACATAATTCGTGTTCAAATTTGCAGTGCGTCACTCTGAACTCATGAGGGCCTCTGGGTGGATACTGATTTGATTCAAATCACTTCTTCTTTCTCAAACAGCATCTGATGTTGTCTGCCATATGAGCGGAAATGCGTCGCACTGCAGTTAAGCGTCTGATAAGTCAGGCCCAGCACATCCGAGAAGAAAGATAATAATAAAAAAAAAAAAAATAAAAAAAACCCAAATAACAACCCCCCAAAACAACAACATAACAAAAACATAGGGAAACCGGTTTTACGAGGTAAGGAGTGTCAAGCCATATCAAACATTGTTGTTCTTTGTTTTTGTTTGTTTGTTGATGTTTTTTTTTCTTTAAATAATGATGAGAACACACACAGTTGTACAGCCTGTCTAAGACAAACACTAGCATCATTCATAAAAATCAATTCCTAGCTACTTTATGGACGGGTTTTCGAAATTGATTTTTCTGTACCCGTTAAGGACAGCAGACCTTGTTAAAGACACCACAGACGTCCTTTAGGTTTGTCCTTCAGTTTCCAAGAGCACGAATGGAATGAATGGGAAAAGCAGAAGACAGCAAACAAAAAGCGTGTTGTTGTCAGCCTGCGCCTCCTGTTTACAGTGTCAGTTTTGGTTTTAGTCTCTTGATCAGGCGCTGGCTTTGCAGGGAGCCATAGGCACATGTTGCATCTTTCATTCGTGGTAGGGCCTAACTGGCATGGTACAGGCCCATGACTATGTAAGAAAGGTGTAGTTTGGTAGTTGTTATTTTAGTGTGTGTACACACGCACGCACTACGCACACTTACGTGCATGCATGCGTCCATGCATGCTCACACACACATGAAGATTTATTGGGGTTTTTTTTGGTGGTTTCCTTTAAAATATTGCTTATAAGGTGTCCCATAGGGAGTATTGAGATGCATGTGTGTGCAAGTGCGCTTGTGTGTATTATGTGTGCGAGTTTGTATTCACACTTGTGTGGATGAGCAAGTGTGTGTTTGTCAAATCAAATCAAATCAAATCAAATCAAATCAAATCAAATCAAAATTTTATTTCCAGATGGTACATTGAGTAAGCATCGATTTGCTTTTTTCCATCAAGCCATCTATCTAAAGAAAAGAAAAAAAATCAAAACAACAACAAAGCAAGAAACCAACAAAAAACAAAGCAGAAAATCCCTAGCAAACAATAAAGCCAACAAAGAAAGAAAAGGGGAAAAAACAAACAAGCAAATAAAGCAACATCAATCATTTCACCAACATTAATTAGCTAACATAATTTCAACAGCTTAAAAATAAAATATGCCTATAGATAATACAGGCAACTACAATAACAGCAAAAACAACCAAAGGAGAAAGAAAACAACAACAAAAACAAAAACGATAACAACAACAAAAACCACTCAAAAGCCACACACACACACACACACACACACACACACACACACACACACACACACACACACACACACACACACACACGGTTTGCGCTCATCCACTCAGCACGTATACTCCTACGTATATGCACACATTTAAAGTCTTTTAAAAATCATATAGTTTCAAAAAGAAAAACACACACAAAAAACCAGCTTATATCAGTTACAATGTCACCAACTATTATTTCAGACTTAAGAAAAAGAATCCATAAAATGTCATTAAGCAACTTATGTCAAATTACAATATCTCCACACTTTAATTCATACTTATATATTAGGAGGAAGAAAAACAACAACAACAACAACAACAAACAAACAAACAAACAAACAAAAAAAACAAACAAACAAAAAACAAAAAACAAAAACAAAACAAACAAACGCAACAATACCATATGATAATACCGATCTCCATTGAGAGGAAATAACATATACACTAACAAACATACAAACAACAAAAAACTAACAAAACAAACAAAAGCAACAGACAACCAAACAAACGAAAATCCCAAACAAAACAATCCAAAAGCAAAAAACAAAAAAATACAAAAATCACACACAAAAAAGAAAAAATTGGGAGGGGGGGGGGGGGGGGGGGGGGAACGGGTGGGGAGGGGGTGTCAAGGAGGAAGGGGGTAAACACAAACAGCAAACAGAAGAATTATGATAATGATTTATGATTATATTCATAAATAAAAATCCCTACACATATGAACAAAAACAAAAAACAAACAAACAAAACAACAAAAAACCCCAAAACAAAACAAAAACAAAAAAAAAACACCACACACCCAACAACAACAACCAAAACTAAAAGTAAGGCCTTATCCACTAATCAAAATATTATAAATATAATAGTGCTAATAGTCCCATTAATAAAATTAATAAAATAAATTAAAAAAAAATATATTGAAACTATTAAACTGGGTAAGAAAAAAAAAATGCATAAAAAATTCTCCAATCTAGTCATCAGATCAATGGTTTGGTTTTTCTCCTTTTAAATTTGCAGAATATACACGTGTTTGCATACATCACTTATTCCCTTATCCTGTTCAAAATTAAATTATAGAAAGAAAAATAAAAAAGAAACCTTTCTCCACCTTTTCCCCTTTCCACATACATATATAGCAAGCAAAGTGTAGATTTTTCAGTCACAGTAAACCACACCTGAAAGATTTTTCAGGGTGAGCAGAGAGTACCAATATCTTTAGTCTGTTCTAAATATGGTTGATTGGATTGATGTGTAGTTCTTAAACATTTTTGCATAAGGGCATTAAGTGATTTTTCAACTGATTTTTGAACTGATTTTTATTTTTGATACATTTTAACTGTTTTGGGAGCTTGTTCCATAAATCACTACCTGAATATAGAAAGCTTGCTTTGTAAAGATTGTTTCTGGGTCTGGGAAATGTTAGTAGATGGTTATGCCTGTGCTCATTAATTTTGAATCTATTGGTGATCTTGGGAGGGGCATTTCCATTGACAACTTTTTGTACAAATAGAGCTTTATTGAAATAAAGCCTGTTTTGGAATGTAAGAATATTTGTTTGCTTATAATCATTGATGGTTAGGGAGCTTGATTTTAATAGGACAAGTTTTAGTGCTCTTTTATATAATCGATGAATGAATTTCAAATTAGTTTCACTGCAGTTGTCCCAAAGAGATGAGGCATAGTCAACTATAGGCAAGATGTGTCCACAAAAAAAGAGTTTGCGTGAATGACTATCTAGAAAGTGTTTTATTTTTGATAGCTGACGTACCTTGTTTGTAAGACGTTTTCCTAGTGCCATCACATGGTCAGTCCAAGTAAGATTTTTGTCGATAATTACACCCAGAATTTTGTGTGAGTCGACTTCTTCAATAATTTTTTGATCTATCAACAGAGGTTGAAATTTACTTTTCATTTTTTGCCTCTTTTGTCTTGCTAGTATGTACATACTCTTAGTTTTTTGTGCATTTAAGGACATATGGTTTAATTGAGTCCAAGTAATCAATTTGTTGATATTGTTTTGGAGTTTGAGTGTTAGTCTGTGGGGGTCAGTATCACTACAAAAGAGGGATGTGTCATCAGCAAACATTTCACAACTACAATCTAGAAATAAGGGTAAGTCATTTACATATATTGAGAACAAAAGAGGACCCAATATTGATCCTTGTGGTACTCCATATTTAATAGGTACTAATTCTGATGTTTGATTATTTGCAGTTACCAGCTGCTGTCTATCTAACAAAAAACTTTTTAAAAGATTGATTATTTCAGGTGTTAGTTTATATAGGTGAAGTTTACGCACTAGCAAGGAGTGATTAATTACATCAAATGCTTTTTCAAGTCAACAAAAATTAGGCCTGTATAGTTATTTTCATTTATGTTGTGTAGGAGACTGTCTGTAAGTTGAGTTAGAGCTGTGTGACAAGAATAGTTTTTACGAAAGCCTGACTGATCTTCATTTATTAGATTGTTGTTAACAAAGTAGGAATATAAAGATTTTTGGATATGTTTTTCGATGGGTTTAGATAAGACCGATAGGATTGAAATTGGTCTGTAGTTTGAAGGACAAGAGGAATCTCCAGATTTGTGGACAGGTATGACTTTTGCCTTTTTAAATATGAGAGGAAAGTTGCTTTTATCTATGCACAAGTTATATAGATATGTCAGTGTTTCAGCTATAATAGGACCAGAAAGTTTCAATATTTTTCCATCCAGATTGTCAAGGTCACGTGTTCTGGAATTTTTGTTGAGAGATAGACTTTCCAACACGTCTTTAATTGTCATTGGCAATAATTCAACGGGAATTTAATTTCTTTTGAATCAATATATTGTTCTAAGTATTGGAGGTCATTTTCATTTGACTTATCGCATGATATGATTTTAGTAGCGATGTTTGAGAAATGGGTGTTCAGTTCATCAGCTGTTATGTCTTTAACTGTCTTTTGGCTTTTTGATATAGGTCTATTATTTAAAATATTGATGGCTTTCCATACCTGGCGAGAGTCGGTAGTTGTGATTAACAGTTTTTGAAAGTAATCACGTTTTGATCTGCGTTTTAGTGAAGTTACTTTGTTTCTTTGCATTTTAAATTCATCTTTTGTACCATGGGTTTTCAAATGGTCTCTTAAGCGCATTTCAGACTCTATGTCTTTTGTTATCCAAGGAGGTTTAATTTTTTCTTTAACTCTTTTTTTGATGAAGGGGGCATGCCTATCATACACTGATATAAATGTGGTAATCCAGAATTCTGCAGCTTCGTTGGGATCTCTGATTTGATAAATGTTTTGGAATGGTGAGTTTATCAAGTCTGAAAGAAAGTCTTGTTCGCTGAAGTTATTAAATTTTCTGTAAAAGATGGTTTTATGTCCTACTTTGGGAATTTTGACACGATGTTTAAACCAAGTAAAACACACAGAATTGTGATCACTGCATCCACAGGAGGGGGCACATACTTCTGTTATGTTTTGTTTTGTAGTAGTATAGATATGATCTATCAAAGTTCTAGAGTTATCAGTTACCCGAGTTGGTTTGTCTATTAGTTGTTCCAGGCCATGCATAGTAATGTTGTGACTCCATTTAGGCTTGGGTTTTAATAAATCGATGTTAAAATCCCCAAGAATAATTGTTTCATAGTTTAAAAGTGTCACTTCATCCATAAGAGAGTTGAATTTTTCAAACCATTCTGTGGTTTCCGAAGGATTTCTGTATATGAATCCTATTAATATTGGACTATTGTGTTTTAATTTTATTTCAATCCAAATCGATTCAATGTCATAAACATCAAAGTTGTATAGTCTTTTACAACTCAGTGAAGAAGCAAAATATGTTAATAACCCAGTGGACTTGGGCTTGTTTGGATCCTGTCGAAAGATCTGATATCCTGGGATATTCATGCATGTGTCAGTTACGTGTGGTGAGAGTCGAGATTCAGCAAGGCAAAACAAATGAAATTGATTCCCATCGTTGTGCAGTATGGTCGAAATATCATCTTTTTTGTTTGTTGCATTGTTGATATTCAGGTAGCCTACACGGAGGCCTTGCTTTGTGGGCCACTTGTCTAAAGTTAGAGACATGTTAAGATTGATTGTTTTTATATATGTATGTATATAAGATCTATCAAAATAGGAGACGATTATCAATTTTTTTTAAACAAAATAAGCTATAATACAATTTCGAAAACTTAAATACCAACACAAATCAAAATCTGTACGGAATGAATGTGTTATAATAAACAACTTTTTGAATCCAGTCCCGTTTTTACATAGATCATATAGTCATAAAAAATAATAAAGCATATAAATTGGGAAAAAAATATTTTAAGAAAAACTAAAATACAACAAATTTTGCTAAATCAATATAACCAATCACACACTAAATATTAATATGATACTAAACACAAAAAGATACAGTGACAAAGAATAATAAATGAAAAGCAAACGAAAATATAGTATCGAGAATTGGTTCAAAACTCCAATCCACCTAGCCCAACACAACAACTGCCCTGTTGCAAAAGTCTCTGAATCCTGATATACCTGGTAGATATAGAAGGCAATTTTTCACTCAAATGGAATACACACTGCAGCATGACATTGATCAACATCGTTTGATGTTGGGAAAAGAGAAAAAAAAAAAAAAAAAAAGAAAAAAAAAAAAAAGAAAAAAAAAAAAAAAAGGGGTGTGTGGGGTGGGGGCTGGGTGAAAGTATGGAGAGAGAGAGAGAGAGAGAGAGAGAGAGAGAGAGAGAGAGAGAGAGAGAGGAGAGAGAGAGAGAGAGAGATATCCATTCACGAAAAATTGAAGCAATCATTTATCATCAATGGGAGCACTGCATTTAACATTTGGACACCTGCACAAACACATTTGTAATTATTTAGAACATTATACATGGGCTGTATGTTTGATGCAGGCTTGCAGGCAGACATTTATCGCATGCATGCACACACACGCACGCACACACACGTTCACATAATTATTATACACGTACTCACGGGGTGCATACGCACACGCAAGCACGCATGCTTACATACCACGCAAGCACACAGATGCTCACCGGCATATCCACAGACACACAAACACACACGCACACATACTCACGCACACACGCACGCATGCATGCACTCACGCACGCACGCACACACACACGCACTCACGCATGCTTACATACACACAGACAGACACACACACGTGGTGAAACATGCATACACATGTTCACTTACACATACACTCAAACACACACTCCCCCCTCCTCTTCCCCTCTACACACACTCACTGGTACACACACACACACACACACACACACACACACACACACACACACACACACACACACACACACTCGCACACACTAATGGGTCAAACATTGAAGTAGTTCCGAAAGTACTTTCACAAGTGGCTGTGTAACTGCCACGGAGTGTTGTCTTCCTAATACACTTGTGACTTCGGAACTATGGGGGTTCCTAGGCTTGGGGATCGGAAAGTTTCTGTCCAGTAATAGACCTAGAGTGGCTTTGTTGCTAGTCGCACGGTTGGGTGGGGTTGGAGAAGTCGTCCCTATGTTGAAGGCGGCAGATCGTGTACGTACACCTCTGGCTGCTTCAGCATAGGTAGACTTTCTGTCGTGGGGATGTACATAGGGTCTGTTGTTCATCTCAGGCCTCACGGTTGGCGGCTGTCGGTGGTTTCCGGGGAAACGTATGTTGAGGGCAAGAGTTCTGATGCCCTGAGGACTGGGATGTATTGGATCGTCATAAAGCGCTTTTTTGGGCGCCCCAGTCCTGGTGAGGAAGGAGGGGGTGTTGTCAATAAGCACGACCCTCTCTTGACGGCAGGTTTCCCCAAGAGAAGCCGTTGACCGTGAAGCCTTGTCCCTCAGTGGATGTCGTCCGAAGGGGGGGAGGATGGAGGAGGCCTGGAGAGCAGCATGGGGGAAGACCTTTTTTAGCAGGTGGATCAGTTTTGTCCATTCTGCTTTTGTGACCGATCCTGCTTTACAGTCATTTATCCCCACGTGTATGAGAGAGAGAGAGTGGGTGTGGGTGTGTGTATCGTGTGTGTGTGTGTGCATGCATGTGTGGTGTGTGTGTGTAGAGGAGAGAGAGAGAGAGAGAGAGAGGAGAGAGAGAGAGAGGAGAGAGAGAGAGAGAGAGAGAGAGAGGAGAGAGAGAGAGAGAGAAACTAGGAAATGGCTAGAGAGAATGTCAAAGCTTAGATATATACGACAGATTTAACACAGAAGTTGCAACCAAAACAGCAAGAGTCCACACTTACAAAACACACACACACACACACACACACACGATACACACACCCACACCCACTCTCTCTCTCTCATACACACACACACACACACACACACACACACACACACACACACACGCACACCAACACACACACCTTGATGTTTGCAACGACACAAAGTCAACCAGTTTTAAGTGGATCATATATACATCTTTATTCAGACCATCCTCATACACACACACAGGTGACATACCAATCACCGTTTCTGTGAACATGATGTAACATAGCAAAGACACATCCAATTTCAGACAGGCTGGAACAAATGCTGTCCTGGCCCTCTTATGAACGACAGAAACTAATAATAATGATAGTATTACAAGGAATTTATTTAGCACTGTATATCTTGCAAATAATGGTGATTTACATGTACACAGAAGATCTATGTAGCCTGTCTCAAGAAAAAAAGAGAGAAAATTCAAAATAGAAAAGTTTAATTTTCGAATTTTATTAGCATTAGATTGAACGAGTGAGTGAGTGAATAATTGTGTGCGCACGCACATGTGCGTGCGTTTGTGAATGTGTGTGCATGCATAGGTGCATGCATGTGTATGACACAGTACGCAAATTTGTTAATAAGGATAATTTGATGCTAAACAAAAATAATATATATTCTCACAGCATGAAAGTACAGATGCTCTTGAAGTGGGACTGTTGATATGATGTGTTTCAAAGACAGAACATGTCTTTCATACATTTATAAGAAGCAGAAGACACACAGATATTTTCCTTTTAATGTTGACTGTAGAGTTTCCAACAAAAAAAAAGCAAAAAAAAAAGCAGAATTTAGATGGAAATATTACATCAAAATGCAGATCATACCAGTTGCAAAAAAACAAAAATCTTTCACAATTTCATTTTGCACTCAATCTCTATAATAATATACATACATCTCTCACTTTCCTTTTAAACACACACACACACACACACACACACACACACACACACACACACACACACACACCACCACTCACTCACTCACTCACTCACTCACTCACTCACACACACACACACACTCACTCACTTACTTTCACACACACACACACACACACAGACACACACATTCACCCCCACCCCCGCACCCCTACCCACACCCCTACCCCACACACACGCACACGTTTGACAACACAAGGAGAGAAAAAGCCAGCAAAGAGTGCAGTGTCGTCAGGGGAGGCTGGTTTCGAACTTTACAGCCCCCCCATCATCAAGTGCAGACACCGCTACACCACAGGCACTCAGAGCTCGGCCGCTGCTGTAGGCAAGAGGGAGGCTGCTGCTGCTGCTGCTTACCACAGGTACGAAAAAGATTTTGGCCAAATCACACGAAATAAAACTGACAACACACGACGAAGGTCTCTAGCACACAGGGAGGGTTTGGATCAAACCGTGTCCAAAAGCTACTACTCATGATGTCGAAAATTCCTACAACAACATAGATATTTTTTTTCTTATTCTTTTTTTTTTAAAGGATGAACAATTAAAAAAAAAAACACACCCAAAAACCAACCAAACAAAAACATTCCCAGATACCCTGTCAAGAAAAAGAACTCAATATCTCTAAATGTCTGTCAGACGACTCAAAACCTCAAACGGATTTCATTCTCACTAAGTAAAAGCAAAACACAAAGGACAACAAAACAACAGAACACAAAGGACACAACAGAACAACAGAACACAAAATTAATAACAACAGAACACAAAGAACAACAACAGAACACAACACAAAATGCAAACGACACACAGGAAACACTAAGGAGAAGAACAGAAAACAACGTATGCATGCAGCCTCCTCTTGCCTACCAGCAGCTAGTGCAGAGGGACAGCAGCGTGTCTATCAGGCAGTGCAGCCGACAGACACGCTAACGTCCTCATCCACCCCCTCCCATGGGGGGAGGGCTGGGGGCTCCTGAAAAAACAACAACAAAAGATTGTTAATTTTTTCTTCATGGTTTTTGTTTGTTACTTATTTGCTTACATACGCATGCACGCACATGCATGCATGCACGCATAAACACACACACACACATGTACACGCACACACACACACACACACACACACACACACACACACACACACACACACACACACACACACACACAACTCTCTCTCTCTCTTTCTTTCTTTCTCTTTCCCTCTTTCTCTCTCTCCTCTCCTCCTTCCCTTTCTCTCTCTCCTCCCCCTATCTCTCTTTCTCTCTCTGTCTGTCTCTCTCTGTCTCTCAGGCTCCCCCCCTCCTATCTGTGTGTGTGTGTGTGTGTGTGTGTGTGTGTGTGTGTGTGTGTGTGTGTGTGTGTGTGTGTGTGTGTGTGTGTGTGTGTGTGTGTGTGTCTCTCTCTCTCTCTGTCTCTCAGGCTCCCCCCTCCTATCTCTCTCTGTTCTCTCTCTGTGTCTGTGTGTGTGTGTGTGTCTCTCTCTCTCTGTCTCTCAGGCTCCCCCCTCCTATCCCTCTCTCTGTCTCTGTCTCTGCTCTGTCTCTCAGGCTCCCCCCTCCTATCTGTCTCTCTGTCTGTCTCTCAGGCTCCCCCCTCCTATCCCTCTCTCTGTCTGTCTCTCAGGCTCCCCCCTCCTATCTGTCTGTCTCTGTCTGTCTGTCTCTGTCTGTCTTTCTCAGGCTTACCACCAGTTCCTCCCCGAAATCCACCAAGTCTTCTTCTGGGAGGCTGAGGAGGCCTGAAAAAAAAACACAACAACATTGTTCCCATCTCATGACTTGATTCACTTTTCTGCTTCAGTTTGTCAATGATGCATACATGTATCCACACAAGCAGTGGGATTACATTTCAGGTACTCTGTTGGCCTGTGTTTTCGTCTGTGTGGGTTTTTGTTATGGGTTTTTGTTGTTGTTGTTGTTGTTTTTTGCTGTTATGGTTTTTGTTTGTTTGGATATAAAATAAAAAGAAAGTACACATAATTATTTCCTTCCACACAATTCTAAAAGTTTTAGGGCTTTTAAGGTATTTTTAAGAAGTTCTCTTCTTTTTTTACATGTATGTTTTTATTTTATCATATTTATTTATATATCTATTCATTTTATTCATTTATTCTTTTATATCAAGGATAATGGAATAAGCACTCATATGTGCTTTTTTACATCCAGTCCCTGTGTGTATGCAGTTTTGTAAATCTTTGTCATCTGTTCCCACCGGCACACAATGGCCTTCTCTTACGAAAAGCGGAACAGGATTTAACGTGTGCGCAAGATGTCTGTGTGTGAGGAATGACCAAGGAGGTCATGCATGCATGCATGCATGTGTAATTGCATTCACAAGAATATTTGATATCCTGTGACCAAGGAGTGTGTGTGTGTGTGTGTGTGTGTGTGTGTGTGTGTGGTGTGTGTGTGTGTGTGTGTGTGTGTGTGTGTGTGTGTGAGCGTGTGTGTGTACATGTGTATGTGCGTGTGTGTGTAAAAAAGGAGAGACGATGACTTACAGTCTTTGACTTTTCTACTTCAGGAGATTTTTGTCAATTGTTAAAATAAAACCTCATGTATGACAGAAATCCAGCAACTGTGTAGAACATTTTCCTATTAAAGCATACACCATACTGCATTTTTTAAGTAAAAAACCACACACACATTCACACACACACAGATACCTACCCGCCAGGCCCGCTCCCAGGAGGTCTGTAGTTGGAGGTGTAACTGCTACCTCGGCTGTTCAGATCCGGCTGAAAATGTCAACATAAACTGATCAGAAAAAACTGTCCATAACCACATACACACGCACACACAACCCCTAACATCTTGCGCACACGTTAAATCCTGTTCCGCTTTTCGTAAGAGTAGGCCATCGTGTGCCGGTGGGAACAGATGACAATATTTACAAAACTGCATACACACGGGGACCGGATGAAAAAAAAGCACATGATTGCTTATTCTGTTATCCTCGATATAAAAGAATAAATAAAATAAAAATAAATAAAATAACAACAATGAATACGAAAAATGTTTACAATGAATATGATTATATATACATCCTTTTATAAAATTATTTTTTAGGAAAAAGTAGCAGGGAAAAACATGACCAGGCAACCACTTACAACTTCTCAGTCATTTTGAAAATGACTTATCAAAGATTCAATACAAAAAACAATTGCATAAGAAATAAGTTCTTTGGAATGATGTCTTTCAATGGCAGCATTTTAGGCCTTGTTGAGTAAGAACCATGCCTTTGGCCTGACCTGACTCGAGTTTCGGCTCCTGGATGAGCCCTTATCAGAGGTCGCTGCAGTTCTTAAGACTCCACCTGCTGTGCTGCATTAGGCTACAGCAAGACAGTTTTTAAAATTCAAAAGTGTCGATCACATTCACAAGAGTATTTGATATCCCTGTGGGCTTTTGAAGCTGCCATCAAAAGACCACAATAAAGAGAAAAAAATATGCTTAGAACATACATGGCAAAAAAAAAAAAAAAAAATGAACAGGAGAAAATAAACATCTCGTGAATCTTTGTGCCTCATGTTTGGGGATCCTATTGAAAGGATGCAAGGGAGGTCATATAAAGTTTGTATCCAGCCAAAAATTATTTTAATAATCAAAGTAAATTTACATTCCCAAACTTGGAATGCAGCTACCTAAATGGTAGTTTTGGGGGAGGGGGGGATGGGAACCCAACCAAAACCAGTCACATAATAATTAAAAAATCCCCCCCCTGATGAACCTCTGGAGCTGTAGCTAAGGAATAGGGGGGGATAAAATGAACTGTGACGGAGCTTGTCTCAGGCCTGTTGTTCTGCTGTCCCCTGGTTACCTTCAGAATATCTAGGGCAAGAAGCAGTTGCTTTAGCCACACGGAAAATGTCAGTAAAATTGGTTTTATTTTATTTTATTTTTTTTCCCTTGGAGGATAAACTCAGGGGAACTAACTTTGAATAAAACATGGAAAGTAAAGAGTTTTGAACCTTTATGAGAAAATAAAAAACAACTTAAGTTTTCATGGCCAATGCTTTCCTGTCCACTGGTGTTGCAAAGTCTTGGAACATCGATTGACGCTTCCCATCAGAGAAGTGTTAAATTAAAAGAAAATCCTCCCACCCCCCACCCCCTCCCAGCTGTCAGTTTCCTCCACTTTCAGCTGCTATCTATTCAATCCCATTCCAGCCCAGCTTGTGTTAATTGTAGCAGGAACTGACCACGCATGGACTAGGTAAAAGGAAGGGGTGTACTAATTTTAGCACTCTTGACTGAGTGATGCTACATTTGCACCTGCACTGCCCCCCCCCCCCCCCCTCTAACCCCCCCAAACCCTTGTTTCCAATAACTGAATATAAAATTCTTTTGAGATCTACAGAAAACACTCAACATCCAATCTGGAGAACATCTTCCAACTCCCACCCACTCCAAAAAAAGAAAGCTTATAAAAGCTAACTGTACAAAAGTGTTAAGAACCATTTTGGATTCATTAAACTGTCAATAACTGACTAAAAACCAAAACTACAACCAAAACTAAATAACAAAAAGGTTGTAAGCAAAACACCATTATATTAACAAAGCAGTTTTTTTGTTGTTTTTTTTAAAGTATAAAACTTCGCATGCCTGCATGTGTGTGTGTGCATGTTGGAAATATTGCACTAAATCAGCTACTTTTGCAAAAAGGAAACGTCCTTTCATTTTTTCCAGCATACTTTGATCACAAACTGGGTCACTAAGACAAAACAGCACACTTTTCCTTTAAAAAATGCAAAAGATATTAATCATATTATGTATAACAAGTATACAGAATATACATGTTTGGCCACAATTATTGCAATGACCTAGGCAAAAATCCTAAAACCAAAACACAAGCAAAGAAGGCTCTTTTCCAAACTTTTCCTACTGAAACTTAAAAAACACTAAATCCCTGAAATCAGAATGCGGCTACCTAAATAGTGGATGGGGGGGGGGGATGGTTGCATATGTAAACATCTCACCATTGATAAACTTCAAAGCTCTAGCCAAGGAACGAAAAAAAAACCACCCCCCAAAACAAAACACGCTTTTCTAGTGGATTATTTCAGAAACATGTCCCCTAAGATGAGAAAAGAGAGAGAGGAAAGAACAGCTGGTAAACTTACATTGAACATCGTCTTGAAACTGAAACAGAAGAAGAAAAAAAACATCGTGAGACATACATAAATTTATAAGAAAAATGGCATTTATATAGATCTATAATCAATACAGTCAAAACTAAAGTGTCAGTCAAAAAATGCTGTGCAGTTTTACCGTCTGTATCTTTCTAAGATGCTTGGGTAGTACTTGTAGTGAAGAAAAAAGCACTTGTATGGAATATAACTGAGATGATAAATGGCTTTTAATCATTAGCTCAGCATCTGCTTGACAGATGCACAAACTGGACTAGTGCAATCTCTTTAAACTTGTACATATGTATGTACCTATATATAGGTCCGCATGTAAAATTTACACACACACACACACCACACACACACACACACACACACACACACACACACACACACACACACACACACACACACACACACACGCACACGGACTGGATGTAAAAAAGCACATGAGTATTTATTCAATTATTCTTGAAATAAAAGAATAAAATAGATATTTTAAAAAAACAAACACACTCACACATGAACACAGACACGCATGTACATTTACACACACACACACACACACACACACACACACACACACACACACACACACACACACACACACACACACAGATAAAAACTAATTAAAAGCAAGGCAAATGGCGAGTGACATGCAGAGAGAGGAACAAAGTAGAATCTAATCTCCAGTGGACAAAGGATCAAGCTCACAATCCTTATCAGCAGTTTGCTCAAAGATAATATATCAGTGTCACATCATGATCATGATCATCTATAGTGGAACATGGGGCTGCAATTTGCTTTTAGTGAACAGTGTGCCCATCCAGAATACAGTTTTAGGGCCAGGGACAGAGGGTGTATCACTGTATGATTAGAGCCTGCTGGTATTACACTTTACCCTACAGATACAGAACCTCTCAACTTCCTTACTTCCTGATGAATTTTAACAGTCATGCTCGATTTTTTTAAAAAAAGGGATCATCTCAAAAGACTATAGTCTAGAAGAGGTTTCGCTTTAACTTTTTTAAGTCAACTAGGAGACAGTCTGTTGAGTCACTAAGTAATATTAAATCATGAACATAATTATATGGCTGTTTAGAAAGTAGATCTTAGTACTGCAAGACTTAGGCACTATGTATTGAAAGTTTAATAACTGGAATGCAAGACAAATTTGTCCAAAGGTGTATACTTTTAAAAATCTTGCCTAATCCATTACAAATTCAGAGAAGTACACTTACCAAAAATAACTATTTTGCTGATTTGTCCTCGAGACTATTGTTCCACACACACAAGTAACGTGCACTTCCACTTCCAGCAGAGAGAAGGTGTGACACATGACTCATTTTTACCTAATACGTCACTTTCTCCCGTCAAATTCGCAGAAAAACGTCACAGACGGGTGTTCTATTCCACAATTCATCGAGGCAAACAGCAAACAGTGGACTGCCCTGTGTGATATAATTTTGCTAAGCACATTAATTCTGCCAGTAACGTGTATTTGATCTGTGACGCAAAAGGGATTTTTTTAGACTACATTTACTCATTTGATTTCAAGTATGAAACAGCAGCTTAATATTAATTTTCACTCGATAAATAATTGATTTGTAACCAAATTTTGTGCAATTATCGTCTGCTGACTTGGTGTTGAAAGCAAAAAGTCGGTCATGATCTGTGACGTGGCTGGCAACATACGAAACCCGAAATTCACAATCGTTGTTTGTCAAGAAAACTATTTTAAAACACCAGTTCTTTACGTGAGTATTTCAATGCATCTTTAATCTTTAGTTCTATGAAAGAATTTTTGACTAGGGGTTACAATCTTTGCAGCAGTGAACTTTAGAAACCAGTAGTGGTAAGCGTTCCGATTTTTCGTCGCCATTTTTAGACCATTTTCGCCAGAAATTTCTCTCTCATAAACATAATTTTCTGTTCTGGGTCTTGTTTCTGCTCACACTGTTTCCTTGATATATGTGAAATGTATTAAGTGATGATAAATGGTTCAAACATATTTTGTTTAAGTGTAATGGAAAGTTTTAGAGGGTGACCCCCCAATGACCCCAACAGTGGAGAAATAGTCATATACTAATACTATAATATCATTAATTATAGTATCATCATCATCACCATCACCACCACTACCATCATCATCATCATCTTCACATAGCAATTAATGGTAAGTACTACTCATAACAAAGTACATGCTGACTTGGTGACTACTCACAACAAGAGACAAAAGTTGATGATGCCCCAAAAGAATTCTGGAATGATGGAGAAACGCCATGGTGACCGGTTCTCCAGAACCTGGCCTGTAACACACACACAACATGATGATGATTCATTGTTATGGTGGTTGTTATGAGGATGGTTATGGTGATGGTTATGTTGATGGTTACACATGATGATTGTCATAATATATGATAAAAACTACTTTAAAAAAAACAAACAACAGCAGTGAAAATGATAAATTGATAATCTTATGACTTATTCATAGACTGACAGAGTAATCACAAATGCCAACATAGAATCTCCATTTCTTGACTGTGTATATATATATAATTTGCTACTATTATTAGTGAACCTTTCCCATCCCAATTATTTACATTAAAAAAAAATCTAACTATATTTGATGATTTAACTCCCAACGTTCTTTGGAAGAGAAAGTTGGGCAGTAATTCATGGAATGATGAATGAATGAATGAATAATCTTTATTTTTCAAGGGTAACAGAGTAAGTAAGCATTACATACTTTTTTTCATCCGGCCCTTGCCCTGATCAGGGATGGTGCCCTGATGGATGGTGCTAGACTGCTACAGAAATGCACCCTAAAACTGTATGCTGTATCATGTGGGTGTTATACTTAAGATCTGTGCTGTTAAATCATAAATTGTTTGCCTGTCTGTGTACTGTGTAGACCAGAGCGATGTCTTGTGTACAGTGTCGATCTACATGATGGTTCAATGCATAGGCTAGGTTAGGTTAGGCCTAAAATGTCAATAATGATAACTATTAGCTGCTGGCACCAAAGAAAAGATGGGGTAATTCAAAGACTGATTTTCATGACGTGTTACTGTTATTGTTTCAGCGTTCGACCACGCCTTCAACACATATTGACACTGCGACAGGCCATGTACAATTCGAGTGAATCTGACGCAAAGCTTCTGACAGAAAATCAATCTGATCCTAACTTTTCTGTTAAAAGGGTCGTACATTTATGCTCCAATTATAAACGTTATACTTTTCAAAGATACCAACTGACTTACCTCCTGAAACATAGGCCATTTCGGTCCCTAACAAGACGTGCTGTTACAACACAATGACGCCTCAGTTTTTGGTCACACGTAAGATTTGGACTAAAAGTAACTCTCAATTTTCATTGAGATTTGTTTCCCTTGAAGAATGACCTCCTCTTGACCGAAAAAAACAATCTTCGGAAAGTGTCAATCTCTGATTGGACAGTTGTGCTGCTGCAACCTTGACACCACAAAGTTCAATACAGAGAAGATGGCTGGTATTACCCTGAAACGTGTAGGATCGCTTTTTAACTCCAACATTTTTGCCAGATTGTCTTCTGGTTGTTGGAATCATCGACCCTACAGTTCTCAGTCGCAAGAGGCACAGGCACCCGAAGATGAATTGCACGTCAACTTTTTAGATGGCGAAAGAAAAGGTGGACTGTGATGCTTTATTTACGAAGTGTTACTTTCAGTTTTCTCCTTCGTCTAGTGTCAGTCAATCTCTCCGTGTGTGTGTGTGTGTGTGTGTGTGTGTGTGTGTGTGTGTGTGTGTGTGTGTGTGTGTGTGTGTGTGTGTGATGTTCTGCAGTTTAAAGTTCTTTCACCAAATAGAGATTGCAGACGAGACAGTGTGTGTGTGTGTGTGTGTGTGTGTGTGGTGCGTGCGTGCGTGCGTGCGTGCGTGCGTGCGTGCGTGTGTGTGTGTGTGTGTGTGTGTGAGAGGGAGAGGGAGGGGGGAGATGAACATTTGAGTCTGCTTCTCAGCAGATTAATTAATGTCCCAGTTCAGATGACATGCAGGCAGCAAGTCCTGCCCTACAGTCTGATACAGCTACCCATGAATGCACCTTCAGATATATAATTGTATGATATTATAATATATATATTATAATATATATATCATATATATTTATATGCATTCAATATGTCTCTCTGACTCTCTCTCCCCCCTCTCTCAAGTCTCTCTCTCTCTCTCCTCCTCTCTCCTCTCTCTCTCTCTCTCTCTCTCTCTCTCTCTCTCTCTCTCTCTCTCTCTCTCTCTCTCTCTCTCTCCCCCTCTCGCACCTCATGAATCTTTATCATACCCCAAACTCATCATTTCTCTTTGTTGTTTGTTTTGAACAGGCATTGTGGTGTTCTCCATGCGGCGATTCAGGTACAAAAATGCAATGGGCAAGAACATTATTCAGTTGGTAAGAGCTCCATGTTTGCTAAATCGCTTAAATTACATTTTTGTTTGTTACATGCTGTTCTTTTCCTCTTTTCTCTCTTGTAGTTACCCCCGAGACTGGCTGATATTAGTAATATAATAAACATGACTAAATTCTAACTAGCATCATTTTCAAGTCCGAAATTGACAAACAAATTTTTTCATTTTTACTCTTTGCTTTTGAAAGCATTGAACTTACTTGCATAGGATTTCAAAGTTTAGTTGATGTGATCTGAGTGTGTGTGTGTGTGTGTGTGTGTGTGTGTGTGTGTGTGTGTGTGTGTGTGGTGTGTGAGAGAGAGAGAGAGAGAGAGAGAGAGAGAGAGAGAGAGAGAGAGAGAGAGAGAGAGAGAGAGAGAGAGAGAGAGAGTTTGATTTGATTTGATTTGATTTGATTTATTCTTTTATATTGAGGATAATGGAATAAGCACTCTTGTGCTTTTTTACATCCAGTCCCCGTGTGTATGCACTTTTGTAAATGTCATCTGTTCCCACCAGCACACGATGGCCTACTCTTACGAAAAGCGGAACAGGATTTAACATGTGCGCAAGATGTTCTGCGTGCGTTCGCACACAGGGCCTCGGTAGAGAGACTCAGAGAGAGAGACTCAGAGAGAGAGAAAGAGAGAGAGAGAGAGAGAAGAGAGAGAGAGAGAGAGAGAGAGAGAGAGAGAGAGAGGAGAATGAACTCATACACAGAAAATCTAGACTTAGCATTACTTATGTCCTTCCAATAAGACTTATAGATATTTTCTCTCACATTGCATTTCTCCCTCTGCCGACTTCAAAACAAAGTGTTAATGATATCTGTTGTTTCACTGCCATTGCTGATGATGCCTGCGCTACTTCACAACTCAACGCTGGTTATCATGCGGGTTGAGTCCCTGGAGTGTTGTTGTGCAGGTAGGGTTTCCTGTCATGTTGAATTGTGTACTCTGGTGTCCTGGGTGTGTTTGTGTGGTTTGTTTGTTTGTGTGTGTGTGTGTGTGTGTGTGTGTGTGTGTGTTGTGTGTGTGTGACAGTGTGTGTGTGTGTGTGTGTGACAGTGACATGATTGTGTTTGTCAGACTTTACATACGTTCATATTCCATTTTGTGTCAAAGAATCAGGTTTTGGTAGTTTTTGAATGGCTTGTCCACATGCTGGATTCTTTAGTGCTGCTGTTTTCATGTGTTGCTCAGCCCTATCTTATGTCTGTCATGGCTTATAACCAGTCAACACTGGTCATTTGTGATACATGTTTGTTTTAGATTTTTGTTTGTTTCTTGTTCCTGGGCTAGAGCTCCAAAGTTCACTAAAAGTGAGATTTTGTGTATGTATACATACATGCAACCTTTTTTTTGCCCCCCCCCCCCCCCCCCTCACACCCCACCACCACCCCAAACAGGTGCAGACCTGAAGGAGCGCGCAAAGATGAGCAACGCGGAGGTGGCAGCCTTCGTGCAGAAGCTGCGTTACAGCGTGTCGGAACTTGCAGCCCTGCCAATGCCCACCATCGCCGCCATCGACGGAGCCGCTCTAGGTGGAGGGCTGGAGATGGCGCTGGCTTGTGACATGAGGGTGGCCTGTGAGTCTGTGTGTTTATTCATTATTTCATTTATTTATTTATTTATTTATTTATTTATTTATTTATTTATTTATTTACTTATTGTCTTATATCAAGGATAATGAAGTCTGTGTGGTTGTGTCCTCCTGGATGAATGTGGCTTTGCTTTTAAAACAAGTTTGGTAGTTTTTTGAAATATAAAAACAATTTTTTTTTTTTTTTTTAAAATAAGAGAAAATATTTTATATATTTTTATATAAAAATAAATGTATTATATTGGAAAAAAAAATTAAAATTTTTTTAAAATAAAAACAAAATGATAGATTTTTTACATAAAAAATATATTTTTTAAGATTACTAATTAAAACAAAATTTTAAATAAAATTTTATCAATCTTTTAATAAAAACAAATTTATTGATTTTTTGAATAAAAGCAATTTATTTTTTTTTGGTTGTTTTTGAATAAAAACAAATTTATGTAATTTTAAAAATATTAACAAATTTGTTAATTTTTTCAATAAAAACAAAATTTTAAATTTTAAAAATAAAAACAAATTTATTAATTTTTTTAACCACAGATAGCTCAGTGGTCAGAGCACTAGCTTTACCCCAGCCAAGGTTAAGTAAGCAGCATCCAGTGTGGTTACCAATTGGATGTGTGACCGGTCCAGGAAGGTAAAGCAGTGATGTAGAGGAGATGGGCGCCGCCTTCAATATGCTGGCCCCTAGAGAAGCTGAGGGTAGGTAACCATTGACAGCTGGGTGAACTGGGAGGACTGTACTGAAACCAAGGCATGCAAAAGGTCACCCATCCTGTTGGTAACCACGCTTGATGCTGCTTAACCTTAGCTTGGGGAGAGCAAGTGCTGTGACCACTGAGCTATCCCGTCCACAGCAGTGTTATAATTGTGATGGGGTGTTTAGTAGATGACCTCCCATGCGATCAGAGCCCAGTCGCAGCCTTGTGTTACTAAATCGGGACACACCTGCGAATTGTGCGATGCTCTGTTTCCTTGGGTGGTGGTTGAAAGCCCTCCATTGCATACACTTTGCCTTCATGGTGAACGGTAGAATTTATGCAACCTCCTTATAGAAGTCATGTCCTAAGTGGCTAGCTGTACCCACCCGAGAAGCTGTGCAGAGATGGGACATCACATGAGCCCCTATGTCCACTCTGTTACATAATTATTGTTCATGATTTGGTGTGGTGTTTTTTCTCTGCAGCCTCCAACGCTAAGATTGGTCTGGTAGAGACAGCTCTAGCCATCATCCCAGGAGGAGGTAGGCACAGTTTGACATGTGTGCTTGCATGTGTGTGTACACATACACACACATGCTCACTCACATGCATGCACGTATGCATGCGCACATGCACACAAAGATACACACACACACACACACACACACACACACACACACACACACACACACACACACACACACACACACACTCTCACACAAACTTGTGTGTGCAAACATACTTTTAAAACATTTATGAGATATCTACGCTGTATACAATCTCCTATCTTTGATTTCAACAACTTACAACACATCAGTTGAACTCCATCCACAGAGCTCTGTCAGTGTCCCCCACTTTCAGCTGCTGTCTACTACTCCCCGTCCCATCCCAGCTGGTGCTGATTATAGCAGAAACTGACCACACTTGGACTTGGTGAAAGGATGGGGTGGGTTAATTTCAGCACTGGGCCTTTGACCTTTGACTGAGTTATGCTGGATTGTTATGTATAAATTTATTTATTTATTTGATCATTTATTTATTTATCTATTTATTTATTTACTCTTTTATTTCGAGGATAATGGAAAAAAAGTACTTATGTGCCTTAAAATTTTTTTTCTTACATCCAGTCCTCGTGTATATTCAGTTTTGTCAATTTTGTCATCCGTTCCCATCGGCACACAATAACCTAACTCTACTGAATAGCAGAACGGGGTTTAACATGCACGCAAGACTTGCTGCATGTGTTCACACACAGGGTCTCATCTGAAGGACTTTTAGGGGGAGTCAGTCAGCGGGGATGTTAACCCCAGAAGAAAGAAATCCTTTTAATAAACGAGATTCAAAACCAGGGTCAGCAGACCACGAGTACATCACTCTAACCACCAGGCCAGCCTATCCCCAGCATATTGTAAATTTGCATGCTTTTTTCAGGTGTGTTCAAATTCCTTTAACATCTTTTCACAGATTGTGAATGATATTAGATGGTAACACAAACACGCATGCAGGCACGCATGCACACACACACACTCACACACATACACATACACATACACACACACATACACACACACACACACACACACACACACACACACACACACACACACACACACACACACACACACACACACACACACACATTCACACACACTCACACACACACACACACACACACAACTATACACACACACACATACACACACACACAGTGTGTGGAGTTAACATCAGTGCTGACTCCACTCTCCCCAAAAGTCCTTCGGATGAGACTTTAAAACCGAGGCCCCATGTGCAAACACACGCAGAACATCTTGCGCACACGTTAAACCCTGTTCCGCTTTTCGTAAGAGTAGGCCATCGTGTGCCGGTGGGAACATGACATTTACAAAACTGCATATACACGGGGACTGGATGTAAAAAATCAGAAGAGTGCTCATTCCATTATTCTCGATATATAAAAAAAAAAAAAAAATCAAAACACACAGCACACAGCACTCACATTTGGTGTGTGTGTGTGTGTGTGTGTGTGTGTGTGTGTGTGTGTGTGTGTGTGTGGTGTGTGTGTGTGTGTGTTTGTATCCGCGCACTCTGCCACTACCCCCCTTCTCTCCCCATGTGTACAGGAGGCACACAGCGTCTTCCCCGAGCAGTGGGCGTGGCCAAAGCCAAAGAGCTGATCTTCACCAGTCGTGTGTTGGATGGTACGGAGGCGGAGAGAATGGGCGTGGTCAATCACTCCGTCCCCCAAAACGCGGAGGGCTCAGGGGCCTATGAACGCGCCCTAGAACTGGCTGAGGAAATACTGCCTCAGGTGGGTTGGGGGGGGGGGGGGGGTAGGAGGGGGTGGGGATGGGGGGGGGTGGGGGGGGTAGGAGGGGGGGTAGGGATGGGGTGGGAGGGGGGTAGGGGGGTGTGGGGCGTAGGTGGTTGGTGGTAGTTGTTGGTCATTGGTGGTGGTGGTGGGTGGTGGTTGTTGAAGGTGGTGGAGGAGGTGGTGGCTGTGGTGGTGAATGTTGTGGTGGTGGTTGGTGGGGGTGGTGGTGGTGGTTAGTTCTTTAGTTTAATGTCCTTCCACTAAATAGTGATATCAGACGGTGGTGTTGTTGTTGTTTTTGGTGGTGGTGGTTGGTGGTGGTGGTGGTGGTGGTTGGTGGATGGTGGTGGTGGTTGGTGGTGGTGGTTGTGTGGTGGTTGGTGGTGGTGGTGTGTGGTGGTGGTGGTGGTTGGTTGTGGTGGTTGGTGGTGGTGGTTGTGGCAGTGGTGATTGTGGTGGTGTGGTGGTGGTGGTTGTGTGGTGGTGGTTGTGGTTGGTGGTGATAGTGATGATGATGATGATGATGATGATGTGTGATGGTGTTGCTGTTGTTGTGATGGTGGTGGTGGTGGTGGTGGTGGTGGTGGTGGTGTGTTGTACATTTCCCATGTTAACGCCCTGGGGGTCACCCAGAGTTTACACTCTTGACTAGGCCTTTGGATGAGATTGTAAACTGAGGTTCCATGTGCGAACACATGCAGAACATCTTGCACACACATGGGTAAAACCTGTTCTGCCCTTTGGAAGAGTAAGCCATTTCATACCAGTAGGAAGGGATGAGGGGACGGGATAGCTCAGTGGTCAGAGCGCTCACTTTACCCCTGCCAAGGTTAAGCAGCATCGAGTGTGGTTACCAATTGGATGGGTGACCGATTGGATGCATTGGCTTCAGTACAGTCCCCCAGTTCACTTAGCTGTCAATGGGTACCTGTCTTCTTTAGCGTCAGGGAAGGTAAAGCAGCGAGGGAGAGGAGATGGGCGCCGCCCTCAACATGCTGGCCCCTAGAGAAGCTGAGGTCTCTGACGCCTCGCCCCCTACGACCACATAGGTTATGGGACACCTTTACCCTTTTTACACCTAGGAATGGATAACAACAACAACAAGAAGAAAAAAAAAGACAAAAAGACCCAGATGTAGACTGATGTTGTGTTCTCACATTATCGTTGAAATCAGAATGCCACACTACCTTCATGGGAGGTAAAAATGATTGCAGGAGCAAAATGTGACCAGTGGTGAACCTCTTAGCTGAGGAACCCCCCTCCCTCCCCCAGCAAACACCCCCCCTCTCCTACTCCCCCCCCCCCCCCTGGCCCCCTCTAAAGACACAGTGTTGCTTCAGACACTGTTGACCATGTTGTTGTGTGTTTCTTACAGGGACCCATTGCTCTGAGGATGGCGAAACTGGCTATTAACCAAGGCAGTGAGGTTGGTATTGTAGTGTGTTGTGTGTGTGTATGGGCTATAGTGTAGGTAGTGTGTAGGAAGTGTGTAGGTATTTGTGTAGGAAGTGTGTAGGTAGTGTGTGTGTGTGTGTCACAGCAGATTTCTCTGAATGAAATTTGGACTGCTCTTCCCAGGGAGAGTGCGTCACCACAAATGCAGTGCCTACCCTTTTTTTTTTTTTCTGCATGCAACTGTATATGCTTCGCTGTCAGAGTGGCTTTTTTCTACAGAATTTTGCTAGGGTCAACCCCCTTGTTGCCATGGGTTCTTTCATGTGCGCTAAATAGTGATGTGTAACACACGGGACCTCGGTTTATCGACTCATGTGAAAGACTAGCACCCAGACCACCACTCAGGGTCTAATGGATGGGGAAAAAGTTTTGGGCCCAAACGGGGTACGAACCACCGCACACTTCGACCCGGACTTTTCGCTTTCTAGACAAGCATGTTATCTCTAGACAACTGATCCATCCAGCAATGATGATAGTGGTTAAGAATGTGATTTTTTTATGGT
>CM060332.1:50672631-50680131 GCA_030674155.1 Stramonita haemastoma | reverse complement strand
TGGACACATTCCAGCGTGTGCTTTGTTCATTTTGATGGACATGATGAATGATAATGCTGCATGGAATTTATATGGCACTATATCATGGGAGAACAAATCAAGTATATTGTAGCAATTCCAAACTTTACAGATTCAATTTGAGATTGAACGAGGTGGAATGTAAAGAGCTGTGTCTGGAAAGGAAATCTACTTGTTTTTTTTTTGGAATGTCCTTTAGTTTTCATATAAAAGGAACCACCTATCTACTCAGTTTTTGGTATCAAAACTGATTTGTACCTTTTGAGCATTTTTTTTTTAAATGAAGGCAAGAAAACTTTTTATCATGTGAAGAAACTTTTTTAAATGTCTGATTTAATTAATTTTTGTACTTTTATCAATCAGTTTGATTTGAAACAAGTTTTAAAAAAATATTTTACTTAAAAAAACAGATGTGAGCATTATTAAATTTCTCAAGATTGCTTCAAGATGGTACATGTTTTCATCTTTTTATTTTTTTTAATTTATTTTTTAATAATCAGATGTGAACATATTGATTAAATTTCTCAAGATTGCTTCAAGAGGGCAGTCACACCGGAGTTTAGATTGCTTGTAAGATAGCATTTTGCATTTGAGATAGCTGCATCAACTCGCTAGATAAATCTGATGTTTGCATTTTACATTTGTTGATAATGGGTTTGGTGATTGACACATAATTTTTGCTATCAATCATGTTTAAACTGGAACAAAAGCATAATTAATCTGAAGTGTGTTGTGTTCGATAAACACGTGACCTGGTGTGATTGCTTAGGTCCTGTTGAAAAAATAAACATGATTATTATGTGTGTGTATTTAGCTGTATTATTGTGTAAGTTTAATACTGAAGAGCAGTTCCAGGACATATAGATGATGTTGAAGGCGTGTAAGACATCTTGGTTTAAAGCAAGCATCATCATGAGAGTAATAAATGACGTAATTTTATAGTTGTGTTCATGTGAAATACTAAAGTGAATTGTGTTTTTGTTATTGTGTTTCCTAATCTGACAATACATATAATCAGTTGGTTTTAAAGTGCTCAGGTTTTTGCCTGTTTTTGTTTATCTGTATGGGTTTTTTTTTTCTTTCCTTTTTACTGTTTTTATTCTTTGCTTTTCTTTCTTTTCTTCCTCACTTTCTTTCTCTGTTCTTTTTTTCTTTTTTCTGTCATAAACACACACACACACACACACGCACATGGGGGGTGGGATAGCCTAGTGGTCAGAACATTGCGCTGGCAATTTGACGACCCGAGTTCGATTCCCGTCGGAGGGGATTTTTCCCCTGGAGTTAACATAGTGCTGACTCCACTCTCCCCAAAAGTCTTTCTGATGAGACTGTAAACTGAGGCCCTGTGTGCGAACGCATACAGAACATCTTGCACACACATTAAATCCTGTTCCGCTTTTTGTTAGAGTAGGCCATTGTGTGCCGGTGGGAACAGATGACAATATTTACACAACTGCATATATGCAGTGTATATATACACGGGAACTGAATGAAAAAAAGCACTTGAGCACTTATCCCATTACCCTCGATATATAAAGAATAAAAAAATAAAAAATAAAATAAAATAAACACAGACACGCACGCACGCACACACGTGCACACACACACACACACACACACACACACACACACACACACACACACACACACACACACATACATACGCACACACACAAGAATTGACCACTACAAGCAAATATTCCGGGAAAAAAATCTGTATGAAAAAAAAAACTGTCATTAGCAAAACGAGTATGCCCACAAAAATGACTAAATAAACAACAAACCCAAACAGACAGAACCTCACTCACCCTCAGAGGCAGATAGCTATCTCCACAATAGAACAGAAATCTCTCAAGAATAAAAACAACAACTGCCTTGTTCCTTTTCTTCCTGTCCCCCACTTCAGTCTATTTTCTGCCTTCTTGCTTTCATTCTCCTGCTGCCTTTTCTTTTCTCCCAGAAACACTCCAAAGATAACAATCCTCTCCCACGCCAAAGTGCTGAGCCTGACTTGTCCCTGCTTAATGGCAACCCATGTTGTTGCTTATTTGACAGACATGTGGGAATGGGATAGCCTAGTGGTTAGAACATTGCGCTTGCAAACTCGCAAACCCGGATTTGAATCCCATTCAAGGGGATATTTTCCCCTGATGTTAAAATCAGTGCTGACTCCACTCTCCTGAAAGTCCTTCGGATGAGACTATAAACCTGAGGTCCTGTGTGCGAACGCACACATAAAATCTTGCGCACATGTTTAATCCTGGTCTGCTTTTTGAAAGAGTAGGCCATTGTGTGCCAGTGGGAACAGATGACAAAATGTACAAAACTGCAACACACAGGGACTCGATGTAAAAAAAAAAAGCACATGAGTGCTTATTCCATCATCCTTGATATAAAAGCATAATAGAAAGAAAAAGAAAGACACCAAAAATTACTGTCTGAGTGTTCGATGACAACGGAGAAGAAAAAACAGCGTAAGTTTCACACTGATAAACAAGAAGAAAGTTGGGTTGGCTGACAGAAAATCTGCCATGACTTTGAAAATCCTACAACTTGGACCAGTACAAAAGCGGTGTCTATATTGAATTTGATATCAGCTGACTGCCAAGGCCTACACTAAAATACTGTTATGTTGTAAAATGTTGTGTTGAGATTGCCTTCAGCCATGACAAGCTCTTAACAACCTGCCACTCTCCTTTAAAAGGAGAAAAATTCCTCTGAAGTCAGAGTGTGGATGCCTGTATGGCGAGGTACTTTGAAAACAATCATACACGCAAACTTCTCTTTAAAGTTTACAATTTTCAATCTCACAGTGATTCCCAGGTGGAATGAGTGAGTGTCAAGAGTGGCACATTTTGGGTGACCCCCCAGAGTGTTAAGCTGGGAAAGGCACAACAACAACGAAATCCTGCAGCCAACAGAATAATATGATAATTATTGTATATATGCTGACTATGCATGCATTCAGCTAGGGGCATGCAGAATAAGCACGTGCTCGACCCTAGGGTCAGCTGTGAGGGGGAGAGAGAGATAGTGTGGTGACACTAGACCCCTTCTTGACCCCAAGTACCGGCCGTGAAATGACTGACCTTGCTGTACTGCTGTCCGCGTGTCTATGGTCATGTCACTGTTGGTGTGGGCTGGACATGGGAGTTGTGAATAGCTTTCTCTCTCTTCCAGACAGACAGACAGACACATAGGCAGACAGACAGACACACGTAGGCATACGCGCGCGCGTGAATACACACACACACACACACACACACACACACACACACACACACACACACACACACACACACACACACACACACGCTTTACAAAACTGTACACACAGGGACTGGATGAAAAAAAGCACATGCGTGCATATTCATTATCCTCGAAATAAAAGATCAGAATAAAAAATAATAAATGAAAAGAAACACACACACGCGCGCGCGTACTTACACACACACACACACACACACACACACACACACACACACACACACACACACACACACACACACACACACACACACACACACACACTTATTACATTGTATACACAAAACAATACATACACTACACACTAAAATAAGTAATTACATAACTAAGCTTTGTGGTTGGGGATTGAACCCAGGCTGTCGGATCACGAACACAATGTTATTCTAACCACCAAGCTGGGCCTGTCCTGTTCCCCCCAACCGACCGATTCATATCTCGTATACTTTCTATTCATATATACCACTGTATTTCGTAGTCCCAGCCGCCGCTGTAGTCTAGTGGTCAGGGCGTTGGACTCGTACGTAATCTAAAGGTTGCGGGTTCGTTCCCAGCTTTCGGCTATGGCGTTGTGCCCTTGGAAAAGGCACTTTACGGCTATTTTCTCACCCCACCCAGGTGTAAAAGGGGTACCAACCTTGTGTTGGGGGTTAACCCTGCGATAGACTGGCGTCCTACCCAGGGGGGAGTCTATTACTCTCAGTCGCTTAACGCCACAGAAACCGGGATAAGCACCGGCCTGATGAGCCTTAGGCTCGGGACAGACTTTAACTTAACTTAACTTATTTCGAAGTCCCACTCCAAACCAATCACACTTAGGGCGCCTATTTAGTATTATTAGGAGATGAACTTGGGGGGGGGGGGGGGGAGAGGAGAGGGGGAATAAGTAGATGTAGTTTGTGAGGAAAGTAAGTAAACGTAACTGTAAGAAAATTTATTTGTCCTTACAGGGATTTTGTTTTCTTTTGTTTAAAGGGGGGTGGTGGTGGGGGGGGGGGGGGGGGGGTATGGTGGTAGCCTAGTGGTGAGAACAGTGAGCTCGCAATTTGACGACCCCGGTTCGATTTCCGTTCAAGGGGATATTTTCCCCTGGAGTTAACATTAGTGCTGACTCCACTCTCCCCAAAAGTCCTTCGGATGAGACTATAAACCGAGGCTCCGTGTGCGAACGCGCGCAGAACATCTTGCGCACACGTTTAAACCTATTCCGCTTTTCGGAAGAGTAGGCCATTGTGTGCCGGTGGGAACAGATGACACGATTTACAAAAAACTGCATACACACGGAGGCTGGTTGTAAGAAAGCACACGAGTGCTTATTCCATTATCCTCGATATAATATAAGAAGAAAAAAAAAGTCCCACTCCAAATCAATCACACTTAGGGCACCTATTTAGAATAAGGAGATGAACTTGAGGGGAAAAATAAGTAGATGTTGTTTGTGAGGAAAGAAAGTAAAGGCAACTTTTAAGAAAACTTAATTGTTCTTACGGGGATTCTGTTTTCTTTTGTTTTAAAGGGGGGGGGGGGGGGCAGATAACCTAGTGGTCAGAACATTGCGTTTGCAATCTGACGACCCAGGTTCGATTCCCGTTCAAAGGAAATTTTTCTCCTGGGGTAAGCATTAGTGCCGACTCCACTCCCCCCAAAAGTCCTTCAGATGGGACTATAAACCGAGGCCCCGTGTGTAAACGCACGCAGAACATCTCGAGCACATGTTAAAACATGTTCCGTTTTTCGGGAGAGTAGGCCATTGTGTGCCGGTGGGAAAAGATAAGATTTACAAAACTGCATACACACGGGACTGGATGCAAAAAAGCACACAAGTGCTTATTCCATTATCCTCGATATGAAAGAATGAATAATAAATGAGTAAATAAATTACATTAATTAATCATGTTTTGTTTTGCTTTGGTTTGTTTTGGTTTTGTACAGAGTAAACACAGACCTGTTAGGGTTGGCTAAGAGATGTCATTTTCTCATGCTCTCATTTTCAACTTGGGGTGCAGGATAGCCAAGTGGTTAGAGCGTTTGCACTCATGATCTGACGCCCAGGGATCGAGCCACATTCAAGGTAGCCTACTTGTTTGGAGGGGAGTTTTCCCCTCTGGTGTTAACCACAGTACTGACTCCACTCCCCCAAGATGAGATTTTTACACACACGCACGCAGGCACGCACTCATACACGCACGCACACAGGCTCGCACACACACGCACACGTATTCCACAAAAAAGTAACAGCCACGCACAAATCTTTCGTAACACACACGCCAGTACACTTTTTTTTTATATAAAATTTTTTTATATTGTTACAACAGCATGTACTTCTGGGCAATAATTAAAAAAAAACCCGCTGCATGAATACACATATGAAAACAACAAAACAGAACAGTCTTTTTTCTTTGGTAACCGAATTTTCCATTAAAAAATAATCATTATACATACACACATACAACTAAACATTTTTGCTGGTTTCACAACTAAACAAGAAAGCATCAGCACCCATCAATTCAGAGTTGCATCTAAGACACCCAAGTATGTGCGTACACACGCGCACACAGGCACGCGCACACACGTACGCACACAGGCATTTGTACTGGTTTCACAATAGCTTTTGATTACTCCTGATGGAATATCAAAAATAAAATGATGATGATGATATGATGATGATGACGAAGAGGAAGAAGAGCAAGAGGAGGAAGAGGAGGAAGAAGAGGAAGAGAGGAAGAAGAGGAAGAGGAGGAAGAGAAGGAAGAGGAGGAAGAGAAGGAAGAGGAGGAAGAAGAAGAGGAGGAGGAAGAAGAGGATGAGGATGAGGATGATGAGGATGAGGATGATAATGATAATGATAATGATAATGATAATGATAATGATAATATAATAATAATAATAATAATAATAAATAATATAAGCCCAGAGCACTGCACGAACATTTGAAAAAAAATCACACAGCATCAAACATTGGGTAACTACCATTTCCCCTTAAATAAAATGCTCTCTCTCTCTCTCTCTCTCTCTCTCTCTCTCTCTCTCTCTCTCTCTCTCTCTCTCTCTCTCTCTCCTCTCTCTCTCTCTCTCTCTCTCTCTCTCCCATCCCTCTCTCCCATGGTGATGAAGGTGGGCATATTGGTGGAAATGTTGAAGATGATGGTGATGGTGATGTAAATGTTGAAGATGATGTGATGGTGATGTAAATGCTGAAGATGATGCGATGGTGATGTAAATGCTGAAGATGATGGATGATGGTGATGTAAATGTTGAAGATGTGATGATGATGATGATGATGATGTAAATGTTGAAGAAGATGATGATGGCGTGTAAATGTTGAAGATGATGATGATGATGATGTAAATGCTGAAGATGATGGCGATGGTGATGTAAATGCTGAAGATGATGATGATGGTGATGTAAATGTTGAAGATGTGATGGATGATGTATGTAAATGTTGAAGAAGATGATGATGGTGATGTAAATGTTGAAGATGATGTGATTGATGTAAATGTTGAAGATGATGATGATGGTGATGTAAATGTTGAAGATGATGATTTATGTAAATGTTGAGAGATGATGATGATGTGGTAAATGTTGAAGAATGATGATGGTGATGTAAATGTTGAAAGATGATAGTGATGTAAATGTTGAAGATGATGGGATGATGTAAATGTTGAAGATGATATGTGGTGATGTAAATGTTGAAGATGATGGTGATGAGTGATGTAAATGTTGAAGTGATGGTGAGTGAGTAAATGTTGAAGATGATGATGATGTAAATGTTGAGATATGGTGATGGTGATGTAAATGTTGAAGATGTGATGATGTAAATGTTGGAAGATGATGGATGATGATATGTGATGTAAATGTTGAAGATGATGATGATGTAAATGTTGAAGATGATGGTGATGTAATGTGAGATGATGGTGATGGTGATGTAAATGTTGAAGATGATGGTGATGGAGATGTAAATGCTGAAGATGATGGATGGTGATGTAAATGTTGAAGATAATGATGATGGTGATGTAAATGTTGAAGATGATGGTGATGGTAATGTAAATGTTGAAGATGATGGTGATGAAATGTTGAAGCATGATGTGATGGTGATGTCAATGTTGAAGATGATGATGTAAATGTTGAAGATGGATGATGATGTAAATGTTGAAGATGATGGTGATGTAAATGTTGAAGATGATGATGATGGTGATGTAAATGCTGAAGAAGAAG
>CM060332.1:50664017-50667531 GCA_030674155.1 Stramonita haemastoma | reverse complement strand
TTTTAGTACAATAATGGGTTTGTGTGTTTGCCTGTAATGGATACTGATTATTTTTGAAAATAAAAAATACATCTTTATTTCAGAACCACACATGCACGCACGCACGCGCACACACAAACACAAACACAAACACACACACAACACATACACATACACAACACACACACCAACAACACACACACACACAACAACACACACACACACACACACACACACATACACACACACACACACACACACACACACACACACACACACACACACACACACACAACTGAGTAATAAGCCCCAAGTGAATTACTTATGTCTGTACTTGGCGCTGTTCCAACTCTATGACTTCTCTCTCTCTCTCTCTCTCTCTCTCTCTCTCTCTCTCTCTCTCTTCTCTCTCTCCTCTCTCTCTCTCTCTCTCTCTCTCTCTCTCTCTCTCTCTCCTCTCTGTCTGTCTCACTCTGTCTCTCTCTGTGTGTCTCTCTCTCTCTGTCTCTCTCTCTCTCTGTCTCTCTCTGTCTCTCTCTGTCTCTCTGTCTCTGTCTCTGTCTCTGTCCTCTCTCTCTCTCCCCTCTCTCTGTCTCCCCATCTCTCTCGCTCCCTTTCTCTCTCCCTCTTTCCCTGCTCTCTCCCCCTCTCTCTCCCTTTCTTTCTCTCCCTCTCTCTCTCCACTTCACTCCCTTTCCCTCTCTCCCGCCTCTCTGTCACTCTCTCTCTCTGTCTCACTCTCGCCCTCTCTCTCTCCCCTTCTTCCCCCCCTCTCTCCGCCTCTCTCCCTCTCTCCATCTCTCTTTCCCCCTTTTCTCTCCCCCCTCTCTCCCTTCTCTATCCCCCAACTCTCTCCCTCTCTCTCTCTGCCCCCCTCTTACTTCAAGCGCAAAAAAATGTCCCACCATGGAAGGTATTCTGGAGGGGTGATTGTCATGATTAAAAAGAAGATTGCTTTTTTTGTTGAAAAGATTAACATTGTTTATGATAATATAATTGTGATTAAGATCCACAAGATATGTTTTCAACTGACAAACATATACTGTTAGTATGTACGTATATACCCCCTCATGATTCCATGTTCTGGTCACTTCATCAAAATGGATATGGGATGGAAATGTTGGAACAATGTTTACTTGAACTACAGGATTCAAATGATGATTTTTACTTTATGTTAATGGGTGACTTCAATGCTAGGACTTCGAATGGTAACTATTCATTTTGTGATGATAATTTTGATTTTGATGTACCAGGATCTGCCACAGATGATTTCTTAAGAAATTCTCAAGATAATAACACAAACGTATTTGGAAGACAACTTCTTGAAATTTGTAACATGTTTGATTGTTATGATACTGAATGGTCTGTGTCAACCAAAATTTGATGATGGTTTTACATATATCTCACCTTCAGGAGCTAGCACTGTGGATTATTTTGTTGTTTCTTGTGAGTTGTTTCTAACTATGAATATTGTTGCTGTTGATATAAAAAATATGTCTGAGTCAGATCATCTACCAATTGTTATGACAATTGACTGGAATATTGATATATTTGAAGAGAGTAATATTGAAGAGATCAAAGAGACAAATATTGTAACAGAAAAACTTGTGTGGAAAGAGGATAAGAAAGAGGACTTCATTAGATCGCTAAATAGCAACATAATCCAAGAAAATATTAAAACTGCGATAGATTTATTAGACAGTGATGTAGATAATGGTCTAGATCTTTTTGTCCAGTGTTTAAAGGAATCCAGCCAATGTATGTTAGTAAAAACTGTTAAGAGACAAAGGAAGCAGGCAGAATGGTTTGATGCGGAGTGTTATCAAGCTAAAAAGGAAACTAGAAAAGCCTTGAATATTTTAGGAAACTAAGAAAAGATGAAAACAGACTTGTGTACGTCACAGCACGAAAAAAGTATAAAAAGTTATTAAAATCAAAACGACAAGCATTCAGAAAGCAAAAAGTAGAGTTTCTTGCCACAAATATTTCTAACTCAGCTCTTTTCTGGAAAGAAACTTAGAGGAATGGGCTGCAATGATAAAGTTAAACTTAAAAACAACATTAAAACTTCAGACTGGGTAAATCATTTTAAAAATGTGTTTCAAAGCAATGAAACTTTGCATAACCAACATGCACACATAGAGGTTGATTTGTCTGAAGATAGTGAACATGCATTAAACCAAGAGATATCTGAAGAAGAAGATAAATAGAGCTGTTCATAAACTGAAGGTCAGAAAAGCCAGTGGCATTGATGGAATTATGGCTGAAATGTTGAAAAATGGAAGCTGTCAAGTTAAAAACTTTCTTACTAAGCTTTTCAATACAATATTCAGTAAGGGCATATATCCTCATGTTTGGTCAAAGGCTTGATAATTCCAATTTATAAAAAGGAGATTTAGATAATGTAGACAATTATAGGGAGTTTCACTACTAAGCATCTTATCAAAATGCTATACATCAATACTTAACTCAAGACTATATGAGTGGCTAGAAAGTAATGATCTCATTTGTGAAAATCAGGGGGTTTTCGAAAAAGATACTCTACTATCGATCAGATTTTTAACCTCTATGCAGTGGTCCAAAAATGTATGTCAAAGAAAGGTAAAAAATTATACGTTGCTTTTATAGATTTTAAGAAAGCCTTCGATTCAGTAAGACATGACAAACTTCTTGAATGTATTGAAAATCAGGGGATAAGAGGCAAGTTTTTTGCTGCATTATCAGCTATGTATATGTCGTTGCTTTCATGTATTAGAGTTAATGATGAATTATCAGAATATTTTGAGTGCCCAATAGGGGTAAGACAAGGCTGTGTACTAAGCCCCTACATTGTTTACAATGTTTATCAACCAGTTGGCTAATCACGTAAATGAGCAAGGCAGGCATGAACCCAAAAATGCTACCTGATATCTTTGAACTATCTATATTACTGTTTGCTGATGATATAGCTTTACTTTCAGCAACACCATCTGGTTTACAGCAACAGCTTAATATTCTGCAAACGTACTGTGAAAATATGCAGCTAAATGTGAATATTGATAAAACTAAGGTAATGGTATTTAGAAAAGGGGGATTTCTAGCAAAACATGAAAAATGGTTTTATAAAGGTGTTAAGTTTGGACATAGTTAATCAATATTGTTATTTGGGTTTTACTTTTACGACAAAGATTAGTACAAAGTTGGGAACGGAAAACCTAGTAGTCAAAGGGAAAAAAGCAGTCATCCAGTTAAATAAAGCATTTAATAGATATAAAGAAATGAATGTAAGCACATTTTTTAAGGTTTTTGATGTTAAAATTCAGCCTATTTTATTATATGCTTCGGAAATTTGGGGTTTAAGTAGAATGGACCATATTGAAAAAGTTCACATGTCAGCAAGTAAGAGGTTTTAGGTGTTCCAATAAGAACACCAAATAAAATGGTGTACGGTTTAATTGGGTAGGTACCCTCTGTATGTAAACTCTTATACAAATGTCCTTAGATACTGGTTTAAGTTACTACAAATGAGTTCAAACAGATTTGCCATACAATGCCT
>CM060332.1:50656517-50659017 GCA_030674155.1 Stramonita haemastoma | reverse complement strand
CCTCTTACGAAAAGCGGAACAGGATTTAACGTGTGCGCAAGATGTTCTGCGTGCGTTCACACACAGGGCCTCGGTTTAAAGTCTCATCGAAGGACTTTTGGGGAGAGTGGGAGTCAGCACTGATGTTAACTCCAGAGACAGAGACAGAGACAGAGACAGAGAGACAGAGAGAGAGAGAGAACCAGACTCGGAGGGGCATAGAGAGAGAGAGAGAGAGAGAGAGAGAGAGAGAGAGAGAGAGAGAGAGAGAGAGAGAGAGAGAGAGAGAGAGAGAGAGAGAGAGAGAGAGAGAGAGAGAAAGCACATGTAAGGATGATTCAAAAGACGCTAGCAGCAGACAGACCTCTGAAACAGCAGCAGCAGCAGAGAGAACAGTATGGGGCGAATTATCCACATCCTCATTATGTTCGCTACCAGTGGCGATGAAAATGAACCTTTTCCCTTCAGGGCCTGGTCTGTCTTTCTGTCTGTCTGTCTGTCTGTCTGTCTGTCTGTCTGTCTGTCTGTCTGTCTGTCTGTCTGTCTGTCTATCTGTCTGTCTTCCCTTGTGGTATGCCTGAGGTCTGTCAGTCTAGATAGCATCCCCACCTTCTGGAAAAATTTGTGCTAGAAATTTCCTTTTTTTCTATCCCTCTCTTGTTTTTTGTTGTTTTTTTCGAGAGGACGGGATAGCCTAGTGTTAAGAACATTGCGCTCGCAATTTGACGACCCGGGTTCGATTCCCGTTTGAGGGGATTTTCCCCCTGGAATTAACATCAGTTCTGACTCCACTCTTCCCAAAAGTCCTTCGGATAAGACTGTAAACAGAGGCCCCGTGTGCGAACGCACGCAGAACACGTTAAATTCTATTGCGCTTCTCAGAGAGAGAGAGAGAGAGGAGAGAGAGAGAGAGAGAGAGAGAGAGAGAGAGAGAGAGAGAGGAGAGAAGAGAGAGAGAGAGAGAGAGAGAGAAGACAGACAGACAGACAGACAGACAGACAGACAGACAGACAGACAGACAGACAGACAGACAGACAGACGACTGACAGTCAGACAGACAGACAGACCGAGACAGACAGAGACACACAGACAGACAGATAGCCAGTCAGCCAGCCAGCCAGGGACAGAGAAAGAGACCAAGACAGACAGACAAAGAAACACACTAAATCAGCGAGGGACAGAGGGAATGTCTGACACAATTGATGACCACTGCATGATGATAGGACGCTGGCCATCCAGACTGTCTTGCCTTTCCGCAGAGAGTCAGTTTTTCTTCTTCCTGCCATCATTCACAGTGGGCGGAGTTTCATCTCATGACGTTGCTTCTACAATTGTAACATTTTTGGGGTGGCCCGAGGTGCTGAAGTGGGAGAACTTGCGGATGCGTGGGACCTCTGACTTTCTGGCCTCTGACTACAGTCCTGATATCGGAGAAATCTGGAAAGGACTATAATTCGACTAAAACAAACAAACAAACAAACAAACAAACAAACAAACAAACACAGTGGTCCAGTGGCCTAGAGGTAACGCACCTGCCTAGAAACCGAAAAGTCCGGGTCAGAAGTGTGCAGTGGTTCGATCCCTGTTTGGGCCCCAAACTCTCTCCTCCCCCCCCCCCCCCCCCCCCTCTCCCCTCCCCCCCCCCCCCCCCCCCCCCCCCCTCTTCTCTCTATCCATTAAACCGTGAGTGGTCTGGGTGCTAAGTCTTTCGTCTGAGACGAGAAACCGAGGTGTCCCGTGTGTTTACACTATAATGATTTAGCGCGCGTGAAAGAACCCACAGCAATATGAGAGTGTTTCCTGACAAAGTTCTGTAGGAAAAGAAGCCACTCTGATATGGAAACAAATACAGTTGCAGACAGGGAAAAAACATAACGGGTGGCGTTGCTCTTGTGGCGACACGCTCTCCACGGAGAGAGGAGCCCGGATTTCACGCAGAGAAATCTGCCATGACTTAAAGTAGTATATATACTTTAAACTTATTTGGAAATGTAACTGGACTTTTTATGAATACAGAGAAAACAAAAGTAATATGGCTTGGGAGCAAAACCTTTTCTGATGTAAGGTATATGACCCATTTAAAGCTAGACTGGAACCCCAAACAGTTCAAGATACTTGGAATATGGTTTACACCTGATTTGTCAGAATGTGAAAAAACTAAATTATGATAACAAAATTACAGAAGTAAGAACTTTATTCAACATCTGGATAAAAAGGGATATTACACCTATTGGTAGAGTGGCAGTGCTAAAATCTTTAATTCTATCTAAACTGATATATCTCTGGATCCTGTTACCGAATCCACCAAATGATTATATAGATATACTTCAGAAATTGTGTTTTAAGTTTGTGTGGAAAAACAAACAAGACAGAATCTCGAGAAAAAACCACAGTCAAACACATAAAACATGGAGGATTGGGAATACCATCTCTAAAACAATATACTATGGGGTTAAAACTTATGTGGATAAGAAAACTTAAACTAAATAATCCTAAATGGAGTTCCATAATTGAAGTGACT
>CM060332.1:50626517-50641517 GCA_030674155.1 Stramonita haemastoma | reverse complement strand
AAGTAGAAAATTGATTTTTAAAGGTCGAAAGGCATCAAACGACGAGATAGCACAGTGGTTAGAACATTTCGCTCGCAATCTGACGACCCGGGTTCGAATCTCGTTCAAGGGAAATCTTTCCCCTAGAACATCAGTGCAAACTCCACTCTCCCAAAAAGTCCTTCGGATGAGACTGTAAACCGAGGCCCCGTGTGCGAAGGCACGCAGAACATCCTGCGAACACGTTAAATCCTGTTCCCCTTTTTGGAAGAATAGGCCATTGTGTGCCAGTGGAAACATGACAAAATCTACAAAACTGCATACACTCGGGGACTGGATGTAAAAAGCACATACATGAGTGCTTATTCCATTGTCCTCGATAAAAAAAAGAATAAAATAAAAAAAGAAAGAAAGAAATATGTTTTGGGCAATATCTCCAGCTTTCTCCATCTGTACAATTTGACTTTATTTTCTGCAAAGTGGACAATTTCTCTTCTTTTGACAAGAAGAAATGTTGTTACTCCTGTAGGGTTTTTTGCTAAAACTTTTTAAAAATTACATTTTTGAATATTTTTCAACCCCTTGACTTCCCTTGCTTGGAAATTTTCGGGGCTAAAGTGTGGGCTCTAAGTGGGCAAGGGGGGGGGGGGGGGGGGGGGATGGGATATAGCCTAGTGGTTAGAACACTGAGCTCGCAATCTGATGATCCCGGTTCGAATCCTGTTCAAGGGGATTTTCCATCAGTGCTGACTCCACTCCCCCCAAAAGTCCTTCGGATGAGACCATAAACGGAGGCCCAGCGTAAAACACACGCAGAACATCTTAAGCACACGTTTAAAACCTGTTCCACTTTGGCTACATTCCTGTATTGGATTGCGGGTCATATAGTATGTTATATAGAGTGCCAATGGGAACAAATTTTGTTGATTTTCACAGATTTTTGAAAGTATGAAAAAATGCACTGTGCACTTGTTTTTGGGGATTGAGGACAGAGAGCAATGCAGGTTGTCACGAGAAAGTTGGAAATGATCACATCCAATGAGGATTGCTTGTGTTCCTACAGCGTTGACCTCACGCATGCATATTGCGGTTAGGAAACTATCAGACTTCAAAGGACTGAGGGGGTACTATGTTCACTTAAAAAAAGAAAAATAAACCTACAAAATTTGCGCAAAATCACACGACTTTTGAGTCAGATGCTAGGGTTTTTGTTTTGTTTGTTTGTCGTTTTTGTTGTTTTACAAAGACTGCTTTTTTTGTTTCTGTGGATGTCTTAGTACGTGCAGTATGATATTAAGTCATATATAGAAAAACATAAATAAAAGTGCGTTTTTCTAAAGGCGGTGTGTAGCCTTTTCGAAAGAGTAGGCAATTGTGTGCCGGTGGGAACAGATGACAAATTTACAAAATCGCATACACACGGAGACTCGATGTTAAACAGCACATGAGTGCTTATTCAATTATCTTCGATATAAAAGAATAGAGAGAAACCCGACGACGACTCGATGTAAACGAGCCTGTTTCCTTGACTACAATTGAAGGGAAAGAACTCCAAACTTTAGGAATAGTGGGGATCACTTTCCCTTTGCTTGGCAACTGCAAAACCGTGGCAAATACGATTGTTTTGGGCCTAGCCTAATATAATTATTGTGTTAGTTTGCATGACTGCTTAGATAGTTCTCGCTCGGGATCCGAATGTGTGACTCTTTTCGTCGAACGTATCAACGACTTTACACAGCTGAAGAAGCGGCAAATGATGTTTTAGATGATCCTGACACTGATGAAAATGACTTGACAGTATCCGAGCATAATTCAGGAGATAGGCATGTGAAGATGGAAGTAAAGAAGTGAGGTTTTGCTTCGACTTCTTGTTCTTCTCTAGGCCCTAACCAGACCCAGTAAGTACTCGCGTTGACAGCGGTGATGAAGAAAGTGTTGTGCCAGCTGAAGGGGCTGTGGCTGATAGTGGTGACAGTGCCACTGCCATGGCAACCTAATATACTTATAACTTAGGCATGATCAGTTGATGACAAACCTGTGTCTGGCTCTTCTACTGTTGTAGTGATTTTGTGGGCAAGAGAAAGGGGAAGAGGGAAAGGATGGTGGACTTTGCAGAAAAAAAGGAGGGAGAGGGTAGAGAAGGGGGTGTGTGCACTACTACAAATGAGGGGACTGCTTGAAAGTGCACCAGTCTACCAGTAGTACCACTGGTACCAGTACCACACTAACTTGACTAAGTTTAACTGGCACTGGCAGTCATTTCTACACCCAGGTAGAACTGTCTGATATTGTCTGTCACATGTAGAACTTTATCATGTACTGTATAGATGTGAATGCATGCATTTCAAGATTTTAACACAGTCTGACAAAGCATTTGTTTCTGTTCACTTGTGTTGCTTTCTGGAACTGAGAGTGGCAATATCTGAACTTTTCTTAGATTTATCATTTGATTTAGCATTTTCAGTTATATAAAATATATTATTTGTTTTTAAAAAATAAAATCATGCTTATTATTTGAACTTGGTGATAATAGTTAAAATACCTGTAAATCACATGTGATTTTTTTTTTCTAGGTTGATCAAATCAAGCTGTTCAACACAAATCTACCCTCCTGATGCTGTGATGACTGATGAGCATGACAGAAGATCCAAGGGGAGATCATCTATTCCCGACTGAGCCCCAGCCTTCATTCAGAATCTGCTGCAACCTCATACAATGAATCGGTGAGTGAGGATGTTCTCATGTTCTGTGATTAGTTTTTTTATATTCTAAGTCAGTAACTAAGTGCATTAGGTCTGCTTAGTTTATGAACTTCATCCATATAAATTTCTTTTTACACATTGAGTGGCAACAGTTTTCATGACTCGTAAGCTCTGAGACATTGATTGAACTTTACCCCCATCCATTTGTCTCTGGGTATTAGACCTTGAGTGACATTCTGTTTGCTAAATTACTATTACTAGTCCTCTGATGAGATGTAACTTAAAGTTATTACTGAGTTCCTGTGCGCAATGTGCATTCAGCTCTTGTAAAAAAACAAACAAACCCTCAAGGCAGTAAGAGTTGTCTGAGGCAAAATTCTGTAGAAGAAAGTCACTCTTGACAGGAAAATAAAATATATACATGTACACAGACAAGAATATTCATTAAAAAAAATGGGTGGCAATGCTTTTGTGGCGACATGCTTTCCTAGGGGAGAGTAGCCCGAATTTCACACAGAGAAATCTGTTGTGACTGACTGACAGTGGCATACTGAAACAAATGTCCATAATGAAGGGAAAGATATATTATCAGTTTTATCTTCTTCTTCTTCTTCTTCTTCTTCTTCTTCTTCTTCTTCTTCTTCATCATTATCATCATTATATCATCATATAACTGTTGTTATTTATTTTGCCAGAATATGTTATCTCTTTTATGATTAATTGTGACAAAACACAGAAACTTAAGACACCTGTATATGATTTTTTTCTAGGTTTCCCAGATCAACAGGGCTGGGCACAAAGCTACCACTCAGACACACTGGACAGAAGACAAGAAGACTCAGCAGCCGACACCTTCATCACAGTTCTACAGTTTCTCATGTCAAAAATCGGTAAGTCTTTTCAACAAATCTAAGCCAAGTGCCTCATGTCTCTCTGAACCAAATATTATGTTTTACAAATTTTACATCATATAAAATGAGTCGCTGATAAATATTTCAGTCCTTGCCTACTGAACCTCAGCAAAAATCTGGTGACTTTAAAGTAAGTAGATCTGTACATGTTGAAAAATCTGCACTTTATGTGGTAGATAGGCATGAACATTAAATTATACGGGGAAACGAGATAGCCAGGTGGGAAAACTAAGTGGGTTTCTGAATTTCTGGAGGGAGGGGTGGTCTTTCTTTTTTTGGGGGAGGGGGTTGCTTTTCTTTGGGTTTTTTGTGTTTGTGTTTTTTGTTGTTGTTGTTTGGTGTGTTTGTGCCTTCTTTTGGGGTGGTGGTTGTTATCTGCTGCCTTATTTTCTGTGACGTTCTCAGCTTGCTGTTTACCACACCCTTCATTCCCATCTCTCCAGCCCCAGTCATGCCTCAGTTTGTCACGTCTGAATAAAGTCAGAAATCCACAGGGAGATTCAATGCCAGATGTGGCTCTATAATGGTGTTGTTTCGTCATCGATTCCAAACCTTTTGAGAAATTTTATCATCATTTCTTTTTTCGTCTAATATTACTGTGGGTGGAGAGACATCAAATGATTGAAAGAAAAAGAAACCGGTGACAAAACTCAAACAAAGAAACAGCATGCATACTCGTGTCAGATTACAAAATCTTATAAAAGGTGTGCATGCACACTTGTGATGTGTGGACATTATGTGCAAACTTGGCAAAGTCGGAATATGGCTACCCTAATAAAGAACACATGCAGTCTCTTGAGCATACAAAATCTCTCCATTAGTAAACCTAAAGCTAGCTGTAGGCAGTAGCCAAGGAACCAAAATAAATTAAAATTGTTTAAATAAATATTTTGTTCTTATCTGGAGGATGCTATAAAAAAAACAACCCAAACCTCTGTTTTCTTTTTGTCTGCAGATGGCTGCTGGTCATGGTGGATCTTCTCCCCAGAGACAGTGGAGACAGCAGCGCCACGATATTGGATCACATGACCACTGGACTTGTGTCCATGACCACTATGACTTGACTTGACCTGACTTGTGTTAGACTGGTGAGGGTTAAGGGTTCGGATAGGGAGATAAAAGAAGTGCTTTAAGAAAAAGAAACAACCCTGAAGGGCAATGCCAGTGCAGAGCTGGACATCTGTGCTCTGGGATCTAAGACATGGACGCATGTGATCAGATCCCACTGGGTTGGAGCAGTTTGGCTGATGAAACGTTCTGGAATTTCCGTACCGCGATTTTGCGAAAAATAATGTTTGGGGGTGTCCGTATCAGAGTGGTGTCAAAAAGACCTCCCACCTCTGAACCGCTTCAGGGACTAGATGTGAAGAGAGCAGTGGGAATTGTGGCCTTCGCGGAAATCCGCTTTCTGCTTTAATACATAGACTAGAATGTAGAGTAGGTAGGAATGAGAAGCGTCTGGCTTCACGACTGCGGCCTTGCACACTTTTCAGACGTGTCAATACAAAAACACGTATGTGTGCACAGTGTTCAGAAGTGACTCCGTCACTTTCCACATTCCCTGAGCTTGATTCCACACGACTGTGTCCCTGAAGATCTGCGAGAGCGTATTGACCGGCGATGTTGAAAAACCTCCGTCATCAGCTGTTAAACCTTCCCCCCGATCACAAAGGGAGTGGCCAGTCTTGGTGTCCGACAAGAGGTCAATGTTCTGAACAGGCCCAGCCTGTGACCCTGGCACCCAGTGCTCCTGAGGGGGAGGGAGACAGCGGACCCCAAACACGCTCTGTTCTTGAAGCCCTCTCTGGAACTGCTGGGTCTCTTCCTTCTGGCCCTGGTTCCTCACAGTCCTGACATAGGTGTAGGACGTCTGAGGTCACGTGGTCCATCTTTAGTTCTGTGGTCATGTACATCCAATATTGTGGCTGCCAGGCCAGTCAAGACATCAGGTACGTAACTTCACTGAGTTTTTTTCATCGTTTTAATTTTTTTGTAAGGTGATTTTGCTGGAAAACTTTGAGTGGATGCTGTTATGTTTTTACACCAAATCCTGACCAAAAATTTTGTATATTTTCAGACTCAGAATTTTTCCTGTGAGGACATAAATGATATAAGTAGCATCCCCACCTTCAGGAAATTCTGTGCTAGGAATTCTCTTTTCTGTCCCTCTCTTTGTTTCTGCCATGCTCCTGTTCTTTCTACTGGTTCCTTCTTGGTCCATTCTCCTGCCTTTTTTTTATACCAGAAACACTAAAACCATGTTTTATCTCCCACGCCAAAGTCGGATGCACTGGGCCTGACTTGTCAGGCACTTAACGGCAGCACAGTACAGTTTCGCTTATATGACAGACAGCAGTAGTTGCTGTCTGAGCTCTTGACTAGGAAAAAGAAAGACTTATCATTGACCTTCAGCTTGCACGTCAACAACAAATGGATTTAAAATTAAAGAATAAAGCTGACCTTGCTGAAAGATCATTATTTTTTAATCCACAAAAATATAAATTTACGTAAATATAGCCACTTTTGAGAGTTGACAAAAGTGCAGTAGAAAAGAAAGAGGAGAACAGACCACAGATGAAGAAACAGTTGTTACATACATTGTTCAGTGGATTTGTCACATGCATGGACTCTGCTTATGTACTCATGGTTAATGTTTTCAAATACATTTTCCCCCCTAAGTCTTCGCAAATAAGTGAAGATCATGAGCAAAGTTTAAATAGAGTATTAAGTGATAGTGATCATGTTGGGTATATTTCAAAATGATGACAGAGCCGTTTAGATGTAGAACGTAGTTTCAAACTGCCAGTATTGTCAGTGTTGCTGATGGGTTACCTTCTGTTTTCAGGGCAACTGGTACAGAGACAAAACAAGTGCCAGTCAACAAGTACCACACAACCTTGCGAAAACAAGTGCCTAGCAACAAGGACCACTCGCCTAGTGCCAAGCAACCTTTCTAAAGCAAGACTAAGCAGCAAGGACCACACAACTCTGCCAAAAGAAGCGCCAAGAAACAAGCACCCACCAACCTGCCAAAACAAGTGACAACAGTGCCAAAACCAGTGTCAAGAAACGAGTACCCAGCAACATGCCAAACAAAACCAGCCCCAGGCAATCTCTGCCAAACCAAGTTCCCAGCAACCTGTCTGGCCGATGAATAAAGACAGCAATTCTGCATTGCAGGTAAGAATCTCTGAAGTTCAGCTTTCAAAAAATGTCGTTCAACAAGTCTTACATATCCACACATATATCATACAAAAAGAGCATCATCAGGCCTAAAGCTTTCAGTGTGCTTAGCAGCAGTAATGGTATTTTCAGCTTTAACAAAATGTTGTTAAAAAAGTCTTACATATATTCACACATATACATCATACAAAAAGAGCATCATCAGTCCTAAAGCTTACAGTGTGCTCAGCAGCAGTAACAGTCTGTTCAGCTTTTACACTAATTAAGCAGCTGGTAGACATTGGTAAAAATACTTTTTAGCAAAAACACACTCTGAAGTTGTAGTTTCCCATTCCATAATTATTAGGTGTTTTTTTTTGTTATTGTTGCCTTTTATATACTTCAATCTGATCATTTTGTTTTGATCCTCGGCTAGAGCTTGGATGTTCATCAATGGTGAGAGTTTGTGTATGTGACAATTTGTTTAAATGTAGAACCCAGGTTTAACTTTTACTGTATGCAAGATGTTCTGAATGCGCTTGCATATGAGGCCTTGGTTTATAGCCTCATCCTAGAGATTTTTTGGGAGTGGAGTCGGTACTGATGTCAACTCGGGGATAAAATCTCCTTGAACAGGCGTCTGGGTGGTGGCTGGAACTCGGACTGTCAAAACATGAGTACAAAGTTCTAACCACTAGGCAGTCCCACCCCCCTGATTTTCTCACCTTTGGGTATTCATATATTTACTTTTAAAAAATGTCCACCATTTTGAGTGTTGCGTGGTGGAATATTCCTATCAACAGATACTCTGTCAGTGTCTTATGTGATGCTTCTTTGATAGTTAGTTTTTTTATATAAAGTTTCCTAGAAAAATAATGTTGTTGTGATATTTCATCAACAGAAAAGCTGCTACCTCCCCCTCCCTCCCTCCCTTCCTTCCTTGCTGACCTGCCCCTATCAGGTGGAATCAAGGAGTTGCCTGCCCTTAGCTGAAGTCGAGGTAAGGGAAGAGTTGTTTTTTTCTCAGATTGTCTGCCCGTTTGGTCTTCTCTTCACTTATTTGCAGTCTAGATTTCTTGGGGTTTTTTTGTTTTTTTTTGTAGGGGCTGATTTGATTTATTTTTGTATGCATATGTCGGGTGAGAAACTGGCCATTTGTGAGTGGTTTTTTTTTTTCTTTATGATGGGTTTTTTCTTTTGTTTGTTTCTGGGGGGAGTTGGGTTTGTTTTGTTTGGTTTTTTGTTTGTTTGGGTTTTTTTTTTTGGGGGGGGGAGGGGGGGCAGAATTCTTTTTTGTGGGTTATTATTTTTTTTTTGTTCCTCGGCTAGATCTCTAACGTTCACTATTGGTGAGATTTTGCTTTAACTCCCTTAAGCGACCATTTACACCCACCACTAAGGTAGCCACATTCCAACCTTGGGGTTAAGGTCTTGATTTCTATCAAATCTGTCGACTTGTAAGCATGAAAGAAAAAAAGTACAGTTGTAATGTTGCAAAACTGTGTCGTCGCAATACATGCACTAAATTTGGTGGATTTTTCAAGCAGTATGTGAGATGCAAGAGTTCAGGAAAAATGCGCAGGTTTTGTTATGTTTTGATCCAGTGTTGACGACATTGCCCCTAGCAATACACTTAGTTCTACAAATTGTGTCGTAAATAATAATTTTTTCCCCTTAAAATTGATGAATATCACAGTAAAAGCTTTGAACGATCTATAGAACAAAAAAGTGTCTTTTGGTTGCCAAACATCACTTGAAGTTTCTTAGAAAACAATGTTTCTCTGTTACCATGTTGACAGAAAGCTGCTACCACCCCCTCCCTTCCTCTCTTCCTTCCTTCCTTCCTTGATGACCTGCTCCTGTTGGAGGAATCGAGGAGTTACCTGCCCTTGGTTAAAGCCGAGGTAGGTATTATATAATTATGATACTTAAAATCCATCCAGCACATTTTTTATTTACTGAGGACAAATCTTTTTTGTGCAAAAAGAAAATGAGGGCAATTATCATTACCAAAAAAAGATTTATCACTCCGAAAAAAGAATTCCTAAAGGCTGAAATCTTTGACAGTGTAGTTTTATTTTACTTTAGTAATGTATTTATTTTATTATTCATTTATTTTTTATTCTTTGATTTCAATGATAATTGAATAAGCACTCATGTGTTTTTGTTTTTTTTACATCAAGTACACGTGTGCAGTTTTGTAAATTTTGTCATCCATTCCTACCTGCACACAATCCTACTCTTGTGAAAAGTGGAACGGGGTTTAACATGTACACAAGATGTTCTGCATGCATTCGCACATGAGACCTGATTTTATAGTCTTATCGGAATGACTTTTTGAGGAAGTGGAGTCGGTACTGATGCTATCTCTAGAGGAAAAATTATCTTGATTTGAGCCCAAGTCAGCAGATCACAAGCACATCACTCTAACCACCAAGCTATGCCGTGCACACACACACACACACACACACACACACACACACACACACACACACACACACACACACACACACACACACACACACACACACATACATTTTGTGTATGATCCAAGCATGTAGGTACTTCATTTTTTTTCCAGTCTCTGACCAGAAAATTAAAATTCACTAGAAAATCCCATGGATTAAGGGGATTTTCCCCCTGGAGTTAACATCAGTACCAACTTCACTGCCCTGAAGGTTCTTACCATGAGACTGTAAACCAAGGTCCTTTGTAGGAATGCATGCAGAACATACACACTCGGTAAAACCCATTCTGCCTGTCAGAAGAGTAGGCCATTGTGTGCTGGTAGGATTGGATAGCATTTGGGTTTATTTTTATAAACATGCACATTGAATCATGTTTAGACATCATCTCAAATGTCAAAATGGGGCTACTTTAATCAAATGATGGAAAAATAATTGTATACATTATCTCTTTAACGAATGATGGAGATACAGTTGTGTACACTATCTCCTTAATTAATGATAGATAAATGGTTGTATAAGCTATCTGTTACCACTGGTGAGATTGCTCAAGTTGCTGGTTGATGCTGTTTTCAGGGTTCTGGTGCCAAGCCAAAGTGTCCAGCAGCCAACGTGTCCAAAGTGACCACTTCTAGACTACAGGTAATGCTCAACAAGGACAACCACAGGTAGCGGGTCAGCCCAGTGGTCAAGTGTTCAGTTTCAGCGGCTGCTCACTAACTAGAGCAGACTTGAAGAGAATGACAGGACTTCACTGACAGCTGAGGGCAGGAAAAACTGCCTCCACTTCCTGTAGCAGATCAGTGTCTAAGTGGAAATGCCCCTATAACTTTTTTTAGAGAGATAAAGTGATCCATAGCAGATCATTGTTTAAAATTGAATGGAAATATCCTTGTAACATTTTTTTTTAGAGATATAAAGTAATCCACAGCAGATCAGTGTCTGAATAGAAATGTCCCTATAACATTTTTTTCAGGGATAAAGTGATCCATAGCAGATCAGTGTCTGAATAGAAATGTCCCTATAACATTTTTTTCAGGGATAAAGTGATCCATAGCAGATCAGTGTCTAAATAGAAATGTCCCTATAACATTTTTTTCAGGGATAAAGTGTTCCATAGCAGATCAGTGTCTAAATAGAAATGTCCCTATAACATTTTTTTCAGGGATAAAGTGATCCATAGCAGATCAGTGTCTAAATAGAAATGTCCCTGTAACATTTTTTTTTACAGAGATAAAGTGATCCATAGCAGATCAGTGTCTAAATAGAAATGTCCCTGTAACATTTTTTTTCAGGGATAAAGTGATCCATAGCAGATCAGTGGCTAAATAGAAATGTCCCTGTAACATTTTTTTACAGAGATAATGTGATTCATAGATCAATGTCTAAATAGAAATGTCCCTATAACATTTTTTTCAGGGATAAAGTGATGCATAGCAGATCAGTGTCTGAATGGAAATGTCCCTGTAACATTTTTTTTTAAAGATAATGTGTTCCATAGCAGATCAGTGTCTGAATGGAAATGTCCCTGTAACATTTTTTTTAAAGATAATGTGTTCCATAGCAGATCAGTGTCTGAATGGAAATGTCCCTGTAACATTTTTTTTTTTTAGAGAGAATGTGTTCCATAGCAGATCAGTGTCTAAGTGGAAATGCCCCTGTAACATTTTTTTTCCCGAGATAATGTGTTCTATAGGAGATCAGTGTCTAAGTGGAAATGTCCCTATAACATTTTTTTTAAAGAGAAAAATGTGTAACTTTTTTTTTCTTTTTTAGAGAGATAATGTGATCAATATCAGATCAGTGTCTAAACTGAAATGTCCCTGTAACATTTTTTACAGAGATTATGTAATCAATAGAAGATCAATGTCTAAAATTTAATGGAAATGTCCCTTTAACTTTTGTTGTTGTTTTTTTTAGAGATAATGTGACCCACAGCAGATTGTCTAAATGGAAATATCCCTGTAATTATTTTTTACAGAGACAATATGACCCATAGCAGATCAATGTCTAAATGGAAATATCTATCATTTTTCAAGAGGTAAAGTGATCTATAGCAGGTCATTGTCTAAATGGAAATGTGTATTATTTTTTGGAGATAATGTGACCCATGGCAGATTAGTGTCTAAAATGAATGGAAATATCTCTTTAACTTTTTTTTATATTGGAAATAATGTGACCCATAGCAGATCAATGTCTAAATGGAAATATCCCTGTAATTATTTTTGTGTGTGTATGAAGTACACTGAAGAAGGGCACTGAGCAGCAAATCTAAAATTCAGATCAATCAACAACACAGAATTTGTTTTAAAATACCAAAGAAAAAATAGCGGGAGTAAATTTCTTCTTCTAAGACTCCGTGGTAATTATTTGTGATGTTGTATTATTTTTTGTCATTGTTCTTTTTTAAATTATAATTCTGAGTAAACAGTTGTTTGTTTAAGCACTCTAGTCCCAATACACCTTGGAGAATTTTTTTTTTCAGTGAATGAATCAAATCAAAGGATGAAGAAAATCTGGCCCTTCATGTTGGTATAACTGGAAATGTTTTTGAATGTTTTAATAGGAAAATAATCACTGTTGTTGGAAACTTGATAGGTCCTAAATGTGTTCCATAATAGGCCTGAATGTGTTCCATAATAGGCCATGAATGTGTTCCATAATAAGCCCTGAATGTGTTCACCTATGACAGACCCTAAATGTGTTCTAAAATCTGTGAAGGGCCCTAAATATTTCATAATAGCCCCTAAATACGTTCCATAGTAGGCCCTAAATGTGTTCCATAATAGACCCTAAATGTGTTCCATAACCTCTGATAGGCCCTAAATGTGTCCCATAACCTATGCAGTCGTTGGGTAGCAACGTGTCAAAAACCTCAAAAATGAAATTTAAAATATAACCAATTAAAAAAAACAAACCTTGGATTTAGCCTGGGGTAGAAATGATGTGCCAGTAAATCGTAAAGAATTATTTCCAACAAATAATACCCTGGACATAAGTTGACTTTAAGCAGAACTGTTGATGGCTGTAGTGTAGGCCAATTTAATGCATCAGTCAGAGTGAAGACAGCCCTGGTATGGCCTCTGTGGTCGGCGGGGCTGTAAACAAGAAGGTTGGGTTGGAGTTGGAATGAGTAGAAGTATAGGCTTTGAAACAGAAAGTCATAAATGAGTAGTTTCATTTCACAAAACATAGTGTTACATAAATTTCGGGGGGGGGGGGGAGGGAGAGTGGGGGGAGAAAGAAAAAGAGAGAGAGAGAGAGAGAAGAGAGAGAGAAGAGAGAGAGAGAGAGAGAGAGAGAGAGAGAGAGAGAGAGAGAGGTGTGTGTGTGTGTGTGTGTGTGTGTGTGTGTGTGTGTGTGGTGTGTGTGGTGTATGTTTGTGTGTGTGTGTGTGCATGCATGTGTACGTACATTCTTGTCATTTGTGTGTACATGTTTGTGAATGTGTGTGTGTGTATGTTGTGTGTATGGTGTGTGTGTGTGTATGTGTGCGTGTGTGTGTGTGTGTGAAGGGGGTCGTTGTTGGGAGGAGACATCAGGTTGGAAGGAGAAGCAAGGAAGGGAAAGGGGTGTTCATGGGGGATGAGAGGGAGGTGGGTAGGGGATGCACATCTAGAGCAGTGGGGAAAGAAGAAGATGGCTGGCTGATAGATTTTCTGCTGCTTTTTCTTTGTTGAACGATCAGATGGCACCTATCACTGTCATACAAGTGAAAATGCGTTGCGCTGCCGTTAAGCACCTCATAAGTCAGGCCCCGTGTATCCAACTTTGGTGTGGGGGAGAGTTGTCATTTATAAGTCTTTCCAGAAAAACATGCAGGGGAATGGACCAAGAAGGCAGAAAATCGATAAAAAAGGAGGTTACAAGAAGAAAAGGAACAAGGCAGAAACAAAAAGAGGGATAGAAAAGAGGGAATTCCTAGCACATAGTTTCCAGAAGGTGGGAATATTATTTATACAGACAGGCCCCAGCACCCCCACAGGGGAAATTTTTTCTTCCATGCTATATTTTGCGGTTTTGTTTTTATGGAAGCAACTTATTAAAAAATGGCTCGGGGATTGAAATCAATGTGACCGGTCACATACACAAGATCTCTCCATTGTTGAATTTTGGAGCTCTAGCCGAGGAACGAATGAAAAAGCTTTTGACGATAGCAAAACTGGAAATGTGCAGACACTGAAGTCCAGTGCACAGCCTTTGTGTTGATTGGACTGGTGATTATGATTGAAAGCTCCATGTTGCGAGCTATGTACCATTGTGTCTATAGCTATGTACCATTTGTCTACCTGCTGTTGTGTCCACATGCATTCTAACATTCAGACCGACCAGCTGACAGACAACCCTTGCATGCTGTTAACTGTTAACACTAACATTAACACTAACCTCAACTCTAACCCTGGCCCCTCATGTGGACACAATAGGCAGGTAAATAAATGATGTGTATGCATTGCTGACACAATGGCTAAACATTTTGTTTTCAGTTTTTCTTTCATTTTTTTTTCATTTGGAGGATAATGGAGTAAGCATACAGTTTTTTTGGCATGCAGTCCTTGTATGCATGCGATTTGGTCAATTTTGTCATCCGCTCCCACTGGCGCAAATGACCTACTCTTCTAAAAAGCAGATCAGGTTTTAAGATATTCTGCATCCGTTGTCACACAGGGCCTTGGTTTATAGTCTACAGGCAGGGGGTGGTGGGAGGAAGGGTGCTAGAATTTTAGGGAAAGGTTGGTAGGAAAGAAGTGGGGGGGTGAGGGGGGGTTAGAATGGTTGGGTGTGTAGAGATGGGGAATGGAGTGGAATGACTGAGGATGGGGATAGGGGACAGGCAGTCACTCTCTGATTATGGTCAGGGGAGAGTGAAGGGGGGGGGGGGGGAGCATGGAGCATTTTGGAAAAAAAGTTTTATTGAAAAAAACAAAAGTAGAAGGTGCTGGTTTTAGAACACATGATTGCGTGAGCATTTGAAGGTGGGGGGGGGGGGGCGCATTTTCGGAAAAATGTTGATTCGAAAACAAAAGTTGGTGACGCTGGTTTTATGATGCATTGTTGAATCATGGGGGGAAGGCATTGGGAGAGGGTGAATATGCAGGAGGGAAAAGGGGTGTTGGTTAAAAGGAGGGGTGGAATGTATGTTCAGGTCAGTGTAGTGTGTGTGTGTGTGTGTGTGTATGGGTGTGGTGGGGTGGAGTGTGGTGCGTGTGTGTAGTATGTAATGTGTGTGTGTGTGGGGGGGGGGGGGGGGGGGGGGGGGGGGGTGGAGTGTGGTGCGTGTGTGTAGTGTGTGTGTGTGTGTGTGTGCGTGCTTGTGTGTGGTGGTGTGTTTGTATGTTGTGTGTGTGTGTGTGTGTGTGTGTGTGTGTGTGTGTGTGTGTGTGTGTGTGTGTTCAGGGGGTGTGAAGTGGGAAAAAAAGCAGTTGCTGAAACATGAATTTGAGTGAAAAGTACATGTGTGTGGTGGCGCAGTCTTTTCAATTGCTAGATTTTCAGCAGTAACCAACATGGATTAAAAAAAAAAAAAAAAATTAAAAGGATCCATGCTGTGACTTTGGAAAGGATGAAGGAGGAGAAAGTACTGGAGTGTCACATTGAAAAGAAAACTGCTGTGTTATGATGAATAATACTCTATGTACATTTTATTCAATAACGTTGCATGAGAAAAGGCAGGAAAGCTCAGTGGTCAGAGCACCCCCTCTCCCCAAGCTAAGAAGTTTCAGCAGCATTGATCATGGTTGTGTTTTGGATGGGTGATGATCGGTCATGCCCCAATACTTCAGT
>CM060332.1:50602011-50619511 GCA_030674155.1 Stramonita haemastoma | reverse complement strand
CCTCATTCAGTTTCAGAGGCTCCAGCAAGATTCTCCTTAAAAGTAACACCTTCTGATTACTTAATTCCCCAACACCTTTAATCTGAGAAAAGAACTGAAATGATGAGAGACATTAATCCTAATTCTTTAAGACTGATAAAACCAGGCTGTGCTGAGGACGCCAGCCATCTTGCTTAATCTATCATCTTTTGGCTACCAAAAAGAGTACCCCCCCCCCCCCGCGCCACACACACTCACAGTTAAAAGTTATATAAAAATAACCCCAAAATGTCATATTGCCTACTGAAACTGCAGACGGGACTCTCTCCGAACCCCAGTGTTTAAATTATCAATACCTGGTCGCTAGAATAAAACAATAGTCTACGATCAAACTGTCATAATTTCATAATCTTTAAACACCCCCTCCTCCTCCAAAGTTGTCACACTTGCCAGAAAAAAAGACTACAGAATGGACTGGGAAGGAAGAAAATAATCAAGAAAAAATAAAGAAGATAGAAATGTAAGGAAAAAGACAGAAAGAGAGTGATAGAAAAAGGGGAAATTTCTAGCGCAGAATTTCCAGGAGGTAGGAATACTGTCTATACTGACAGAACCCCTAGCATCCCCACAGAGGTATTGTACAAGTTGAACCTGGCATAGACCATCACCCTGCAGATCCCATGATGCATGCTGGGTGTATGTCTGCCATCTCTGCCATCGGCCATAGCTGGCCTACTCTTCTATGAAAGGTGGACGAATCTTTTTGTTGTTGTTTGTTTTTTATTTTTTTGGTTGGGGTCTTAGTGGAGGTGAGGTGTGTGTGTGTGTGTGTGTGTGTGTGTGTGTGTGTGTGTGTGTGTGTGTGGCGTGCGCGCGCGCGCGCGCGCGCGCGCGTGCGTGCGTGCGTGTGTGTGTGTGTGTGTGTGTGTGTGTGTGTTTTATTTCTTATTTTATTCTTTTATATCCAGGAAAATGGGATAAGCACTCTTGTGCTTTTTTACGTCCAGTCCCCCTGTATATGCAGTTTTGTAAATGTCATCTGTTCCCACAGGCACACGATGGCCTACTCTTACGAAAAGCGGAACAGGATTTAACGTGTGGGGGGGGGGGGGGAGAATTTTTTCGTTCCTCGGCTAGAGCCCTAAAGTACTGTGGTAGTGAGATTTTGCGCATGTGACCGTTTTTACCGACCATTAAAGGTAGCTGCATTCCGACTTCGGGGTTGGTGTCTGAACACGACACTATTGTGCATGCAGTTTTGTTTTGTTTTGTTTTGTTAACTGTCCCTACTGGCAAAAAAGTGGCCTACTTTTCCAAAGAGGCGGAACAGGTTTTTAACGTGTGCACAAGATGTTCTGCGGAGTTTTGCATACAGAGCCTTAGCTTATGGTCTCACCCGAAGGATTTTTGGGGAAGTGGTGTCAGCACTAGTGTTACTTTAGGGGAAAATATCCCTAAAACAGATACATCGACAGTGGTTTGATTCTGGGACATCAGATCACAAGCACAACGATCAATCCACATGGCTGTCTCCTCCCCCCCCCACCCCCACCCCATCAATGCGGATTTAACGTGTCCACAAAATGTTCTCCATGCGTTTTGCATATGGGATCCCAGTTTCTAGTCTAAAAAAAAGGGAGTGAAGTCAGTACTAATGCTACTCCATGGGAAAGAAATCCTCCCGAACTGAGCGTTAGCCGAGAAGGATCGGTGGTCTAGTTGGTAACCCGCCTGCCTAGATAGCGAAAAGTCCGGGTCGGAGTGTGCGGTAGTTTGAATCCCGTTTGGGCCCAAAACTTTTCCCACATCCACAAGACCCTGAGTGGTGGTCTGGGCGCTAGTCTTTCGAATGAGACGATAAACCGACATCCCGTGTATTACACATCATTATTTAGCGCACGTAAAAGAACCCACGGCAACAAGGGGGTTGTCCCTGGCAAAATTCTGTAGAAAAAAGCCATTCTGATAGGGAAAACAAATACAGTCGCAGACAGGAACAAGAAAAAAAATGGGTAGGAGCTGCACTTGTGGCGACGCGCTCTCCCGGGGAGAGCAGCCCGAATTTCACGCAGAGGAATCTGCCGTGACATCAAGTGGTATCAAATTTAAAAAAAATAGAATAAGATTCGAACCCGCGGGATGACTCAGTCAGATCTTAAGTACGAAGCTTTTAACCACTCGTCCATTCCGTCTCCTTTAAAAAAGCAAACAACAAAATGTTGGGGACTAGCTGAAGATACACCTTTAACCTGAGCTGTGAACGGTTATTGCATCGCACGTGAAAAATCGTCCCTCTCTTTCTGACCATGGCGAAGTGAGTTGTTTTCAATGGGTCATTTCACACACTGCCACACTGCTGAAATGCCAACAACTTTGACCACTGGGGTGTGGTACAGGAGAAGAGGAGAACAAGTTCCAATATTCTGCAACAAATACGTATCAGCAGCTTTCTTTCAGCACAAAAGCGTAAGTATTTTATGTCGTTTAAAGTAGAAAATACATTTTTAAAGGTCATAAGGAATCAAACGACGGGATAGCCCAGTGGTTAGAACATTGCGCTCGCAATCTGACGACCCGGGTTCGAATCTCGTTCAATTTAAGGGAAATCTTTCCCCTAGAGTTAACATCAGTGCAGACTCCACTCTCCTTCGGATGAGACTGTAAACCGAAGCCCAGTGTGTGAAGGCACGAAGAACATCTTGCACATACGTTAAATCCTGTTCCTCTTTTCGGAAGAATAGGCCATTGTGTACCGGTGGAAACAGATGACAAAATTTACAACACTGCATACACTCGAGAACTGGATGTAAAAAGCACATGAGAGCTTATTCCATTATCCTCGATTAAAAACAGAATAAAAGAAGAAAAGAAAGAAAGAAATCTGTTTGGGGCAATATCTGCAGCTTTCTCCATCTATACAATTTGACTTTTTTCTGCAAAGTGGACAATTTCTCTTCTTTTGACAAGAAGAAATGTTGTTACTCCTGTGGTTTTTTGTTGTTGTTGCTAAAACCTTTTTAAATTACATTTTGAAATATTTTCAACCCTTTGACTTCCCTCGCTTGGAAATTTTCGGGGCTAAAGTGTGGGTTCTGAGGGGAGGGGGGGGGGGGGGGAGACGGGATAGCCTAGTGGTTAGAACATTGAGCTTGCAATCTGACGATGCCGGTTCGAATCCTGTTCAAGGGGATTTTCCATCAGTGCTGACTCCACTCCCCCCCCAAATTCCTTCGGATGAGACTATAAACGGAGGCCCGTGTAAAACACAGGCAGAACATCTTAAGCACACGTTTAAAACCTGTTCCACTTTGGCTACATTCCTGTATTGGATTGTGGGTCATGTAGTATGTTCTGTAGAGTGCCAATGGGAACAAATTTTGTTGATTTTCACAGATTTTTGAAAGTATGAAAAAATGCACTGTGCACTTGTTTTGGAGATTGATGACTTAGAGCAATACTAGGTAGTCAGGGAAAGTTGGAAATGATCACATCCAATGAGGATTGCTTGTGTTCCTACAGCGTTGAGCTCACGCATGCATATTGCGGTTTGGAAACTATCCGATATCAAAGGACTGAGGGGGTACTGTGTTCACTTAAAAAAAGAAAATTAAACTACAAAATGTGCGCAAAATCACACGACTTTTGAGTCAGATGCCAGGGTTTTTGTTTTGTTTGTTTGTCGTTGTTGTTGTTTTACAAAGACTGTTTTTTTTGTTTCTGTGGATGTCTTAGTACGTGCAGTATGATATTAAGTCATATAAGAAAAACAGAAGGTAAAGTGCGTTTTTCTAAAGGCGGTGTATAGCCTTTTATATTTATATTTATTTTCTTTTATATCGAGGATAACAGAACAAGCAATCATGTGCTTTTTTTCATCGGTCCCGTGTGTATGCAGTTTTGTAAATATTGTCATCTGTTCCCACCGGCACACGATGGCCTACTCTTACGAAAAGCGGAACAGGATTTAACGTGTGCGCAAGATGTTCTGCGTGCGTTCGCACACGGGGCCTCGGTTTAAAGTCTCATCCGAATGACTTTTGGGGAGAGTGGAGTCGGCACTGATGTTAACTCCAGAAGAAAAATCTCCTCGACCGGACTCGAACCCCCGTCTTCAAATTGCCAGCGCAATGTTCTGACCACTAGGCTATCCGTCCCCCTTTTCGAAAGAGTAGGCAATTGTGTGCCAGTGGGAACAGATGACAAAATTTACAAAATCGCATACACAGGGGGACTCGATGTTAAACAGCACACGAGTGCTTATTCAATTATCTTCGATATAAAAGAATAGAGAGAAACCCGACGACGACTCGATGTAAACGAGCCTGTTTCCTTGACTACAAGTAAAGGGAAAGAACTCCAAACTTTAGGAATAGTGGCGATCACTCTCCCTTTGCTTTGGCAACATCCGGCTGCAAAACCGTGGCAAATACGATTGTTTTGGGCCTAGCTTAATATGATTATTGTGTTAGTTTGCATGACTACTTAGATAGTTCTCGCTCAGAATGTATGTCTCTTTTCGTCGAACGCATCAACGACTTTACACAACTGAAGAAGCGGCAAATGATATTTTAGATGATCCTGACACTGATGGAAATGACTTGACAGTATCCGAGTATGATTCAGGAGATAGGCTAGTGAAGATGAAGTGAAGGAGTGAGGTTTTACCTCGACTTCTTGTTCTTCTCTAGGCTAACCAGACCCAGTAAGTACTCACGTTGACAGCGGTGATGAAGAAAGTGTTGTGTCAGCTGAAGGGACTGTTGCTGATAGTGGTGACAGTGCCACTGCCATGGCAACCTAACATACTTACTAACTTAGGCTTGATCAGTTGATGACAAATCTGTGCCTGGCTCTTCTACTGTTGTAGTGATTTTGTTGGCAAGAGAAAGGGGAAGAGGGAAAGGATGGTGGAATTTGCAGGAAAAAAAAGTAGTGAAGGAGGGGAGGGGGTAGAGAAGGGGGTGTGGCACTATTTATTTATTATTTATTTATTCTTTTATATCGAGGATAACAGAATAAGCAATCATGTGCTTTTTTTCATCCGGTCCCCGTGTGTATGCAGTTTTTGTAAATATTGTCATCTGTTCCCACCGGCACACGATGGCCTACTCTTACTACTACTGCAAATGAGAGGGGGGGGGGGGGGGGGGGGGCTGCTTGAAAGTGTACCAGTCTACTGTCTACCACTGTACCAGTCTAGTACCACACCAACTTAAGTTAGTTAACTGGCACTGGCACTAGTGGCAGTCATTTCTACTTCCAGGTAAAACTGTCTGATATTGTCTGTCACATGTAGAACGTTATCATGTACTGTGTAGATGTGTATATTGTATGCATTTCAAGTTTTTAACACAGTGACAGACCATTTGTTTCTGATCACTTGTGTTGCTTTCAACTCTTTCTTAGATATCATTTGATTTAGTATTTTCAGATATTATCTAAATCTATAATTTCTTATTTTAGTGTTAAAATAAAATCATGCTAATTATTTTGAACTTGGTGATAGTTATAATACCTGTGGATGTGATTATTTTCTAGGTTGATCAAATCAAGACCGTCAACACAAATCTACTCCCTGAAGTGATGACTGATGAGCATGACAGAAGATCCAAGGGGAGATCATCTATCCCTGACAGAGCCCCAGCCTTCATTCAGAATCTGCCTCAACCACAATACAATGAAATGGTGAGTGAGAATGTTATGTTCTGTGATTTAAAAAAAAATTGTAAGTGCATTAGTTCTTTTTAAGTTTATGAGATTCATCTATGTATTTCTTTTTACACATTGATAATTGTCATGACTTGTCAGCTCTGAGACTGTGATTGAACTTTTCCTCCCATCCATTATTCTATTACTGTATACTATAGTGTGTTAGACCTTGATTGGCTATCTGCTAGTACCACTAGTACTAGATCTAGTCCTCTGGATGAGATTATACCAAGTTCCCGTGCACAACATGCATTCAGCTCATGTAAAAAAAAACTCAAGGCAGTAAGAGTTGTCTGAGGCAAAATTTTGTAGAATAAAGCCACTCTTGATAGGAAAATAAATAAAATAGGCATACAGACAAGAGAATTTTAAAATATGGGTGGCGTTGCTCTTGTGGTGATATGTTTTCCTTTGGGAGAGTAGCCCGAATTTCACACAGAGAAATCTGTTGTGACTGACTGACAGTGGCATATTGAAACAAATGTCCATAATGAAGGGAAAGATATTATCAGTTTTTTTTTTTTTTATCCTTCTTCTTCTTCTCCTTCTTCTTCTTCTTCTTCTTCTTCTTCTTCTTCTTCTTCTTCTTCTTCTTCTTCTTCTTCTTCTTCTTTTTCATCATTATCATCATTATATCATATATAACTGTTGTTAATTATTCTGCCAGAATATGTTATCTCTTTTAATATTAATTCATTTGTGACAAAACACAGAAATTTAAGATACCTGTACATATGATTTTTTTTCTAGGTTTCCTAGATCAACAGGGCACAAAGCTACCACTCAGACTCACAGGACAGAAGACTAGAAGACTCCGTAGCCGACACCTTCATCACAGTTCTACAGTTTCTCATGTCAAATATCGGTAAGTCTTTTCTACAAATCTAAGCCAAGTGCCTCATGTCTCTGAACCAAATATTATGTTTTACAAATTTTACATAATATAAAATGAGTCGCTGATAAATATTTCAGTCCTTGCCTACTGAACCTCAGTAAAAATCTGGTGACTTTAAAGTAAGTAGATCTGTACATGTTGAAAAATCTGCACTTAATGTGGTAGATAGGCATAAACATTAAAGTAAGTAGATCTAGATATATATGTTGAAAAATCTGGGCTTTATGTGGTAGATAGGCATGAACATTAAATTATACGGGGGAAACGGCATAGCCAGGTTTGGAAACTAAGTGGGTTTCTGAATTTCTGGAGGGAGGGGTGCTCTTTCTTTTTTGGGGGGGAGGGGGTTGCTTTTCTTTGGGGTTTTTGTTGTTGTTGTTTGGTATGTTTGTGCCTTCTTTTGGGGTGATGGTTGTTATCTGCTGCCTTATTTTCTGTGACGTTCTCAGCTTGCTGTTTACCACGCTGTTCATTCCCATCTCTCCAGCCCCAGTCATGCCTCAGTTTGTCACGTCTGAATAAAGTCAGAAATCCACAGGGAGATTCAATGCTGCCAGATGTGGCTCTATAATGCTGTTGTTTCGTCATCGATTCCAAACCTTTTGAGAAATTTAATCATCATTTCTTTTTTCGTCTAATATTACTGTGGGTGGAGAGACATCAAATGATTGAAAGAAAAGAAACCGGTGACAAAATTCAAACAAACAGCACGCACACTGGTGTCAGATTACAAAATCTTATAAAAGGTGTGCATGCACACTTGTGATGTGCAGACATTATGTGCAAACTTGGCAAAGTCAGAATATGGCTGCCTTAAGAAAGAACACATGCAGTCTCTTGAGCATACAAAATCTCTCCATTAGTAAACCTTGGAGCTAGCTGTAGGCAGTAGCCAAAGAACTAAGACACAAACACAAAGCAAAAATGTTTTGAATAAATATTTTGCTCTTATCTGGTGTAGGCTGAAAAAACATAACCCCAATTTGTTTTTGTCTGCAGATGGCTGCTGGTCATCATGGATCTTCTCCCAGAGACAGTGGAGACAGCAGCGCCACGATATTGGATCACATGACCACTGGACTTGTGTCCATGACCACTATGACTTGACTTGACCTGACTTGTGTTAGACTGGTGAGGGTTAAGGGTTCGGATAGGGAGATAAAAGAGGTGCTTTAAGATCAAAAAACCCTGAAGAGCAACGCCAGTGCAGAGCCTGGCATCTGTGCTCTGGGATCTAGGACATGGACGCATGTTACTCTCAGATCCCACTGGGTTGGAGCAGCTTGGCTGACGAGAAACAATCTGGAATTACCGTACCGAGATTTAGTGAAAAATAATGTTTGGGGGTGTCCATATCAGAGTGGTGTCTAAAAGACCTCCCACCTCTGAATCGTTTCAGGGACCAGCTGTGAAGAGAGCAGTGGGAATTGTGGCCTTCGCGGAAATCCGCTTTCTGCTTCCCGATATAGACTAGAATGTAGAATAGGTAAGAATGAGAAGCGTCTGGCTTCACGACTGCGGCCTTGCACACTTTTCAGACGTGTCGATACAACAACACGTGTGTGTGTGCACAGCGTTCAGAAGTGACTCCGTCACTTTCCACATTCCCTGAGCTTGATTCCACATTACTGTGTCCCTGAAGATCTGCGAGAGCGTATTGACCGGCGATGTTGAAAAAAACTCTGTCATCAGCCGTTAAACCTTCCCCCCTGGTCATAAAAGGGATGGCCAGTCTTGATGTCAGACATGGATGTCGATGTCCTGAACAGGCCCAGCCTGTGACCCTGGCACCCAGTGTTCCTGAGGGGGAGGGAGACAGCGGACCCCAAACACGCTCTGTTCTTGAAGCCCTCTCTGGACCTGCTGGGTCTCTTCCTTCTTTCTGGCCCTGGTTCCTCACAGTGCTGACATAGGTGTAGGTAGTCGTCATGTGGTCCATCTTAAGTTCTCTGGTCATGTATATCCAGTATCGTGGCTGCCAGGCATGTCAAGACATCGGGTATGTAACTTCACTGAATCCACCTTCAGGAAATTCTGTGCTAGGATTTCCCTCTTTTCTATCCCTCTGATTTTTTTGCCTTGCTCCTGTTCTTCTTTCCACCTTCTTGTCTATTTTTTGCCTTCTTGGTCTATTCTCCTACCTATATTTTTCCAGACACATTTGATATGACATTTCTCTCTCACCCTCAAGTCGGATGTGCTGGGCCTGACTTGTCAGGCGCTTAACGGCAGCACAATGCATTTTTCCTCATGCAGTAGTTGCTGTCTGAGCTCTCGACTAAGAAGAAGAAAGACATATAATTGACCTTCAGCTTGCAAGTCAACAACAAATGGATTTAAAATTAAAGAATAAAGCTGACCTTGCTGGAAGATCATTATTTTTTAATCCACAAAAATATAAATCTACCTAATCGTAGCCCCTTTTGAGAGTTGACAAAAAGTGCAGAAGAAAAGAAAAGAGGAAAACACACCACAGATGAAGAAACAGCTGTTACGTACATTGTTCAGTGGATCTGTCACATGCATGGACTCTGCTTCTCTGCTCATGGTTAATATTCTATATACATTCCCCCCCCCCCCCCCCCCCAAAGCCATTGCAAATAAGTGAACAAATGTTAAATGCAAGTTTTCTGTCTTTTGCAGATCGTCAGCAATATCTAAATATAGTTTTAAGTGATACTAGTTATGTTGGTGTATTTCAAAATAATGACAGAGCTGTTTAGATGTGGGACTTAAATTTGAAGCTGTCAATATTGTCGGTGTTGATGATGGGGTACATTCTGTTTACAGAGGAACTGGTGCAGAGGTAAAACAAGTACCATTCAACAAGAACCAGTCAACAATCAAGTGCCAGTCAACAAGTGACCAATCAGTCAACAAGCACCCATGAACATGCACCAAGCAACAAGAACCAAGCAACTCTGCCAAAACAAGCACCAACAGTGCTGAAACCAGTATGAAGAAACGGAGTACCCAGCAACATGTCAAAAACCAGCCCCAGGCAATCTCTGCCAAACCAAGCACCCAGCAACCTGTCTGGCCGATGAATAAAGACAGCAATTCTTCAGTGCAGGTAAGAATCTCTGAACTCCAGCTTTCACAAAATGTTGTTCAACAAGTCTTACATATCCACGTATATATCATACAAAAAGAGCATCATCAGGCATAAAGCTTCCAGTGTGCTCAGCAGTAATGGTATGTTCAGCTGTAACAAAATGTCGTGAAAAAAGTCTTATATATCTATATGTATATCATAAAAAAAGAACATCATCAGTCCTAGAGCTTACAGTGTTCCCAGCAGCAGTTATGGTATGTTCAGCTTTAACAAAATGTCGTTCAAAAAGTCTTACATATTCACATGTATATCATACAAAAAGAGCATCATCAGGCCTAAAGCTTACAGTGTGCTCAGCAGCAGTAACAGTCTGTTCAGCTTTTACACTAATTATTAGCAGCTGATAGACATCAGGAACGATAATTTATAGCAAAGACAATGCTCTGAAGTTGTAGTTTCCCATTCCATATTAGTTGTGTTTTTTTGTTATTGTTGCCTTTTATTTACTTCAATCTGATCACTTTGTTTTGATCCTCGGATAAAGCTCCGCTATTCATCAATGGTGAGAATTTGTGTATGCGACCATTTTTTTAATGTAAAACCGGGTTTTAACTTTTACTGACCGCAAGATGTTCTGCATGCGCTTGCATATGAGGCCTTGGTTTATAGTCTCATTCGAGGGATTTTTTGGGAGTGGAGTCGGTACTGATGTCAACTCCAGAGAAAAAATCTCCTTGAACAGGCGTCTGGTGATGGCTTGAACTCGGGCTGTCAAATCACGAGTTCAAAGTTCTAACCACTAGGCGGTCCCTCCCCCCTGATTTTCTCACCTTTGGGTATCCATATATTTATTTTTAAAAAATGTCCACCACTTTGAGTGTTGCGTGGTGGAATATTCCTATCAACAGATGAGTACTCTGTCCATGTCTTATATGATGCTTCTTTGTTATTCATTTTTTTATCCAAAGTTTCCTAGAAAAATAGTGTTGTTGTGATATTTCATTTACAGAAAATCCGCTACCTCCCCTCCCTCCCTCCCTGCTGACCTGCTCCTATCAGGTGGAATCAAGGAGTTGCCTGCCCTTAGCTAAAGTCAAGGTAAGGGAAGGGTTTGTCTTCAGATTGTCTCCCCATTTTTGATCTTTTATTCACTTGTAATCAATATTTTAAAAATATTTTTTTGTGGTGGCTGATTTAATTTTTGTTTTTATGTAAGTCAGGTGAGAGACTGGCCATTTGTGAGTGGGTTTGTTTTTTTTTTGATGGGTTTTTCTTTTGTTTGTTTCTGGGGGGAGTTGTTTTTTTGTGTTTTTTTTGTTTTTGTTTTTTGGGGTGGGGGTTGGGGCAGAATTCTTTTTTGTGGGTTCTTTTTTTTTGTTTTTTGTTCCTTGGCTAGATCTCTAACGTTCACCATTGGTGAGATTTTGCATAACTCCCGTAAGCGACCATTTACACCCACCACGAAGGTAGCCACATTCTAACCTTGGGGTTAAGGTCTTGATTTCTATCAAATCTGTTGACGTGTAAGCATGAAATCAAAAAACAAACAGTTGTAATGTTGCAAAACTGCGTCGTCACAATACATGTACTAAATTTGGTGACAATTTCAAGCATAATCTGAGATACAAAAGTTCAGAGAAAATGCGCAGGTTTTGTTATGTTTTGATCCAGTGTTGACGACATCGCCCTAGCAATACACTTAGTTTTACAACTTGCCTCGTAAATAATCATTTTTTCCCCCTTAAAATTGATGAATATCACAGTAAAAGCTTTGAATGATCTGTAGAACAAGAAAGTGTCTTTTGGCTGCCAAACATCACTTGAAGTTTCTTAGAAAACGATGTTTCTCTGTTACCATGTCGACAGAAAAGCTGCTACCACCCCCTTCCTTCCTTCCTTCCATCCTTCCTTGATGACCTGCTCCTGTTGGGGGAAGGAGTTGCCTGCCCTTGGTCAAAGGCGAGGTGGGTACCGTGTAATTGTAATGGTTCAAAAATCCATCCAACACATTTTTTAATCACTGAAGACAAATCTTTTCTGTGCAAAAAGAAAATGAGTGCAATTATCTTGTAGCACCCATCATTTAAAAAAAAAAAGATTTATCACTCCTAAAAAAAAATGTCCTAAAAGCTGAAATCTTTGACAGTGTAGTTTTATTTCATTTTATCTACGTATTTGTTTGTTTATTTATTCCTTTATTTTTTATTCATTTTTTTTTATTCTTTGATTTCAATGATAACGGAATAAGCACTCGTGTGCTTTTTTTACATCAAGTATGCATGTGTATGCAGTTTTGTAAATTTTGTCATCCATTTCTACCTGCGCACAATCCTACTCTTCTGAAAAGTGGAACAGGGTTTTAACATGTACGCAATATGGTCTGCTTGCATTCGCACATGAGACCTGATTTTATAGTTTTATCGGAATGACTTTTTGAGGAAGCGGAGTTGTACTGATGCTAACTCCAGAGGAAAAATTATCTTGATTCAAGCCCGAGTCAGCAGATCACAAGCACATCACTGTAACCACCAAGCTATGCCGTGCACACACACACACACACACACACACACACACACACACACACACACACACACACACACACACACACACACACACACACACACACACACACACATTTTCCAGTCTCTGACCAGAAAATTAATATTCACCAGCAAGTACCCTTGATTTAAGGGATTTTTTCCTTGGAGTTAACATCAGTACTGATTTCACTGCCCTAAAGGTTCTTTCCATGAGGCTATAAACCAAGGTCCCCGAACAAACACATGCAGTACACCTTACACACATGTTAAATCCCATTCTGCCTGTCAGAAGAGTAGGCCATTGTGTGCTGGTAGGATTGGATAGTAGTTGTTGTTTTTTTATAAGCATGCACATTGAATTGTGTTTAGACATCATTCCAGAAGTCTGAATGGGGTAGATAAAGGATTGTATATGCTGTCTCTTTAATTGATTTATGGATAAATGGTTGTGTACACTATCTCTTTAATTAATGATAAAGGGTTGTATACGCTATCTGTCACCCCTGTCAGGATTGCTCAAGTTGCTGGTTGATGCTGTTTTCAGGGTTCTGGTGCCAAGCCAAAGTGTCCAGCAGCCAACGTGTCCCTAGTGACCACTTTTAGACTACAGGTAATGCTCAACAAGGACAACTACAGGTAATGCTCAACAAGGACAACTACAGGTAATGCTCAACAAGGACAACTACAGGTAATGCTCAACAAGGACAACTACAGGTAATGCTCAACAAGGACAACTACAGGTAGCAGGTCAACCCAGTGGTCAAGTGTTCAGTTTCAGTGGCTGCTCACTAACTAGAGCAGACTTGAAGAGAATGACAGGACTACACTGACAGCTGAGGGCAGAAAAAACAAGTGGAAATGCCCCTGTAACTTTTTTTTTTTTTTTTTTAGAGATAATGTGTTCTATAGGAGATCAGTGTCTAAGTGGAAATGTCCCTATAACATTTTTTTAAAAGAGAAAAATGGGATCCATGGAAGGTCATTGTCTGAGTGGAATTGTCCCTGTAACTTTTTTTTTTCTTTTTTAGAGAGATAATGTGATCAATATCAGATCAGTGTCTAAATTGAAATGTCCCTGTAACATTTTTTACAGAGATTATGTAATCAATAGAAGATCAATGTCTAAAATTTAATGGAAATGTCCCTTTAACTTTTGTTGTTTTTTTTAGAGATAATGTGACCCACAGCAGATTGTCTAAATGGAAATATCTCTGTAATTATTTTTTACAGAGACAATATGACCCATAGCAGATCAATGTCTAAATGGAAATATCTATCATTTTTTTAAGAGGTAAAGTGATCTATAGCAGGTCATTGTCTGCATGGAAATGTCTCTTTATCAGTTTTTGGAGATAATGTGACCCATGGCAGATTAGTGTCTAAAATGAATGGAAATATCTCTTTAACTTTTTTTTTTATATTGGAAATAATGTGACCCATAGCAGATCAATGTCTAAATGGAAATATCCCTGTAGTTATTTGTGTGTTGTGTGTGTGTGTGTGTGTGTGTGTGTGTGTGTGTGTGTGTGTGTGTGTGTGTGTGTGTATGAAGTACACTGAAGAAGGGTGCTGGGCAGCAAATCTAAAATTCAAACCGATTAACAACACAGAATTTGTTTGAAAATACCAAAGAAAAAATAGCGGGAGTAAATTTCTTCTTCTAAGACTCCGTGGTAATTATTTGTGATTTTTAAAAATTTTTTGGGTCATCAATCTTTTTTAAATTATAATTCTGAGTAAACAAGTGTGTGTTAAAGCACTCTAGTCCCAATACACCTGGTGAGAAAAATTTTTTTTAGTGAATGAATAGAATTGAAGGATGAAGAAAATACTGTGTGAAAATCTGGTCCTTCGTGCTGGTATAACTGGAAATGTTTTTGAATGTTTTGATAGGAAAATAATCACTGTTGTTGGAAACTTGATAGGCCCTAAATGTGTTCCTTAATAGGCCTTGAATGTGTTCCATAATAGGCCTGAATGTGTTCCATAATAGGCCCTGAATGTGTTCACCTATGAGAGCCTAAATGTGTTCCATGATAGGCCCTAAATGTGTTCCATAATCTGTGATAGGCTCTTAATATGTTCCATAATAGCCCTAAATGTGTTCCATAGTAAGCCCTAAATGTGCTCCATAACAGACCCTACATTTGTTCCATAACCTCTGATATGCCCTAAACGTGTCCCATAACCTATGCAGTCGTTGGATAGCAACATGTTGAAAACCTCAGAAATAAAATTTAAGATATAACCAATTAAAAAAAATAGCCATGGATTTTGCCTGGGATAGAAATGATGTGCCAGTACATTCTAAAGGATTATTTCCAACAAATAATGCCCTGTCATAAGATGACTTTAAGCAGGACTGTTGATGGCTGTAGTGTAGGCCAGTCTAGTGCATCAGTCAGAGTGAAGACAGCCCTGGTATGGCCTCTGTGGTCGGCGGGGCTGTAAACAAGAAGGTTGGGTTGGAGTTGGAATGAATAGAAGTACAGGCTTTTGAAACTGAAAATAATAGAGTAGTTTCATTCCACAAAACATAGTGTTACGCAAATTTTGGAGGGGGAGGGAGAGAGAGAGAGGGGCAGAGAGAGAAAGAGAGAGAGAGAGTGTGTGTGTGTTTGCTTGCTTGCGTGCATGCATGTGTGTGTGTGTGTGTGTGTGTGTGTGTGTGTGTGTGTGTGTGTGTGTTGCATGCTTGTATATATGCATGTTCATGAGTTTGCATGTGTTTGTGTGTGCATGTTTATGTTTGTGCATATTTGTGTTTGTATGGTGTGTGTGTGTGTGTATGTTGTGTGTGTGTGTGTGTATGTTGTGTGTGTGTGTATGTTGTGTGTGTGTGTATGTTGTGTGTGTGTGTATGTTGTGTGTGTGTGTATGTTGTGTGTGTGTATGTGTATGTTGTGTGTGTATGTTGTGTGTGTGTGTGTGTTGTGTATGTTGTGTGTGTGCGCGTGCACATGCGTGGCGTGTGTGTGTGTGAAAGGGGTAGTTGTTGGGAGGAGACATCAGGTTGGAAGGAGAAGCAAGGAAGGGAAAGGGATGTTAATTGTGGGGGAGGGGGAGGAGAGGGTAGGGATGCACACTTAGAGCAGTGGGGAAAGAAAAATGATGGCTGGCTGATAGATTTTCTGCTGCTTTTTCTTTGTCCAACGATCAGACAGCACCAATGACTGTCATATTAAAGAAAATGCGTTGCACTGCAGTTAAGCGCCTCATAAGTCAGGCCCTGTGTATCCAACTTTGGTGTGGGAGAGAATTGTCATTTGTAAGTCTTTCCAGAAAAACATGCAGGAGAATGGACCAAGAAGGCAGAAAATCGATGAAGAGGAGGTTACAAGCAGAACAGGAATGAGACAGAAACACAAAGAAGGATGGAAAAGAGGGAATTCCTAGCACATAGTTTCCAGAAGGTGGCAATGCTACTTATAAGGACAGGCCCCAGCACCCCCACATTTTTTTTCTTCCATGCTATCTTTTGCCCATTTTTTAAACGGAAGCAACTTGTTAGAAAATGTCTCAGGTTTGAAATCAATTAAACAGCCGCGTACACAAGATCTCTCCATTGGTGAATTTTGGAGCTCTATGTGAGGAACGACAGAAAAATCTTTTGACGACAGCAAAACTGGAAATTTGCAGACACTGAAGTCCAGTGCACAGCCTTTGTGTTGATAGGGCTGGTGATTGTGACTGAAAGCTCCATGTTGCGAGCTATGTACCCTTGTGTCTATAGCTACGTACCATTTGTCTACCTGTTGTTGTGTCCACATGAATTCTAACATTCAGACCGACCAGCTGACAGACAACCCTTGCATGCTGTTAACTGTTAACACTAACTCTAACCTCAACTCTAACCCTGACCCTCATGTGGACACAATAGGCAGGTACATAACTGGTATGTATGCTGACACAGTGGCCAGACGTTCTATTTTAGTGCTTTTTTTCCTTTGATATTTCAAGGATAATGGAGTAAGCACACTTTATATTGGCATGCAGTCCCCGTATGCATGCGATTCGGTCAGTTTCGTCATCTGTTCCCATTGGTACAAATGGCCTACTTTTCCAAAACGTGGATCTGGTTTTAAGATATTCTGCATGCGTTGTCACACAGGGCCTTGGTCTATATAGGTAGGGGATGGTGGGAGGAAGGGTGCTAGAATTTTAGGGAAAGGTCGGTAGGAGAGAGAGAGGGAGGGTGTCAGAATGGTTTGGTGTATAGAGATGGGGTATGGAGTGGAATGACTGAGGATGGGGATAGGGGGCAGGCAGTCACTTTCTGTTGATGGTCAGGGGAGAGTGGGGAGTGCTGAACATTTTAGAAAAGTTTTGTTGAAAAAACAAAAGTAGACAGTGCTGGTTTTAGAATGCGTGTTTGAGTGAGCATTTGAAGGGGGGAGGGGGGGGGGAGCACATTTTCAGAAAAAAAAAGTTGATTCAAAAACAAAAGTTTGTGGCGCTGGTTTTATGATGCAGAGTTGAATTATCATTGGGGAAAGGCATTGGAAGATGGTGAAAATGTAGGAGAGAAAAGGGGTATGTGTTAGGAGGGGTGGAATGTATGTTCAGGTCAGTGTAGTGAGTGTGTGTGGTGTGTGTGTGTGTGTGTGTGTGTGTGTGTGTGTGTGTGTGTGTGTGTGTGTGTGTGTGTGTGTGTGTGTAGTGAGTGTGTAGTGAGTGTGTAGTGAGTGTGTGGTGTGTGTGTGTGTGTGTGGGGGGGGTGAGTGTGAGTCTGTGTGTGTGTGTGTTTGTGGTGTGTGTGGGGGGGGGGGGGGGAGGGGATGTGTGTGTTGTGTGTTCATGGTTGGTGAATTTGTGTGTGTGTGTGTGTGTGTGTGTGTGTGTGTGTGTGTGTGTGTGTGTGTGTGTGTGTGTGTGTGTGAAGTGGGAAAAAAGCAGTTACTGAAACATGAGTTACCAGTGTATGTGTAGTGACAGAGGTCTTTTAAATTGCCAGATTTTCAGCGGTAACCAACATTGATTAAAAAAAACATTTTTTTAAAGCATCCATCTTGTGACTTTGGAAAGGATGAAGGAGGAGAAAGTATTAGTGTGTCACATTAAAAAGAAAAACTGCTGACTGTCTGCATCTTGATAAATAAATATTCTGTGCACATTTTATCTAAGAACCTTGCATGAGAAAAGGCAGGATAGCTCAGTGGTCAGAGCACCCCCTCTCCCCTAGCTAAGAAGTTTCAGCAGCATTGAACATGGTTGTCTTTTGGATGGGTGATGATCGGTCATGCCCCAATACTTCAGTGCAGTCCCCCAGTTCACTGATTTGTAAATAGATACAGGCCCTCTCCAGGGTCATGGAAGGTAAAG
>CM060332.1:50577996-50601911 GCA_030674155.1 Stramonita haemastoma | reverse complement strand
GTGTGATTTTTTTTTTTTATTTATGGTCAGCCGTAAACTGTTTGCAAGGACTTAACACAAAATACTTGACTGTAGCTTTTGTGTGCATGTGCTTTAAGCACCTTTGTTCATGTTGTAGAAAACAAAACAACAAAAATAAACAAAAAGTCCATTTCAGCAAGGAATGCTAATGGACAGCTAGTCTTATATTTAAGCACTTGCCTGTTCCACTTTTTTTTTTTTAATTACATTTTGGACATTTTAAATTGAAACATTTAGTACAGTTTTCATGGACTTGATTATCCATAGCTGATGTTCCTTCTATTCTTGTTTTGTTGTTGTTGTTTTTTTGGACAAACTCCATTTGAAGTACTGAGTGCAGAGTGAAGCAATTTGTTGCCGATGCCCTTTTTCTTTTCATTGTAAATGGTAGAATTTGGGTTTTTTTCATTGCTATGTTACCCACTGTAGTCAAAGTCAAGTCAAAGTCAAGTCAAAAACACTTTAATCATCCCTGAAGGGCAATCATAATACTGACAGGCATATTGATACGAATCATAATCAAAGACACGAATAGCTACATTTCATATTTGTTCAGACATTATATGATAACTTCAAATAAAAATGTCACAAACACTCGCACTCTATGCATGCACGCCCACACACACGCAAACACACACATACACACTCACCAATGTTTGGATACAATGTTATTAAAACCATCGACTAGAAAAGACATAAGATCACTATTATTTATGCATTGTATGCACGCATTCACACGCGCGCACGCGCGCGCGCGCGCGCGCGCGCGCGCTGCGACCACACACACACACACACACACACACACACACACACACACACACACACACACACAACACACACACACACACACACACACACACACACACACACACACACACACACACACACACACACACACACACACACACACACACACACACACACACTACTCTCACCCGCGCGCGCTTGCGTGCCCTCGCACGCACGCACGCATGCACGCACACACGTCTGATATCACTGTTTTGTGGAAGGACATTAAACTGAAGAACTAACACACACACACACACACACACACACACACACACACACACACACACACACACACACACACACGCACGCACACCCCTCCCCCCCCCCCCCCTACAAATACACACAAACACACACACACACAAACACACACACTCACAAGTACACACAAGCACACACAAAGCACACACACATTCACACACTCACATTCACACACTGCTATTCACGTAATATTGTAGATCATGTTTCCAGATTTGGGGTATTGTCAGTGCTGTGTTACGTACTGGAGATCATGTTTTAAAATTTGTGTATTGTCACTATGTTTGGGTGCTGTAATACCCATTTCTATTTTACTTCATCTTATCTTTTTTGGTTAATGTGAGTACATGTAGGGTAAATCCGTGAATGTGCCGTTTTCTTTGTTATTCCGTGTTGTGTGTTTTGTGTATGCGAGTGATTTTTGCATGCGCCGCGTCCGGTGTGTGTGTGTGTGTGTGTTGTTGTATGTGCATGCATTTTTTCCTTATTTTTTTGTGCTAGTCAAATTTTTCACGATCATATGTAACCTTTTAAATTGATTTGATTGTACAGCGCAGTGAGCCCATGTTTTGGGGAATTCGCGCTATATAAGCCTTCATTTTATTTTTATTTTTATTATTTATTATTATTATTATTATTATTATTATTATTATTATTACTACACCTGTAGACCATTGTTCAAAATTCAGCTATTTTCATCTACTGTGTTACCCAATATTCATGCTGACCATTTTCCAAAACTTGGGTATTGTCACAGTATCTGGGTTATTGTGTTACCCACCATACCCATAGTATAGATCATTGTTTCACCACAGCCTGACATCAGTTCTGTCAAAATCTATGGTCACTTTATGGTATCGCTCATGCAGCATTTGCCTGTGTTGGGCTTATCTATTCCCCAGGTGTAAGAGAGATGTGATTATAAATGTGGATTCTTTTTCACCTCTTTGTTCGCTTGAGTTCACATTTTTTTCATCTTCTGCGTGAACACCAAATATAATGGCATAGCTAAGTGTGACCCCACAGAATTATCTGACAATTTTCATCCAAACCTAACATTGCCCTGTCTTGAATGAATCATTTGATGCTTTTAGATGTACATTTGAACTATTGGTGTGCTTTTAAATTTACATGTGTACTATTGTTGTTGTTGTTGTTGTTTTGGGGATTTTTTTTTTGGCATTTGGTATTTCAGTTTTCATTTTAGATGTTTGAAAAGTGTCATCTTTATCTGGGCAGTTGAGTAATTGGTTTAGCCGTGTGTAGCTATTCCTAGCAATGTCTACAATTTTTCACCTTCAATTGAAGGACAGTGTATGTGTGTAGCTTGTTGCCTGTATCAATTCTTGATTTCAACAACCTAATGGACAAGGCTTAAATCATATCCTTCACCTTTCTTTTGTGAAATTCTTAGACCTTGTTTTGCATGGTATCTGGTGGAATCATTGAAATTTATGTAGTTAATACACTCTACTTTGGTCGCTGCCCTCTCCCCCTACTTTTGTTGTTGTTGTTTTTATCATTCAGGGGTCACAATTAAAATGTTGGTGTCCATTATTGTAAATTGTACTTCAGTGGAAGCTGAGTTTTGTGCACATTATTCTAAAATATATTGCCTGTAAAGCTGTTTTCCAGTTGATTTTACTGCCATGAAATGATGAATAGGAAACCCCATTTGTGATGCTCCACCACATAATGAGACGGAGTGCACCTGAGGTCAGATTTAAGTTATTGACTTATTAATGTGCAATAAAGTGGCTATCAAATACAAAAAAACAGATTGAAAATCGGACAATTCTGTGCAACAATATTACAAATTGAAATGATAGACTGCAGGATGGGACAAAATGAGAAACGGGCAAGTTTATTTTAGTAACAGGTTGTCAGAATGAGTGCTTTAGTATTTTCAAAACACATTTAAAAGCAAAAGGAATAAAAAATTATGCCTTGATATTTCATTATAAGGTAAATGAACAGATCTAGTTTAATAACCAATCAAAATCTCAAAATTGACAACTTGACCCCCACCTGCCTTTAAAGGCTCCTAGCGCAAAATTGGGTAATGTGCTAAGCGACTCATTTCGTGGTGGAGCGCCACATTTGTCAGCAACATGTTTATCTTAAATGTTTTTGGTTTGCAAGTATTACAAGTGATTTCCTGGCTTGATTAGCACATTTCATTAAAATTTTGATTTACTCTGACCCAACAAAGCTTGTTCTAGAATCCAAACTGGAAATATACGAAAGTGGATAAACGTTTACAGCCTAGTTTATTATCTGCATCACATGTATTGAGAAATCCAAGCTGGCCCATCTGAATTGTTGGAGAAAATGTGGCATGTTTCTTTTAGAGAATCAGCAAAATTGTAATCGGTGTTGCTTTCATAATTCCTGTATATCATAACAACCCTGTACAAACGTAACCTGAAACATTGTTTACCTTAAAATGTTTGAAAATGAAGTGGTGAGCGCACACCACTGGCTCTTGACTGCCCAACTGACTTTCTTCCCTGAGGAAAATACAAGTTTAGCACAACTCCTTAAAAATTTTTCGAGTGGATGTTTTGCACTCCCTCTTTTGATTAAGGTGTCTGTGCTTTCCGGTTGTAAAAACAGCATGGCTGGAGTTAGTTTTTTGTCACCTTTGTGTTTCAAAGGCATATTGGAATGAACACATCATTCTGCTCTGGTGTAAGCTGTTTCAAATGGTGTGAGAATTCAAAAGTGGATCAGTGGTCTAGAGGTAACTTGCCTGTCTAAAAAGTAAAAAGTAGGGGTCGAAAGTGTGCTATGGTTCGATCCCCATTTGGGCCCAAAACTTTTCCCCCATCCAGTAGACCATGAGTGGTGGTCTGGCTGCTAGTCTTTCGGCGATAAACAGAAGTCTCATGTGCTACACAAAATTACTGAAGGCACGTAAAAGAACCCACAGCAACAAGGGAGTTATCTCTGGCAAAATTTTGTAGGAAAAAAAACACTCTGATAGGGAAACAATTACAGTTGCAGACAGAAAAAGAAAAACAAAATAATGGGTGGTGCAACACTTGTGGCAACGTGCTCTCCCGGGAGAGCAGCCCGAATTTCATGAAGAGAAATCTGCAGTGACTTAAAGTTGGTGTGAAATGAAATGAAGGGGAACAGGTCAGTTAGTGAGTCATTGTGTCAGTGCTGGACAGAGCATTGGGAAAAGCCTACCTCCCCCTTCAGCCAAAAAAACAGGTTGGAGTTAGGGTTGGGTAGCCTGCTCGCAGCTTGAATAGAGTAGAAGAAAAAGGTAAACTCCGGGATAACTTTGAAAAAGATTGTCAAAACTGCTGGATGAAAATTTTATGTATTATGAATGAGTGCAAACACTTAAAAAATGATCGTCAAAACTGATGTATATCATATAGTTTGAATGAGTGCGAACACTTTAAAAATGATCGTCAAAACTGATGGATAACATATAGTATGAATGAGTGCGAACACTTTAAAAATGATCGTCAAAACTGATGGATGACATATAGTATGAATGAGTGCGAACACTTTTAAAGTGATTGTCAAAACTGATGGATGTCATAATAGTATGAATGAGTGCGAAAACCCAAGTCCAAAATTAAAACAAATTTTATCATGGTCTTTATACAAAGTTCTATTCTACACAAGATCTTGGATGCATACCTTTTATCTGTACTTCTCTCTTACTTGCTCTCTGTCTCTGTCTGTCTCTGTCTGCTTCTGCCTGTCTGTCTTTCTGTCTGTCTGTCTCTGTCTTCTCTCTCTCTCTCTCTCTCTCTCTCTCTCTCTCTCTCTCTCTCTCTCTCTCTCTCTCCTCTCTCTTCTCTCTCTCTCTCTCAAATTTCAAATGTACTCAATTGGTCCATTACATACAAGCAAACAACTGTCTGACCCATTCAGATGTATTCAAATGTCCGATAAATAAAAATGCATGCATAGGCAATGTAAAATCTCTATATTTTTCCAAATGCCTGTTACATCAATAGTACCACCAATTATAATATGATTTCATACAGTGCTATATCTTGTTGAAACAAATCAAGGCGCTCGCATTTTGGCATATTCTTACACATGCGGCCAATTATAAATAGTTTCAATTAATAGAATTAATTTCTCACACATGCACGCACGCATGCATACGCGCGTGCATACACACACACACACACACACACACACACACACACACACACACACACACACACACACACACACACACACACACACACACACATATACTATAAACCGAGGCCCCGTGTGCGAACCCACGCAGAACATCTTGTGCACACGTCAAATGCTGTTCCGCTTTTCGTAAGAGTAGACCATTGTGTGCCGTTGGGAACAGATGACAATATTTACACAACTGCATACACACGGGGACTGGATGAAAAAAAAGCACGAGTGCTTGTCCCATTAACCTCGATATAAAAGAATAAAACAAATAATAAAACTCTCTCTCTCTCTCTCTCTCTCTCTCCTCTCTCTCTCTCTCTCTCTCTCTCTCTCTCTCTCTCGTCAAATTTCGCTGGCAATTTGACGACCCCGGTTCGATTCCGGTCGAGGAGATTTTTCTCTTGGAGTTGAACATCAGTGCTGACTCCATTCTCCCCAAAAGTCCTTCGGATGAGACTTCAAACCGAGGCCCTGTGTGCGAACGTACGCAGAACATCTTGCGCACACGTAAAACCCTGTTCCGCTTTTCGTAAGAGTAGGCCACCGTGTGCCGGTGGGAACAGATAACATTTACAAAATGCATACACTCGGGGACTGGATGTAAAAAAAGCACAAGAGTGCTTATTCCATTATCCTCGATATAAAAGAATAAATCAAATCTCTCTCTCTCTCTCTCTCCTCTCTCCTCCTCCTCCTCTCCTCTCTCTCTCTCTCTCTCTCTCTCTCTCTCTTCTCTAGTGCCGATGAGAATAAAACTTCCAAAACTATGTCAATAAGCAATACTAGAAATGTCAGGAGAAAAGCAGAAAACGACATTCACACTGCCAGCAAAATTGCCACGCTTTCAGTTCTCTTCCCTGACAAAAAAGGGAAAACAAATAGGCCTATATGTAGTTGCTGACAGGAAAAGAAAAAATGGGTTGCGCTACTTTCGTGGCGACGCGCTCTCCCTTGCAGCTCGAATTCCACGCAGAGCAATCTGCCGTGACTTAAAGTGGTATAAAATACAACAAGCTTTATAGGCATACAATACAATACAAAAATACAGCAGCTTTCATTAAAACGATGAAATTTCACAGCGGCTCCGCGCATCGATGCTTTGAATTTACCTCCCCTGAACAAGAATCCCTTTGCCTTCTTTGCTACTACTAAAATTCATAAAAGGACTGCTGCTTCAGGGGAGGCAATTCAATAACCCCCACAAAATAGATACTCGACGAAGAATTCTGCTGTTTTGTGCATCACTACATACTTTAAAAAATCAACAGAAATGTTGTTCTGACTCTAAATATCCCCAGAATATGCTGTTTGACTTCATAATACACCTCATGAAATCACTAAAAAAAAAAAAAAAAATAAAAAAAATGTTATACATAAGACGCTGTAATCTACATGATACCCACACAAAGATATCAGGAGAGGAAACAAACAGAAAAAAAATAAACGGAGGAAGTGTATGAGTAAGCACACTCTCGCCAACGCACAGACAACAGAATCTGGAATCTAGCACAGAGCTGGTACTTCCCCCCCCCCCCCCCTCCCTCCTTTCTCCCTTATCTTCACTGCTAAATATAAAAATATGTATGGAAATAGCTTGATACAAGAGAATAGCAAAAAAAATGTAATGATGTTGTGTGAGGTCGGAAGGCATTTTCTAACTTTAAACATCTATCATGCATCTCTGCAATCCACAAACATCTCACATCGTCAGCGCAGCGCGCAGCAGCAAACACAAACTATGTTGTTTAACCGCAGCCGCTCACTATAAATCTCCTGTCTGGTTGTCTCTTATCGATTTTTTTTGTGCTTTGTATTTCTCTCTCTCTCTCTCTCTCTCTCTCTCTCTCTCTCTCTCTCTCTCTCTCTCTCTCTCCTCTCTCTCTCTTATCTTGATATTATCCCTGATAAAGGCACGGACTGGATGTAAAAAAGCACACGAGTGCTTATTCATAATCCTCGAATAAAAGATAGCCTTGCCCCCCCCCCCCCCCCCCCCCCCTCTCTCTCCCTCTCTCTCTCTCCTCTCCTCTCTCTCTCTCCTCTCTCTCTCCTCTCTCTTATCCTTAGATGTGTAATCTTTTCGCTCGAAACTTTTTGCTGAATTTCTCTGTTTTGAGATAATACCGTATTTGAATTGATTTGAGCTTGAATTTGAATAACTATGCACATGCCTCCAATTTTTTCCCCCGAAGTCTTCTTTCTCTTTTTCCACTCTGTAAGGCACACACCCAAACCACTCAAAGCCACACTCCCATCACAAATAAAAGTATGAATCAAATATATTATAAAAAAACAGAGTTATGTATTTCTGAAGAAAAAACGACAACAACAAAACAGCTCAATGACTGAGTTGTATATCCAGGAAGTTTACAATATTCTGGAGCCTTGGGTTTGTTAGATCTCTGGTTTGATGATAGGACAAAGGGTAGATAGACCTTGGTCCCTCCATAGACCCCCCTTCCCCCCCCCCCCCCCCCCCCCCCGGGGGAGTTATAGGTACATTTTTCTGAAACTTGTTTTATTTTAACGTTTTATGGTATATGTTACCCTTCTGTAACCGGGTTATTTCAGGATATACAAGCAATTCAATATAGTAACCCTTCAGAAGGCAAATATTTAGGGGGTGAGGTTAATTTACATTATTTATGTAAATATATTCTTACACATTCATATCAAATTTGGTACCAAAATAAAGGGTATTAAACAGGCTATCAACATATGTTAATGTCACCACTGCACAAGGAACGCCTGTCCCATATCTTAAAAACAAAACAGAAAATTGAAATGAAAATGCCGTACAATCCGAAGAAATAGGCGGATGTTCAGTGACAGGGTGGTGGATGGGTGCCATATAGTCCACAGTAGACTGCTTCTTTTCTGTCCCTTCTCCTGTGAGTGATACCCACCCTCCCCATCCATGGACAAGTTGATTTCCATTTGTGGCCTGGAATTTGGAGAAAACAAATCCACCAAAAGTCAGCAAGTTGAGCTTTGCAGACTGCCTCTGTGTTTGAGAAATGAGTTTCCACAACATGCAACTCGGGTTCTGCCTTGACATTTGCAAAGCATGGAGGAACATCATGTGGCTCATACTGCACTGAGCATTGGCGGTCCTGATGAGGAGGAGGAGGTTCTGTCTTAGACAGAAAAGTGTCAGGCATTGTGTCCCCAGTAACCTCTTGAATGACAATGCCATGAGTGGAGTGGGTGGTGTTGGCTCCTGATGGAGTTTCTTCGTTCAGGTCAAAGTTTTCCCAGCAAAAATGGATAACCTTGTTCTCTGTCAAACTCACTGTTGAAGGAAGAAGACTTGAGCACTGAAGTACAGAATTGGCCATAGCAGTCTCAAGTCGCACCAATGGTTTTGTATCCAGCAACATGACCAAACCTATTTAACAGACTTATGATTTCAGAGCTGCCAGTTACATGTCTGACAGACACTCCAAGCAAAACATGTTTAGGCATTTTCCACTTCCCTCCTGTCACAGATTAGCATATGTCCTGGGCAATTAAGGATGCCAATCTGGTGGTTTGGGGTTGCTCCATAGAACTACTCTTTCCAGATAGCAGTGTTTTTAGAAAGTCTGTGAGGATATCTGGAGGTTTAACAGCATCAGACTGAAGAAATTCTGCAGAAGGAGGTCATGGCATATCAGGTGTTGCCCTGAAAGCATCCATAATGTATTGGCGAAGAAATATGCAGATTCCTCAAGACATCTTTCTTCTGAAGCTGCTGGCACAAATGCTGTCTCAACTGCCTGACCCTGGGCAAGTTCATCACAATAAACAAGATCACTGTGGTGGTTCGGAGCCCAGAATTTAATTCGGAAGCCAAAATGTTTCATTATTTTTTCGTTCAGTTTGTAAGTATTGTATCCTGGGTTGTAGAAGTCAGGAGAATGTTGTTGCATGTATTCACAGTACTTCTCACCTAGCATGGTCATTCTCTCCACCTGTGAACCTCTGATTATTGCATTTTCATCATACTCGCATATGTACTAAAATGCCCTCCCGTGTGCCTGTAGCCGCTCAGTAGTTTTCTGGTCTGTTGATGTTTCAGCATGCCTGTCTTGACATCTCAGATAGTCTTTTCTACAACCCTCGTGATAGTGAGCTTTACGTGCTACAAGATCTGTATCTTGATAATGAGTGAAAATGTCATCTTGTTTAGTTTTGGCTGCATCCTGTATAGACTGTTCTGCTGTCTTGGTGATACATTTCACAAGTTTTCCAAAACATGGAACCCCTTTTGAAACTTTCTTTTTGAATTTCTTCTTGCAAAAAATGCAACTGTCTTTTGGAAGCACTGGGCCTGATGTAGCAACAGTCCTTTTAGGTTTTGATGGTCCTGCAACCTCTTCACTGTCTCACGCTTTCTTTTCCTGGCAAATTTCACACTTGTAAACCGTGCATAACAGCTTCTGTGATAACCATGGCCTGTAAAGTCAAGGTCTTCTGGAATACAATTACAAAATCTCATCTAGTCTATGACATGCCACATCTGAAGAACGTCTCATCAAGGGAAGAGACTTTTGAAGGGTTTTTTTTGTTGTTGCTTTCTTCAGTTAGTGGAGTTACAGTCATTTCTTTTCTGTTATTTTGGAAATGAATTATACAGGTTATCCCACCCCTGGAAGTTTTTCTTTTGCACTTAGGTGTACTTTTGAAGGTCACTGGATGTTCATCTGCCATGTTGAAATGTTCATTTTACACAGGATACGTCACATGGGGAAGATGAAATACACTTTCAGTGAGAGACTGCACACTTGCCAATGACTCCACTCTCCTCAAAAGTCTTTTGGATGAGACTGTAAACCGAGGCCCGTGTGCGAACGCACGCAGAACATCTTGCGCACACGTTAAATCCTGTTCCGCTTATCGTAAGATTAGACCATTGTGTGCCGGTGGGAACAGATGAAAATATTTACACAACTGCATACACACGGGGACTAGACGAAAAAAAAAGCACATGAGTGCTTATTCCATTATCCTCGATATAAAAGAATAAAATAAAAATAAAAATTAATAAAGTACAATGACCTGAAACATGATGGTTAAATGGATACTAAAAGTACTACACAACAGTTTGCCTTATCCGCATTTCTGTCAACGTTTGTGGTGGAGGACGCGGAACTGAAAAGAACAACGAAATATGACCGCGTTTTTTCCTTCCTTTTTTTTTTTTTTCACCAAGGCCGTGAGCAGTGCAGCTGATGGTCTACCTCACGCTTTGTTCTATTTTTAGATGTGTGTTATCGCGTGTCACTTGTATGTGCTGTGGTGTGTGTGTGTGTGTGTGTGTGTGTGTGTTACACGCGTGCACACGCTTGCGACTGATCTGCATATTATGTGTAATTTCTTGTGGAAAAAAAAAAGAAACTCAAAAAAATCATAGACTCAAAGCGCTGTCGTTAACACATGCTCTTCGTTAATTATACTTATGGCTGTTGCAGTAGCCTACTTAATGTGTGTTACAGACATTCTCTGATCAATAATAACATCTTGATCTAGACTTATTTATTCATACTTTGTGTAACACACTGATAGTTGGATACACTTCTGGCACCGGACACACAAGGCGTGAGATGAGAAAGTGCCGCTCAACTGATGGTGAGAGAACGGAACAGCGCTAGGCTGTGGTTGAGTGGTAATACAGATTTCAGCTGCGTGCGGTTGGACAGCCGCGCATTAAAGTCATCACTGTAGTTTTGTTTTAAATATGTCAGCAAAAAACTGTGCCTATATAATCGGGAAAATTATACTAGATGCTATTCACAATACAATTATGAGAAGTTAAGTCAGATTTTGGGCAATAATCGCAGTGTGAACATCCCTACCCCAAAAACCTAAATATAGGGCGTAAAGAGGGGAAAATGCACTGTTGATACACCTCTCACTCCTGAAATAACCTGTTTACCAGAGGGTAACATGTCAAATGCTTCTACCATAAGCTTTCAAAAAAACAGTCAAAAATCCCCCCCAGGGGGAAGGAGGTTTCCCTCTCCTAGATCATGGTCTAAGAGGAAGGAGATAGGCTGACAGTATTTCAAACCTCATAGCTGTTCTCCGACCCCTGTCCGCGACCTCTATCAGTTGTTGACGTGGGGCTTCAGTCAGACTTGCTGGCGCCGTTCTATTCACACCGGCACTCCAGGGGACTATCATTCAATACACAGGGATGATAACATAACTGATTATATGGAATTTATATAGCGCTATATCTTGTAAAATCAAATCAAAGCACTTGCATTCAGCCTTTTCTTACACACACAACCAATAATAAACAGTATTATCAAATTCAAGTGTACATTCATGCACATATGCGCCCACCTGTGCACCCATACACACACACATACACCCCCCTCCCCCCCCTGAATGCTTGCTTGCACACACATAAAGGCACACACACACACACACACACACACACACACACACACACACACACACACACACACACACACACACACACACGGGAACGGATATCCTAGTGGTGAGAACATTGGGCTGGCAATTTGACGACCCAGGTTCGATTCCAGTCGAGGAGATTTTTCTCCTGGAGTTAACCTCAGTGCTGACTCCACTCTCCCCAAAAGTCCTTCGAATGAGACTTTAAACCGAGGCCCCGTGTGCGAACGCACGCAGAACATCTTGCACAGACGTTAAATCCTGTTACGCTTTTCGTAAGAGTAGGCCATCGTGTGCCGGTGGGAACAGATGACATTTACAAAACTGCATACACATGGGGACTGGATGTAAAAAAAAAAGCACAAGAGTGCTTATTCCATTATCCTCGATATAAAAGAATAAATCAATCAAAACACACACACACACACACACACACACACACACACACACACACACACACACACACACACACACACACACACACACACACACACACACACACACACACACACACACTGTAATACATACCATACAAAAAAACACAATACAATACGCGCGCGCGCGTGCGTATTGTATTGTGTGTGTTTTTTGTATCGTATGTATTACATTGTTAAGTATTGTATTGTGTTACATTGTGTTATATTGTATTGTATTGTGTACCACTTTAAGTGAGGGCAGATCTCTCTGCATGAAATTCAGATTGTTCCCCGCGAGAACAGTGTCACCACAAAAGCAGCGCCGTCCATTATTTTGTCCTGTCCGCAGCTGTGTTTCTTTACCTATCAAGAGTGGATTTTTTTCTACAGATTTTTGCCAGGGACATCTCTCTTGTTGCTGTGGGTTCTTTTACTTGGGCTAAATAACTATGTGTAACACACAGGGACCGGTGGGCGACCCTTTGCACGCCTTGACTTCAGTACAGTCCCCCAGTCCACCCAGCTGTAAATGGGTACCTGTCCTCTTTAGAGTCAGGGAAGGTAAAGCAGCGAGGGAGAGGAGATGGGCGCCGCCCTAAATATGCTGGCCCGTAGAGAAGCTGAGGTCTCCTATGCCTGGCTTCATTACAACCACATAGGTTATGGGACACCTGTAGGTTTACTTTAACACTCTGGACCTCTGTTTATGGTCTCATCTGAAAGGCTAGCACCCAGATCACCTCTCAGGGTCTAGAGAATGGAGAGAAAAGTATCTGGCCCAAATAAGGATCAGATCATCACACACTTCGAAATGAGAGAGAGAGAGAGAGAGAGAGAGAGAGAGAGAGAGAGAGAGAGAGAGAGAGAGAGAGAGAGAGAGAGAGAGAGAGAGAGAGGCAAGGCAAGGTAAGGTAAGGCAAGGCAAGGCAAGGCAAGGCAAGGCAAGGCAAGGCAAGGCAAATTCTTTTATTCGAGGATAATAGATACGCACTCGTGTGCTTTTTTATATCCAGTCCCCGCCCTTTTCAGGGATAACATCAAGATAAAAAGATACTAAGAGAGAGAGAGAGAGAGAGAGAGAGAGAGAGAGACAGAGACAGAGACAGAGACAGAGACAGAGAGAGACAGAGAGAGGACGGATAGCCTAGTGGTCAGATCATTGTGCTGGCAATTTGACGACCCAGGTTCGAGTCCGGTTGAGGAGATTTTTCTCCTGGAGTTAACATCAGTGCTGACTCCACTCTCCCCAAAAATCCTTCGGATGAGACTTTAAACCGAGGCCCTGTGTGCGAACGCACGCAGAACATCTTGCACAGACGTTAAATCCTGTTACGCTTTTCGTAAGAGTAGGCCACCGTGTGCCGGTGGGAACAGATGACAAGATTTACAAACTGCATACACCTGGGGAACTGGATGTAAAAAAAAGCACATGTGTGCTTATTCTATTATTCTCGATATAAAAGACTAAATAAATAAATAGATAAACAAATCCCTCATTTGCTTCCCTATGATAGCACCGTTTTTTTTTTTTCAAGACCACCAATCCACTGAAATTTTTGGACCAGGAAGTTGGCTTGCTTATAAATACTGCTGACAGTGGCCTGTGGGAATAATTCTAAATTAGTCGACCCACTGGCTTTGTCACAGAAAAAAATCATGTTTTTTTTTTTAAAGAGTCAACTTCCTTGTACTCTTACGCAATGTAGATCAATTAATGTCTTGGTTGGAGTAAGGTTCCGCTCAAAGTATTTTGAGGTAGGCAACCGAGGTTTGTGTTTAGTGTGGCGTTTTCTTTTCCTACCTTCTGTTGATGTTGTTTTTTTACACGTCATGTTGTGACAGTCTCCTCTGGTTGCCTAAACTAGTGTTTCTGAGTTAAAAGAAAAAAAATGGCAAGGTGACAGTAACATAGCTTCTGATGTGGGCAGGGCTATAATCAACAAGCTTGAATTGCATTGGACCCAGTGTTTCTTCACTCACAATATTATTTCCATGTGTATATCTTTCGATTCATTTGCTAGCTTTGCCTGAGAGGCGTAAGAATTGGGCATCTGCCTCTTTAGGGTTTATGGTGTGCTTCTTTTAAGACTGTTGTCAGAGTGTGTTGTGTGTGGGGGAATTTTTTTTTTTTATCATCGCATCAAGTTTAGCATACTACCTTCTGTCGAAACAGCAGCTCCAAATTGTCTATTTTTCAGTCTCTTGTGAATTCGGCAAAGCTGGAACCCATTCCTCCCCCTCCTCTATCACTTCCCTGTGTGCCTGTGGTAAAGAAAATCTGACTACCAGGCACAGCCTTCGGAGGAGCACACTATACAGCGACCTGAGGAAAATTGTGGGCTGGCCAAACAGAAATAACCTCACGAACTAAACTGTACAGCCCAGGAGAGGAGCTGGAAAGACCTGCCAACATTTATCCAGACACACTTATCAGTGTAAAGGGACCAACAAGAGAAAAGAAGAAGAAACTTTCTGTAGGGGGAGGTAGAGAGTTGGGCGGTTGACTTCAGCTATTTGTGCTAGGCCTGAGGTTGTGTTGCTTCACCGGTCATCAGCAGAAAGTGTGTGGTCAGAGATTTCTCCCCAGCACTGCTCAGACCGAGAGGATCAGACTTGTTTCTCCTGCTTTCTGTCATCAAACTGGTAACACTGTGCATGCATGGGGACTGCTCTCTCCTTGCTCCATATTACCCATTTACTCACTTTGTGTGTGTGTGTGTGTGTGTGTTGCCTTTCTGCTGGTTTAGTGTGGTGCGACAATTATGATCAGCCCCTGCCGTCAAAAAAGGGATTTTTTCTTCTTTATTGAACGCTCAGACAGCAAGCAACTCCTGAGGCCCTGACAAATACTACCGTGTGCTAAAGGACCTCCCAGGGTCAACATACTTTGTCCCTCATCGGCAGGTCAGCAGGCCAGATATCGGCCTTCACTCAGGTGTTGGTGTGTTGGACAGGTCTGGAGGAAGTGTTCCACTGTCATGGGAGAAGTGCCACAGGGGCACGGCTCAGAATCTGCAATGTGGAACTTGGTGAACATGTGATATCTGAGTCTTGGGCGAAGTGATTTGTACAGGTGTGTTGAAAACTGGCTGTGACCTAACTATCCCTTACATGTGCACGCTTTGGGAGTGTACACCAAGTCAGAGACTTTCAGTTTGGTTTCACTTTTTTACTCTTCATTAAATTTAATCACCAGAGATTTCATACAGCTTCGACTGAAGTTTTATTTTGTCATCTGTGTTTGAGTTGATTTTTTTTTTGTAGTCGACCTTTGTTTACACTGTGTATTACAAGTGTTAGTTTAGTCTTGACACAGCACCATTGGCAGTAAGTGAAGGTATCATTTTTACAATGGCCTGGCATATCATCGTAATCATCGTATCAGTTGTAATTACCCTCATACCGTGTTTTGCCACCGTACTGATCATACTGGCTCTACGTCATGAAGACAGAAAGAAAGTCTGCCGTCATCAATCCACACAGACTCCCTGTCATCAATCCACACAGACTCCTACTCCGCTAGTTGTCAGACCTCCGCCAGTTGTCAGACCTCCGCCAGTGGTCAGACCTCCTCCCCGTAATGCAGTGTCACCCATATACACCATCAGCAGTGGCAGGGGGGGTGAGGTCTCTGTGGGTGAAGACATGGAGAACTCTGCGGTCATCCAGCCTCAAGCAGGAGAACGTGTGGCCATGAACTTTGCGACCAAACATCCCTAGGGTATGCTACTAGATAGTGAGGATGTGACAAAATCCAGTGGGCACCTTAGTGCTGACAACACACACCTACACCACACACACACACACACACACACACACACACACACACACACACACACACACACACACACACACACACACACACACACACACACATTTACTCACTCACTCACTCACTCACTCGTAATTCTTCCTTTTGCTGTTTGTGTTTTCCCCCTTCCTCCTTGATACCCCCTCCCCATCTGTTCCCACCCCCACCCCCTCCCCTTTACTGTTTTAGTTTATTTTGTCTGTTTGTTTTTTGTTGTTTTTGCTTGTTTGTTTTCTGTTTATTTGTTTGTATCTTTGCTAGTGTTTACGTTTCCTCTCAGTGGTGATGGGTATTATTATATGGTATTGTTGCGTATGCTGTTTTTTACTTTTTCTTCCTTCTAATATATAATGTATGAACTGAAGTATGGAGATATTGTAATCTGACATAAATTGCTTATTGACTTTTCATGGATTCTTTTCTTTAAGTCTTAAATGATGGTATTAGTGACATTGTTACTGATATAAGCAGTTTGTGTGACACCATATAATTTTTTAAAAACTTTAAATGCGTGCATGCGCGTACGTACATACGTGCTGTGTGGACGAGCGCGCGAACTGTGTGTATATGTAAGTGCGTGTGTGTGTGTGTGTGTGTGTCAATCAATCAATCAATCAATCAAATTTTTATTTCCAGATGGTACATTCATACTTCATGATGTATGATGATGTATGATGTGTGTGTGTGTGTGTGTGTGTGTGTGTGTGTGTGTGTGTGTGTGTGTGTGTGTGTGTGACTTTTGAGTGGTTGTTTTTGTTTTTGTTATTAGTATTGTTGCTTATATTTTCTATAGGGTATTGTATTTTTAAGACTTTGAAATCATGTTAGTTAATTAATGTTGGTGAAATATATTTATGCTTTTTTAATGGTTGTTGTTTTTTTTGTTTCGCTTTTTTTTTCTTTAGATAGATGGCTTGATGAAAAAAAGCAAATCAATGCTTATTCAATGTACCATTTGGAAGTAGAAATTTGATTTGATTTGACTCACTCACTCACTTACTCACTCACTCACTCACTCACTCACTCACTCACTCACTCACTCACTCACTCACTCATTTTCGATGACATAACAATTTATCCATGATTGCATTCAAAATTGCTTTAAAATGAAAGGTATGATTATGACATAGGTTAGTCATCTAATATAATCACTGAGTAGCAGTCCATGTCCACACCTTGATGGAACCAAGACCCAAGGAAGGAGACAAAGAGGACCGGGTCTTCACTGTTCTCAGGGCTGATGCCACACCCAAACAGCACCAAACCACATCTGTAATACTTCCGACCTGTTTTTAAACACATCACTCTCACTTGACAAAGGGCTGCCGTGTAGGCATGCACACACACAGGGATATCTGCTTCAAACCGTTGCCTTGGCTTCAGCGAGAGCTACAAAGCAATGAACACACAATGGAAGACATCCATTCCTCTGACGCTATCATGGACGTGGGTAAAGGTGGAGACAACTGAGGGACTATACGTTATGCTCTCCCTTGTCATTGCTGTGTTTGCAGACCTTGGTGACTGACAGACTGTGCCATGATGATGACTGTCTTTGGCAGGTGACTGGTCATCATGCCTGGGGTGACCAAGACCAGCATCTTTTGTGTGTCTATGGACTGTGCTGGCGTTGGTCTAGCTGACTGATGGCTTCCTACCCCTGGTGACTGTGCAGCCTACATAGACACGGGTGCTGCTAGATGTGCTGTTAGCTCAAAGAGGCGGTATCCCACACACCAACAACAACAACGACAACAACAACAAAACAGTAAACAACAATCGGACAAGCGACAAACAGTGACAATAATAATTATACAGAACAGACATTAAATCGTGCAGTAGTGTGTGTGGACTTTATTGTATATACGCGGTACTATGCTAGGAGAGTCTTATGTATCTTGTTACGTTTCTAGTGTTGTGCATGGATATTTCGTGTGTATTTTGATTGGTGTAGGAATATTTTGTAGGGTTGCTGTGTGAATAGTCATTATGTCAGATTTTCATTGTGGTGTAGATCACACTGGTCCTCATGCCCCGATTGGGGGACGGGATAGCCTAGTGGTCAGATCACTGCGCTCGCAATTTGACGACCCGGGTTCGATTCCCGTTTAAGGGGATCTTTTCCCCTGGAATTAACATCAGTGCTGACTCCACTATCCCCCAAAAGTCCTTCGGATGAGACCATGAATCGAGGCCCCGTGTGAGAGCGCACGCAGAACATTTTACGAACACGTAAAATCCTGTTCCGCTTTTTGTTAGAGTAGGCCATTGTGTGCCGGTGGGAACAGATGACAAGATTTACAAACATGGGGAATGGATGTAAGAAAAGCACATGAGTGCTTACGCCATTATCCTTGATAAAAAAGAATAAATAAATAAATAATAAATAAATGATTTATTAGTATGAAACACTTAACATCGTTTACTGACAAACTTGTCAGGCTGAAGGCAACGAGATGATAGTTAAGCCCCATACAGACAGGGACGTCAAAATGATGAGGTGTTTTTTTAAGTTAAGTTTTTTTTATGTTTGATTTTTTGGCCATATATATATATATATATATATATATATATATATATATATATATATATATATATATATATATGTATCGATATATATATGTATCGATATATATATATATATATATGTATCGACAAATGCAACTGTTTGATGTTGTATTGTATGATGTGTGTTGAGCTTTTTCATTTCATAAAGATCAATGAGAATGAGGATGATATAATGATGCTGCTATGGAGGTGCATGTGCTTATGATGTGTATCGACGTTGATGTTGTATTGTGTGATGAACCAAAAAACAAAACTCTCAACAAATTTTGATGTAAAAAATACATGGTCCTAAAATATTCTGAATTCTTGGCTTCCCATTTTTATATATCTTTTATTCAGGTATGGGCTGCATTAGACTGCATAAAACTTATTCCTACCCAAATTTAAAATCTATAAAAGGTAAAAAAAAAAATAATGATAATAAAAAAGGTGAAGGTGTCCCATAACCCGTGTGGTCGTAGGGGAGCAACGTGTCAGAGACCTCAGCTTCTCTAGGGGCCAGCATGTTGAGGGCGGCGCCCATCTCCTCTCCCTCGCTGCTTTAACTTCCCTATCCTAAAGAGGGCAGGTACCCATTGACAGCTGGGTGAACTGGGGGGGAACTGTACTGTAGCCAAGGCGCGCAAACGGTCACTCATCCAACTGGCAACTATGCTCGACGCTGCTTAACATTGGCCGGGGGAAAACGAGCGCTGTGACCACTGAGCTATTCTGTCCCCCGATTAAAATTTGTAAAATAAAATTTTTAGCTCCCATGTAATGTGAAAACCGCAGAGAGAGAGAGAGAGAGAGAGAGAGAGAGAGAGAGAGAGAGAGAGAGAGAGAGAGAGAGAGGGGGGGGGGGAGGGGGGGTGACGTGTAGTGCCAGAGCTTCGGGAAGTCCAGATAAGGGAACCTTTCTTGTATTGTAAGGACTCTTGTACTCATGTGCTTGCTCTTTGTTAGCCCTATCATAAAATAAATAAATGTCTATTCTGAATTGGCCTTGCGTTTTGATTGCCTGGGTCTAGGATGCAACTTGTGTGATTTGTTTCCATCTGTGTCTCGTCTGTACCCTCTTTCTCTAAGTTTATCTTCTTCTACTGTCTGTGTTCTACTGTCTTCTACTGTCTGTCTTCTACTGTCTGTCTTCTACTGTCTGTCTTCTTCTGTCTTCTATGGCCTGTCTTCTACTATCTGTCTTCCAACTGTTTTCTATCTTCTACTGTCTGTCCTCTTCTGTCTGTCTACTGTCTGTCTTCTACTGTCTGTCTTCTACTGTCTGTCCTCTTCTGTCTGTCTTCTACTATCTGTCTTCTGTCTGTTTTCTGTCTACTGTCTTCTACTGTCTGTCTTCTGTCTGTCTTCTGTCAGTTTCCTAACTGTTTTCTGTCTGTCTTCTACTTTCTGTCTTCTACCGTCTGTCTTCTGTCTATCTGTCTGTCTGTCTTCTACTGTTTGTCTTCTTCTGTCTGTCTGTCTTCTACTGTCTGTCTTCTGTTAGTCTTCTGTCAGTCTTCTAATGTCTGTCTCTTCCCTGTGATGTCAATAAAGGCTACATCCCCACAGTAGCATTGTAGCAAGTTCATAAGTCATAACATTAGGACTTACAATTCAGCTCATTTGCTTACCACTGGGTCAACGAGATTCGAACCCAAGATCCCACAGACAAGACCTCTCAGAACATGTCGCCCAGCGATAGTAGTGTGACTCAGTGTGATGCCACGTAACACAATGCACTGTAACGCAATGTAATGTGAAGCAGTGTAATGTAATATTTTATTTATTTCTTTATTCTTTTATTTATTCTTTTATATCCGGGATAAGGGAATAAGCACTCATGTTTTTTTTAAAATCCGGTCCCTGTGTGTATGCAGTCTTAGTAAATTTTGTCATCTGTTCCCACCCGGCACACAATGGCCTACTCTTGCGAAAAGCGGAACAGGATTTAACATGTGCGCAAGATGTTCTGCATGCGTTCACAAGATTTCTGCGTGATGCAGTGTGATGCGATGTAACACAATACCATACAACGTAATGAAATGTAAAGCAGTGTAATGTAGTATGACTCAAAATCATGCCATGTAACACAATGCCATGTAATGTAATGTAATGTAACGTATCACCTTCAGCAATCAGCAAAGCTAGCAATTTGACGTCCCGGGTTCGAGTCCGGTCGAGATTTTTCTCCTGGAGTTAACATCAGTGCTGACTCCACCCTCCCCAAAAGTCCTTCGGATGAGACTTTAAACCGAGGCCCCGTGTGCGAACGCAAGCAGAACATCTTACGTACACGTTAAATCCTGTTCTGCTTTTCGTAAGAGCAGGCCATTGTGTGCCGGTGTAAACAGATGAAAAAAATGACAAAACTGCATACACACGGGGACTGGATGTAAAAAAAAAAAGCACAAGAGTGCTTATTCCACTACCCTCGATATGAAAGGATAAATCAAATCAAATCAAATCAGCATCACCAAGTATGGTGTTAGCCGCCACACCCCATGACACCGACATGATCCTCCCTCCTTCTCCATGTGCTCCGGTCTTCACTGGCCCTGTAGCTGACTTCATGGATTCTCAGGAATACCACAGGATTCTGTAGTGATGTTGCTAGTGAGAGAAGCTGGGGGTCTGCCTTTTGTTCGGTTTTTGTTTTGTTTTTTTTGCCTCGGTCTTGCCTTGAAAGACAGTGTTGATGAGATCCGTAGGCCTCTCTATGCTCTTCATAGCACATGGCTTACATATTTTAGTTTCCTTGTGTTTACGACAACAAAGAAGTTTTCTTGTTGCGCCCAGTTCGTGCAGTATGCTTCCGTTTGGTCTTTTATCTACCTGATTCTTAGTAGCCTTATAAAAAAGCAAAAAACATGTCAGCTGCTTCGAATTTTTTTTATCGTGTGCAGTTTGAACTTTTCTAGATCCATTTAAACAAGAATATAGCGGTGGAAAGTAAAACGAAAATTCTTTAGATTAGGGAGCTTATTTGCAACAATATTTAACAACTGCAGTGTAAGAATGGAATAGTTACGTTGACATAATTATTATGTGATTTTGAAGTTGTGGTAAATTTCTTAAAATAGATCTGCAATTCCATTGACAGATTAAAACTTTGTCCTTGGCGGTATTCATAGAAAATAGTATTCAATCAAATCCATGGTGATGTTTATGGAGATGTAGAAAGTCATCAAACAACATTTGGGTAGAAGTAAGAGTCCCACGGATATTGATGGAGTGGCCATGTTTGATTTGATCCGCTGGATCTCTGTACCATTGGTTTTTTTATGAGCGCTCTAGGCTATCTGATCTGTCTTTCCTGTCAACAGACTCCATGCTAGGTCTCCACCTGGGTCTCTCCCAAGAGAGGTGGTAAACATGTCTTCCTAGTTTCCTGCAAGGATGCTGGTACCTCTGTCTGTAGGATGGATGGCATCTCTCATGAGCCTGCTGTTTCTGACATTCAAATTCCCACGTGATAAAATAGAAACCTGATGTTCTGGAAGCTCAGCAATCAAATAGGCATTGAGCAGTTTTCTCCGTACCTCAGGAGCTGCATCATTGACAGGAGCTATTCTGCTGACCACAACTTTCGCTTTAGGAAGCTTGTTTTTAATAGATCTAACAACAGCTACCATATCTTTTGGCGCACTTTTTAGATCAGTCCCTTTTATGTTGTTGATGCCAGTATGTATGACTACACAGTCAATATCATCTTCTGGACCAATGTTGTCAACCTGCTGTTGGCAGTATGCAATCAAAACAGCTTTCTTTATTGACACTGATAAGCTGTAAAACAACAAAACAACAACAAGAAGAAGAAGCAAAAACCAACAAAAAACAGAAAAGACCCAAATGCTTTCCATTCCTTTTGTTAATGCTGAGTCCTGTAAAGACAGAACACATTTTTTCAAAGTCAGATTCATTTCAGAACATAACCTATTCGGGTACATGGAAATTCATCCACAAAACCATCTAAATCATCATCAATTGAGGCTGCGATCATCTAGCCACAGAATAATCACTCTCCAAAACAGGAAACTACATTCCCAACACACACACACACGTGAGGAAGAGCGTCACTATTTTTGACGTCATAGGCACTGACAGAATTTTGAGATTACGTCATTTAGCTACAGACTGGTTTTATATCTTGTGCCGGTTAGCAGTTTTTTAATCTGGGGCGTGAAACGGAGGGTGAAGTGACTGGAACAGACAGATGAAGGTGAGTTTGCTGTTGTTGCTATTGTAAGTGAGAGGGTGGGAAACTGAGGAACTTGTTTCTGTGTCTGTCTGTATGTGTTGATACAGAGCATACACTTGCATGGATGGTAGATCATATACCTACTTTGTGTCTTTCGCTTTTGCCTGCCAGCCTGGCTAGGTTCCCTCCAAATCTTGAATGCAAACACACAGATTATCAGTAGTGGGGTTGGGTTTTTTAAATATTTTTTTAAAAGGAAGATATTGAAGTAGACTCCTCTTTTTCGTCAAACGCTCACACAGCACCTATCCTTAACTGGCAAATGAGCAAAACATGTTCTGCCGTTAAAACCCCAAGTCCGCGCATCCAATTTGGGTATGGGAGACATTTTTTGAAAGGCTTTCTAAAAAAAAAAAAATTAAAAATAGGCGGGAGAATGGAAAAATCCCCTTGAACAGGCCTCTTAGTGGTGCTCGAACCTGGGTTTGAACCCGGGGCCGGCAGATGGCACAGGCAACACTCTAACCACCAGACTATTTTGTCCCCTTATGTATATTTATAAGATAGACGCGCGCGCGCGCGCGCACGTGTGTGTGTGTGTGTGTGTGTGTGTGTGTGTGTGTGTGTGTGTGTGTGTGTGATAATGGAATAAGCAGTCAAGTGTTTGTTTTTTAAACCCAGTTCCCATGTGTAGGCGATTTTGAAAATTTGTCTGTTCTCAGCGACACACAATGGCCTACTCTTCCAAGAAGTGGAACAGATTTTACTGTGTGTGCAGAATGTTCTGCATATGTTTGCACATGGGACCTCGGTTTACAGTCTCATCCAATAGACTTTTTTTTTTTTTTTATTGGAGGAGGGGAGTGTAGTCGGCACTATTGTTAATGCTTAAGAGGGAAAATTTCCTAGGACGGGATTCGAACCAGATCAGCAGATTATGAGCGCTATGCCCAATGCTCTATCCACCAGGCTATCCCTCCCCCCCCCCCCCCCTCGCATGCGCGCGCGTGCGCGTGTGTTCCAGAGCCAGCGTGTGTGAGACTGTTTGTATCTGTATGTCTGGCCCATTATGAGTCAGAATGATTTATACTTGTGCTTTGAATAGATTTTCAGATTGATTTCTACCTAAACTCTCTCTCTCTCTCCTCTCTCTCTCTCTCTCTCTCTCTCTCTCTCTCTCTCTCTCTCTCTCTCTCTCCTCTCTCTCTCTCTCTCTTTCTCTCTCTGTGCCTATTTTCCACTTTTATATATTATATCCTTTTAATACTTTAAACTCGTGTTCTAGAGCTCGACTTGAAAAATGTCA
>CM060332.1:50568191-50577896 GCA_030674155.1 Stramonita haemastoma | reverse complement strand
GTAGTATAAAAAACATATATTCGTTAAATTAAATGACCGTTGTAAATATATTTAAGTGAAAGATTTTTTCTGTACATTATAAAACACGAGTGTTGTATAGATTTTCTAATTTTCTTTTATTTCGATAATAACGGAATAAGCGCCCGTGTGCTTTTATACATCCAGTCCCCTTGCGTACACGGTTGTTTTTTTTCAATTTTGTCGTCTGTTCGCACTGATGCACAATGACATACTCTTTCGAAAAGGGGAGCAGGTTTTAAACGTGTGCGCGTGCGTTGAAATGAGTCACTCTGTGTGTGTGTGTGTGTGTGTGTGTGTGTGTGTGTGTGTGTGTGTGTGTGTGTGTGTGTGTACACTGGGGGAAAGGGGTGGTATTGAAGAGGGGACATAACTTTTGGAAGTTGTATTTTAAGGGAAAGGGGTGTTGGGAGGAAGGGATAGAATATACAGGTTTGGATCAGTGGGGATAGGGAGAAAAGGGGGAGGGGGGTTAGCTGATTGTTTTCTCGTGGTACAATTTCGGCATGTCCCCTTTAAAAAAAAAAATCTTGCGTGGGTTATTTTGGGCGTAAAACTCTTTTTGTAAAAATTGAGAAAATTTGTTCGACAATATAATTTAACTGACCGCTGAAAACTGGGAATTTATTATTTAAAATTCCGAACTCCAAAATCCGACAAGAAATTGTTGCTGTTGATAGGACTGGTAATTAGAATAATTTGATAAATCGTCTTCTACATTCCTTAGCAATACTTAATTTTAAATCCGGTGATAAAAACGATCTATACCGTTGTGTCTAAAGCTACACACCATGGTGTCTACCTGTTCTTGTGTCCACATGCATGCATGCAGACAGACCAACCAACGGACTGACAACCCTTAGCCCAATATTAACCTTTAGCACTAACCGTAACCCTTTTTAACTAACCTTTGCAGTTATTCTAACCCTGGCCCGTCATGTGGACCCAAATGGCAGGTAGATTCCTTGGTACATGCTGACACTATGGCAAAACATTTTGGTCTTGTATGGTTGGGGGTGGTTGTAGAACTTTTTCTTTTTCGTCGTCGTTGTACTCTGACAGCAACTACTGTTGTCTGTCATATCAGCGAAAATGCGCTATGCTGCCGTTAAGTGCCTGACAAGGCAGGCCCAGCGCAAAATTAATTTTTCGGCGTAGTAGAGAATCGCTATCGTTCGTCTCTTTTTTTAAAAAAAATGGCAGGAAAACGGACGAAAAGTTAGATAATAGACAAGAAGAGAAGGAACAAGGCAGAAACATAAGGAAAGAAATGAGAGAAGTCTAACATAGAATTTCCAGAAGGTGGGGATACTATTTATACTGATCCCACACACACACACACTCGCACACCTGGATCCTCCCTCCCACCCCCCACCTGGGAATTGGGGATGGGTGGGGGGAGAATTGGGGGAGGGGTGTGGAATTTTAAGGAAAGAGATATTAGGAAGGGGGAGATGGTTAGGATATTTAGGTCTGTATGATACGTATGATGACCGTGTGAATGCCGATAGGGGATAGGTAGTCATCCATAAGTTGGGGGAAGGGGGGGGGGGGCAGTTTAGAAACACTAAATTATTTTTTTGAATATTCAAAAACACAAATATGGGGTGCAGATTGAAAATGGACAATTTTTAGTACCGGAATGGCGAAGTGATGGAATTCAGGAGGTGGGGAGAGAGGACGGGGGAGGTGATATTTAAAAGGAGGGGTAGAAAGTATGTTTAGGTCAGTAGGAATGAAATGTGTGTGTGTGTGTGTGTGTGTGTGAGTCAAAGTCAAAGTCAAAGTCAAAGTCAAACTTTTCTTTCCAGATGGTACATTGAGTAAGCAATGTGTGTGTGTGTGTGTGTGTGTGTGTGTGTGTGTGTGTGTGTGTGTGTGTGTGTTCTCGATTTCTTTTATTCCGAAGATAACGGAAAAAGCACTCGCGCGTTTTTCACTTCTAATCTCCGTGTACATGCGTTGTGGCAAATTTTGTCATCCCTTCCCATGTTTTTAATTTTTTATTTTGACAATATTGGAATAAGTAATTGTGCGGGGTTTTTGTTTTTTTTTACCTCAAGTCTCCGTGTGCACGCGATTTTGCAAATCCTATCATTCGTTCCCGCCGACACAGGAGAGAGAGAGAAGAGAGAGAGAGAGAGAGAGAGAGAGAGAGAGAGAGAGAGAGAGAGAGAGAGAGAGAGAGAGAGAGAGAGAGAGAGAGTTCTCAAATTCTTTTATTTCGAGGTTAATGGAATAAGCACTTTAAGCTTTTTCCTTTACATCCAATCCCCGCGTGCATACAGTTTGCGAAATTTGTCATCAGTCCCCACCGGCACACAAGAGTGTGTGTGTGTGTACTGCAGGCATATTTACGGAATGGTATATCACTGGTGTTCGAGTACCAGTTCATTAGATATAATTATTGTAAAACCAGGGTAAAAGTGTGTGTGTGTGTGTGTGTGTGTGTGTGTGTGTGTGTGTGTGTGTGTGTGTGTGTGTGTGTGTGTGTGCGCGCGCTAGGCGGTTTTTTGTTATTTTTAACTGAAAAAAGCAGTTAAGGATATGATGATTGCTACTTGTTTGTTTTGGATAAATGTTTGGTGTATGGTCGACCACTGGTGTTCTTATGTATGTTTGTGTTTTTTTTTAAACCCTTTTCTTTACACGGATTCAGAAACAGTGTCAGAGAAAAAATGATCTGGTCCTATGACTATCACAAGAATGGCAAAGATTTTTTTTAAATTCTATGCAGGAGGAAAAAAATCGTTTTTGCAGACTGCTGTAGAATTTTTTGTTATGCACTTTATGTGGAGAAAAATGAAGAAATGTGATTGCATGTTTGTACATTTGTAAATGGAGGTTTTCAGAATGGAAAGGAATACTGTCAGTGTGGTAGTGGGTAAGAGATAGACATGAGGCCATGTGTGTGTGCACATGTGCATGCCAGTGTTCGCATCAATGTTTGACAGACGGGTGGTTGTCTTTTAGTTTGTTTTAGAAGAGGAAGAGGAGGGAGGAGGAGGAGGAAGGTTGTAGGAATGTTTAGGAGGAATAGTAATCCATGTTCAGATCTGAGAATTTATTTAAAAGGGGGGGGGGGGGGGGGGTGAGAGAGGTTATGGAAAGATGGTGTGTGTTTTTTCTTTACATGGTACATTTTTTGTGGGTTTTTTTATAAGGCTGAATGCAAAAAATGCTATATATTTTTTTAATGAAATTGAATGCAAGAAATACAACAATGTATTTTTCGTTTTTTTTAATTTTCTTTTATTACATCGAGTGTAAGAAACAATATAGTGCCATTTTTGATTTTTATGATAACGAATGCAAGAAAAACGGTAGTGTATTTTTCTTTTTTTATATAGTAGATTGAATGGAAGAAATAGTATATTTTTCGGGTTTTATGCGATTGAATGCAAGAAAAACAATAGTAAACTTTTTGCGTTTTTTTTTTTTGTTAGATCGAATGGAAGAAGTACAATAGTAAAGTTTTTGCGGGTTTATTTTTTTTGGTTAGATGGAAAGCAAGAAATACAATAGCATATTTTGGGCCTTTTTATGAGATTGAATACAATAAATGCAACATAAGGCTTATATATATATTTTTTATGCGATTGAATACAATAAATGCAACATAAAGCTTATATTTTTCTTTCTTTTTTTTAAAAATGAGAATGAATGCAAGAAATACAATTTACTATTTTTTATTTTTTAAGTGTTGGCAATATTTGGGTTTATTGAAATGTCAATTGACAAAAAAGTCCAGTGCTGCCATAGCCTTTAATATTTATTAGTAGTGGTTGTTATTGGTTCATAATTATAGTGGTGTGTGTGTAGAAGGTGCTTTGCATTTTTCTTCTTTTTTTCCTTTTTTGTTTTTGAAAATGGCATCAAATGTAATATAAAAGGGACCAGGTTCTGTGCTTGCCTTTGTGTTAAAATTACGTTAGTATTAGTGGCAGATCTGTGTGTTGATTTTTCGCTAGAAAACAGATTTAACACCATTACAGCTTATGAAAAATGAATGCATCTGAAAGATTTTCTGCTATAGTCTAGTAGCCCCTTAAGTGAATCTGTGTAGGTGGCATTCGGATTTTTCTTTTTGTTTTATTTGTCTAATCAAATGCCATTACAAAAATGAAATCTAGTCATGTACTGGCCTGTAACAAAGGCAGGAATCAGAATCAAACTATTTATTGACAAATTTATTTTCAAGTTAGGGCAATTCAAATTGTGTGTGTGTGTGTGTGTGTGTGTGTGTGTGTGTGTGTGTGTGTGTGTGTGTGTGTGTGTGTGTGTTGTGTGTGTGTGTGTGTGTTTTAAAATAAAAGCTCTGTAAAAATTCTGAATTTGCAGCTGTAATTAAAATTTAACTTCTAAAAATGTTTGCCATATTGTTAAATGAAGAGAAAGTATTGAAATTTCACTTTAAAATTGCAACGTCTTGATTTTTTTTTTAATGCTGTGTATATTTTGTTTAGCAACCTTTCATGTTTATTGTTTTACCAATTCTGGTAGAAGAAAACCTTTTAATGCCAAAGAAGGACAGATATTGGTTTTACTTCCATGAATAGTGAATTGGAAACCCCATTTGTCAGAAGCGTATTAAGTTTTTGTTTGTGTGTTGTTGTTTTTTTTTATTGTTGTTTTATTTTGCTTTTAGGTTGCAAGTATCATCAGTGGTTTCCTTGCTCTGTTAGGTCACTTCATTGCCCCCCAAAAATTGACTTTTTGTCCAATGCCAAAGTTAAACTTGTTCTAGACTCTCAACTGTAAATGTAAATGGTTTAGATAAAATTGCAAGGCAATTGAATCACATGAGATAAATTTCAGCCTGTTCATTTGAATAAGTGAAGAAGATGCATGCTTTTTAGCTTTTTTAAAGTTTTTTTTTGGTTTTTTTAGAGTACCAACAAGATATTTTTTCGGTAACAAACATTTTCATTTTTCCTGTATTTTATATCACCCCTGTTACAAGATTGATAAACAGTTTTCTTTTAATTTAGAAATCAAGTGGTGAGCAATCCCAACTGATTTTTTTTGTGGTTATTTTGTTTGTTGTTTTTGTGGGGGGGGGGGTTGTCTTTTTTTTTTTTTTTTTTTTTTTTTTTTTTAGAGAGAAGAGAGAGAGAGAGAGAGAGAGAGAGAGAGAGAGAGAGAGAGAGAGAGATGGTGTTTTTTTTGTTGATTTTTACATAGTAATATATATTTTTTTTTTTTATAAAAGTGAATGGGGAAATGGAATAGATATTTTTCATCGCTTTTTAAAAAATGAAATTAAATGCAAGAAATAGTACAGTATATTTTTTGTTTTTATTGGACTGAATGTAAGAACTACAATAGAGCATTTTTCGACTGTTATGAGATCGAATGCAAGAAAAACATCAGCCTATTTTTTGTTTTGTTTTCATACGATAGAATGAAAGAAAAATAATAGCATGTTTTTAGTAGTTTTTTTTTAATGATATTGAAAGCAAGGTTTATACAATAGTAATTTTTTTTTTTGCTTTTTAAAAAGAAAAAGATTGCAAGAAATACAATAGTATATTTTTTGTTTATTTTAAGATTGAGTGTAAGAAATACAGGTTAATTCTTTATTTTTTTGAATGTTGGCAAGAGCTCGGTTTAATGAAATGCCAGTTTTAAAAAATCTAGTCCTGCCATAGCCTTTGGTATTGGAAGGGGCGTGGTTAGTTTATACAGTGGTGTGTGAAGTATATGTGGGAGAAAGTGCCCTCCATTTTTCTTTTTTTCTTTTTAATGGCATCAAAAGTGATATAAAAGGGACCCGGTTGTATGCTTGCCTTTGAGGTCAGTGTGTATTGGTGGCAGATCTGTGTATTGATTTTCCGCCAGGGGATCATGACAGATTTTACACCAATACAGCTGATGAAAAATGAATGTATCTGAAAGATTTCATGCTCTAGTCTAGTAGTCTGTTAAGCGTGCCTGTGTGGAGGGCTTGTTGGTTTTTGTTTGGTTTTTGTTTTTTTTACAAAAATGAAATCTAGTCATGATGTACTGGCCTTTGATAAGGGCTGGAAACAGAATCAGAAATAATTTATGGCCAAATTTGTTTTCAATTTATTGCTAATCAAGTTCTCAGTGTGTGCGGTTTTGAAGAAATCTCTGTAATATTGCTGGATTTGCGGCAGTAATCAAATTTTGACTTTAAAAATGTTTGCCAGATTTTTTGAAATGATGGAGGAGGAGAAAGTATTGAAATGGGCTCTTTAGTATTGAAGTGTTTTGATATTTTTTTTAATTTGTGTACATTTTGTTTAGCAACCTTTCACGTTTTGTTTTTTTAGCAGTTCTAGTAACAGAAAATCATTTTTTTGCCAAAGGACAGATATTAATTTTACTCACATGAAATGGTGAATTAGAAAACCCATTTGTTAGTAACATATTAAGTTTTTTGTTTGTTTGTTGGGGGGGCGGGTGGTTTCGTTTTTTTGCTTTTGGATTGCAAGTATGAGAGAGAGAGAGAGAGAGAGAGAGAGAGAGAGAGAGAGAGAGAGAGAGAGAGAGAGAGAGAGAGAGAGAGAGAGAGAGGTGTTTCTTCTTTACATAGTCTGTTTTGTTTTTTATGAAGTTGAATGCCAGAAATACAATAGTTTAGTTTTTGTCATTTTCTTTTTTTCTTTCTTTTTTTAAAACGAAATTGAATGCAAGAAATACTATAGTAGATACTTTTTTTTTTATTAGATTGAATGTAAGAAATACAATAGCATAATTTTTTTAATTATTATTATGAGATAATTGCAAGAAAAACAAGGGTGTCTTTTTCTCTTTTTTATTTGATTGAATGCAAGAAACATACCAGCATTTTTTTTATTTTCATGACAGAATAAAAGAAAAATGATAGCACGTTTTTAGTTTTTTCACACGAGATTGAATACAAGATTTATACAATATTTAATTGTTCGTGCCTTTCTAAAAAAAATAGATTGAATACAAGAAATGCAATAGTATATTTTTAGTTGTTTTTTTAATGAGATTGAATGCAAGAAATACAAGCTAGGTCTTTTTTTGTTTGTTTGTTTTTTAATGAGATTGAATGTAAGAAATACAATCCAATTCTTTATTTTTAAGAGTTGGTGAAGAGTTTGGTTCAATGCAGTGCCAGTTTCTTTTCCCTTTTTAAATCTAGTCCTGGGATCGATAGCCTTTGATATTGGAAGGGGTGTAATTAGTAGTCTTCAATTTCACGTCCTTCCACATAAAGTGATACCAGATAGGGGAGGGGGGAAGCATAATTCAAAAAATACATAAATGAATAGAATCAAAGATGGAAAATATATGCAAATATAGCAATAAAAAATAAACAGAAAAACAAACACAAACGTACAACAAAAATATAGAATAACGATAACTAATAAATATCAAAATGTTGATAAAATAAAGAGAGAAAGAGAGAGAAAGGCAAGGATAATGATGGGGGATATATGCATTAAAGTATATACTAAAATAGATACCTTTTTTATTTTAAAAAGGAAATCGTGTGTGTGTGTGTGTGTGTGTGTGTGTGTGTGTGTGTGTGTGTGTGTGTGTGTGTGTGTGTGTGTTTGTGTGGTGTGTGTGTGTGTGTGTGTGTGTGTGTGTGTGTGTGTGTGTGTGTGTTTCGTATATTTTGTGTAAGTTTGTAGTTGTGGTTGAAGTTATTCTCATTACATAAGGCAAAACTGTATGCTAAACACTAAATTAACAGGGAAGAGTAAAATTCAAAATAGAACAATGATGTAACTACAACAAATGCCCTATGGGACTTAACAATAAACCTTTAGCAATAGCAAACACTAACTTGACATCATCCAGAAATTGTTCAAGGGTGTAATTAGTTTACATAGTGGTGTGTGAAGTATATGTGGGAGAAAGTGACCTTCTTTTTTTTTTTTAAAGGCATCAAATGTGATATAAAAGGGACCCTTTCTATGCTTGCCTTTGAGGTCAGTGTGTATTGGTGGCAGATCTGTGTATTGATTTTCCGCCAGGGGATCGATGACAGATTTTACACCAATACAGCTGATGAACAATGAACGTATCAGAAAGATTTCCTGCTATAGTCTAGTAGTCTGTTAAGCGTGCCTGTGTGGAGGGCTTGTTGGTTTTTGTTTGGTTTTTTTTGCTCTGATTTCTGAATCAAATACCATTACAAAAATGAAATCTAGTCATGATGTACTGGCCTTTGACAAAGGCAGGAATGGGAATTAGAAATAATTTATCCCTAGTTTATTTTCAAGTTGTGGCAAATCAAGTTCTCCATGTGTGTGGCTTTAAATAAATCTCTGTCAAATTGCTGGATTTGCAGCTGTAATCAAAATTTGACTTTAAAAAAATGCCCTTTTTAATATGGAGGAAGAAAAACATTGAAATATCACTTTAAAATTGTACATCTCTCTCTCTCTCTCTCTCTCTCTCTCTCTCTCTTAAAATAATTATGTACATTTTGTTTAACAACCTTTCATGTGTGCTGTTTTACCAATTTGGGTAGAAGAAAACCATTATTTTTTTGCCAAAGAAGGACATGAAATGGTAAATTGGAAAACCCATTTGTCAGTATATATTAAGTTTTTTGTTTGTGGGATTTTTTGTTGTTTTTTGTGTGTGTGTTTTTGCCTTTGGGTTGCAAGTATTTTCAGTGGTTTCCTTGTTCTATTAGTCACTTCATTAAACAAAAAACCCCTACTTTTTATCTCATGCCCAGTTAAACTTGTACTAGAATCTCGAGTGTAAATGTACATGGTATGGATAGAATTGCAAGGCAATTGAATTATCATAATTATGTGAGATATATTCCAACTTGTCCATTTGAATGAGTGAAGAAAATGCATGGGCTTGGGTTTTTTTCTAGAGAACCAACTAGATAATTTTTTGTAAGAAACATTGCTTCTATTTTCCCTGTATTGTATAACACCCTATACAAGATTGATAAAAATGTTTTTTCTTTTAATCTAGAAATCAGGTGGTGAGAGATGGTGTATTTCTTCTTTACATAGTATATTTTAAATTTTTTTTATGAAGTTCAATGACAGAAATACAATAGTTTTGCATCGTTTTTTTAAAAACAAAAATTGAATGGAAGAAATAGTATAGTGTATTTTTTTTTTAAATGGGTTGAATATAAGAAATACAATCGTGCATTTTGTTTTTATTGTTATGAAGTGGAAGCAAGAAAAACAATGGTGTATTTTTCTTTTTTATGTAATTAAATGCAAGAAATACACCACCCTTTTTTTTGTTTTGTTTTTATGAGATAGAATGAAAGAGATACTTTTTTTAAAGATTGAATGCAAGCAATACGATAGTTAATTTTTCGTGCTTTTTGAGAATAGATTGGATGCAAGAAATAAAATAGTATAATTTTCGGGTTTAAAAAAAAAAAAGATTGAATACATGAAATACAATCTCATTGATAAGGGTTTTTTTAAGTGTTGGCAAGATTTGGGTTATAAAACGTCAGGGTTCTTTTAAATGCAGTCCTGGGATAGCCTGTGATATTGGCAGGGGTGCTATTGCTTATTGGGGTGCTTATACAGTAGTGTAGGGGTACATGTGGGGGAAAGTGCCCTTCATTGTTTTTAATGGCATCAAAATTAATGTAATATAAACCGACCAGGTTCTATGCTTGCCTTTACATTAAAATTACACAAGTGTGTATTGGTGGCAGATCTGTGTATTGATTTGCCGCTAGAGGATCGA
>CM060332.1:50543191-50563191 GCA_030674155.1 Stramonita haemastoma | reverse complement strand
GTTGCAAAGGGGTCTTCCACCAATGGAGATGGAAGTGTGGTGGTTTTGCAGTGTCTCTGTCATGATGTTTTCGAGGAAGAGGTTGAAGAGTACAGGTGAGAGAAGGCAGCCCTGGCGGACTCCAACCGTGGTCTTGAAGAACTCGCCCACGTGGTTGTTCATGAAAACTGCACTTCTTGCATTCTCGTACAGAGCCTTGATGACTTCAATTAGGCAGTTGTCAATGTTGAAGTGCCTGAGTACTTGCCAGAGGCCGTCATGCCATACCCTGTCAAAGGCCTTTTTGAAGTCTATAAAATTGTGGTACAAGTCTTTTTGGTGTTGGAGATGCTTCTCTATCAGAATTCTCAGGTTGAAAATTTGTTCCATTGTGCTGCGTTTTGGTCTAAAGCCCGCTTGTTCTTCTGCCAGGAGTTTTTCTGCTTGGTTTTTCAGTCTGTTGAGGACTACCTGCAGCATGATCTTGCTAGGATGGCTTATGAGACTGATGGTTCTGTAGTTCTGGCATTGCTTGAGGTTTCCTTTCTTTGGCAGGGGTATTACAAGAGACTGTGTCCATTCTTTTGGCCATTCTTTGGTGTCGTGGATCTTCTGACAAAGGTCTGTGAATCGCCTTGCTGTTTCATTCCCTCCATTTTTTATGAGTTCAGCTGGGATGTTATCAATTCCAGGGGACTTCCCCTTCTTCAATTGCTTAATAGCTGTGTCTACTTCACACCTTAGTATTGGTGGGTCTTTATCTTGGTGTTCAGGGGGTTTGTTGGAAACTATGTTGGTATCTGGGCGTAGTGGGTAGTTATACAATCCCTCACAGTATTCTGTCCAGCGCTGGAGGATGGCATTGTTTTCCGTTAAAAGATTTCCTTCTTTGTCTTCAATAACAGAGGCTTTAGGCTGTGTGGTTTTCGTTAGTGCTTTCAGAGTGTTGTAAGCTGTTTTGCTGTTTCCCTTGGCCATTCCATCTTCGATGTTGTTGCATTGTTCTTCTATCCACGCTTCTTTGGCTTCTCTCATCTTTTTCCTCACTTCTCTGTGGCTATCCATGTACTTGTTGTTGGCTTCTTGACTTGTGAACTTTTGCTTCTTAAGTTCTCTTCTTTTGTCGCAGAGGTCAAGAACCTCATTTGTCACCCAGGGTTGTTTCTTTGTTCTGCTTCTGCCTAATGTTTCTTCTGCTGCTGTCGTTAGCACTTCTTTGATGTTGTTGGCTAATGTGTTCACATCATTGTCAATGGCTGTGAGTGCGGCGAACTTTCCTCCAATGTTGGCTTGGAAGATCTCAACCACTGTTGGGTCTTTGAGTTTTTCCAGGTCGAATCTTATGCGTGGGCTTTTTGGCTGTTGTTTTGCTTTCAGTTTCAGCCTGATGGTGGTAAGTACAAGGTCGTGGTCACTGCCAATGTCAGCTCCTGGGAATGTTCTTGTATTTGCCTTGTTTATGCTGGATTTGAATCTTTGGGGTGACAGAATGTAGTCAATTTGATTACGAATCAGACCATTTGGTGAGTGCCAGGTTGATGTTCTAGATGGCTTGTGAGGGTGGAGTGTGTTAGCCAGAGTTAGTTTGTGCTTCTTTGCGAATTCCAGCAGCCGCTGTCCTCTGTCATTTGTTTCTCCCAGTCCAAAGCGTCCTGTGGTTCCTGCCCAGGTGTCATAGGCATCAGGTCCCACCTTAGCATTCCAATCGCCTTCCACAATAAGGATGTCTTTTTTGGGCGTTTTGGAGATGACGTTTTCAAGTTCCTCATAGAATTCTTCTATCTGGTCATCATCGTAGTCAGATGTTGGAGCATACACTTGGATGATGGTGAGATTCTGGGGTTTTGCAGAGACTCTGATTGAGATGAGTCTGCTGGATATTGGTGTGCAGTTGATGATGCTTGACACAATCTCTTTCCTGACAATGAAGCCTACTCCGTGTTGGTGTAGTTTCTCATCTCCACTGTACCATATTTTGTGGCCGTCTTGCGTGGTTGTTTCTCCGAAGCCAGTCCATCTGACTTCCGCAAGCCCTAGGATGTCCCATTTATACCTCTGTAATTCATGTGTGAGTTCTTGTACTCTTCCTGTTTGGTACAGAGTTCTAACATTCCATGTACCGATGGTTACCCCTTTAGCTGGAAGCTTTAGGGTTAGTTCTGCTCCAGTGGCACACTTGTCACTCCCACCCTGGAGGCTTGCAGTGGGTAGCGCGGTCGTTGTTGATCCGGGCCTCGACCGATCCGGCATGTGTTTCTGTTTTGCTTTTCTCATCATGTCCTTGCAGTGGGCTTGAGGAAGCTTGGTGGCGCCCATCTCCTCTCCAAGACTCCTACTGGTGATTAAGAATGCACCAGCCCCTCACAACGTTTCGCCCGCCAGTAGAAGCGGTTACCGGGGTGTGGGTGGGTTAAGGACCCGGACCCAGAAGTGAGAGTTGAGTGCCAAGTGAGGACCAGTGCTCCCGTCCATCCCGAGGGATGCTACTGCCAGGTTTACAAAGGTACCACCTCTCCTTAAGCACTCCATACACCCCAACTGCAACTGCCATCAAATAATCATTTCATACAATGCCATGCACCACAACATAGTGCAAGGTCTCCGCCATATGCGCGCACACAAACAAACGCACCTACAAACACCAGCGAGCGCACGCGCGTGCCAACGCATACACACCCCCCTATGCATAAGCTGAAGAAGGCGGAAAAGATGTGAGGAAAACGCCAGTTTCGGGACCCTGCCACCGGCCCTGGCACACACACACACACACATAGACGCACGCATGCAATACTGTCTGGTTTCCTGAAATAACGACCAATCAGAACAGCGCATCACCAACACACAATTTCCACTATATATAAATGCTTTATCTTGCTGTGTGCTCTGCCCATATAAACCTATCTAAAAGCGCGCGAAATCAGTATTCTGCCCCATCCCTCTCGCCATGCCAGAATCTACTGGCTTGCTGCTATCAACAGCAGCTGCATGTGTCCTCTACCTTGCCCCCCCCCCCCCCATCCCCCCACCCCATTTGCAACCACCTGCATACAGGAGCCCCCTGAGATTCAACCCTGTTTTGAATGTGTGAGGTTTGCTGTTTGTGTATTGGCTTCAATCTAAACATTCTTGCTGTTTCTGAGACAGTAAGTACTTTTTCTATCAACTTTGTGTAGGATTGGTGTCTATTTTTTTAGTGTCCAGGTGGCCCTTCAAACACACACACACACACACACACACACACACACACACACACACACACACACACACACACACACTTTACCACTCCTCTCCCTTCCCCCCACTTTTTCGCCTTTGAATGCTCAGACAGTAGCTTTTGTTGTCTGTCCTACAGCAAACCATGTCTAGCACTGCTGTGAAGCGCTGCACAAGTCAGGCCCCTGCATCCCTCTTCAGCTGAGAGAGAAATGTTCTCTTTTAAGTCTTTCTGGGAAAAGGACACAAGGCAAGGCAAGACAAAATCTTTTGTTTCGAGGATAACTAATAAGCAGTCGTGTGCTTTTTAATTTTAATAATAATAATAATAATAATAATAATAATAATAATAATAATAATAATAATAATAATAATAATAATAATAACAACAACAACAACAACAACAACAACAACAACAATAATGATGATGATGATGATGATGATGATGATGATAATGATGATGATGATGATGATGATGATGATGATGATGATGATGATAAGAATAAGAATAAGAATAAGAATAAGAATAAGAATAAGAATAATATATGGGATTTCCATAGCGCTGAATCTTGTAGAGTACAAAAATCAAAGCGCTTTTTTGCCTTTACCCCACCCTTATCAGGGATAAAATCAAGATTAAAAAAGTCATCTAACTCGACAACAATAACAGTAATGATCCAAATACCAAGAACAAGACACCATATCCAGTAGCAAACAACAGACAAGAAATAAGGACAGAAAGACAATAATAAGGTAATGAAAAAGCTCTTATTCAGAAAACGAAGATAAGAAATATGAATCAAAGGATGATTTTGATTTATGTTTTTAAATAGCGTTAATAATTAAAGTGTGCTTTTTTACATCCAGTCCCCGCCCTTTTCAAGGATGACATCAAGATAAAAAAGACAGCGAGAGAGAGAGAGAGAGAGAGAGAGAGAGAGAGAGAGAGAGAGAGAGAGAGAGAGAGAGAGAGAGAAAACTATCTTGATTTTGATTTTGTTTTTCTTGGGGGTAATTAGATGAGCAAGAGACTTTTTTTTTATTACACCAAGCCCTCATGAAAAAAGGAAAACAAACATGGAGCACTATATAATTTATATACAAAACATTGAAACCTATTAAGAAACTGAATCATTTTATTGTTCACACGTTCAATTTCTGGTATCGCTAGTCAATTAGTTGATAAACCGAGAAATCAGTACAATAAACAAAAATATTATTATCATTATCATCATCATCATCATCATCATCATCATCATCATTATTATCATTATTATTATCATTATCATTATCATTATTATTATTATTATTATTATTATTATTATTATTATTATTGTTGTTGTTGTTGTTGTTGTTATTATTGTATTATAAAAAATCGGGGAGTTGGAGTCCCAGAGCGGCACGGGGCTGTAGGTATATGGCAACGTTCTGGTGGCTCCTGCGACGGTACTGGAACCATTCGTATCGGTCAATGCCCTTCCAATGAATCATTCCAGTGCCGTGGAGAGGGGGGGTCTTCTGCATGGGTAACAGCTTGCCCTCCATACATACTTGCCCAGGCTTTGCGCTCTTAAGACTAGAGCGCAACTCCATAGTCTTCGGAGACTGATGAGTGCCTCACTCACTCTCACTCAGTCCCATGTCCCAAAGGACGTAGGGGGGACATGAGAGAAGACGCAACAGAGATCTTTTTCCATGCTTCACGATCCTGTGTGGCTAGTAGGAGGTGTTGTAGGGGTTGGGCGGTCCAGTCTTTGATGTTGTCAACCCATGATTTCTTTTGGCGGCCTCTTCTTCTCTTGCCCTCGACTGTTCCTTGCAGGATGGTTTTTGCTAGGGTGTTGTGTCTTGTGGTGTGACCAAACCACATCAGCTTTCTCCTCTTTATGGTGGAGAGCAAAGGCTCTTGGGGGCCCACACGCTTTTTGATTTCTTCTTTCACATAGTTATTGGTCTTGTGTTCTTTGTATGATATTTTGAGAAGTCTTCTGTGGCACTTGTTCTCGAATGCTTGGATTCTCCTCTCTAACTCTGCTGTCAGAGTCCATGATTCACAGCCATATAGGAGGATAGATATCACGAGGGATTTGTAAAGGTGGTATTTGGTGCCGAAGCTGATGTTGTTGCTTCTGATGATCTTCTCGAGTCTGACTAGAGCAGATGTTGCTGTTGCAATGCGAGCTTTCACTTCATTGTTTGATGTGCCATCTTTTGTTAGGATGGAGCCTAAGTATTTGAATTGGCTCACCTCTTCTAGTGTTTCTCCATTCATCTTTATTTCCGTGATGTCATTACTTGCGCTGTTGACCATGATCTTTGATTTCTCTGTACTGACCTCCATGCCGTATGCGCTCGCTCGATCTGTTAAATTGTCTGTGAGGATTTGCAGTTCTTGTTTGCTGCTGCCCATGAGGTCAATGTCATCTGCAAATCTGAGGTTGCAAAGGGGTCTTCCACCAATGGAGATGGAAGTGTGGTGGTTTTGCAGTGTCTCTGTCATGATGTTTTCGAGGAAGAGGTTGAAGAGTACAGGTGAGAGAAGGCAGCCCTGGCGAACCCCAACCGTGGTCTTGAAGAACTCGCCCACGTGGTTGTTCATGAAAACTGCACTTTTTGCGTTCTGGTACAGAGCCTTGATGACTTCAATTAGGCAGCTGTCAATGTTGAAGTGCCTGAATACTTGCCAGAGGCCGTCATGCCATACCCTGTCAAAGGCCTTTTTGAAGTCTATGAAATTGTGGTACAAGTCTTTTTGGTGTTGGAGATGCTTCTCTATCAGAATTCTCAGATTGAAAATTTGTTCCACTGTGCTGCGTTTTGGTCTAAAGCCCGCTTGTTCTTCTGCCAGGAGTTTTTCTGCTTGGTTTTTCAGTCTGTTGAGGACTACCTGCAGCATGATCTTGCTAGGATGACTTATGAGACTGATGGTTCTGTAGTTCTGGCATTTCTTGAGGTTTCCTTTCTTTGGCAGGGGTATTACAAGAGACTGTGTCCATTCTTTTGGCCATTCTTTGGTGTCGTGGATCTTCTGACAAAGTTCTGTGAATCGCCTTGATGTTTCATTCCCTCCATTTTTTATGAGTTCAGCTGGGATGTTATCAATTCCAGGGGACTTCCCCTTCTTCAATTGTTTAATAGCTGCATCTACTTCACACCTTAGTATTGGTGGGTCTTTATCTTGGTGTTCAGGGGGTTTGTCAGAAACTATGTTGGTATCTGGGCGTAGTGGGTAGTTGTACAATCCCTCACAGTATTCTGTCCAGCGTTGGAGGATGGCATTGTTTTCCGTTAAAAGATTTCCTTCTTTGTCTTCAATAACAGAGGATTTAGGCTGTGTGGTTTTCGTTAGTGCTTTCAAAGTGTCGTAAGCTGTTTTGCTGTTTCCCTTGGTCATTCCAGCTTCGATGTTGTTGCATTGTTCTTCTATCCACCCTTCTTTGGCTTCTCTCATCTTTTTCCTCACTTCTCTGTGGCTATCCATGTACTTCTTGTAAGCTTCTTGACTTGTGAACTTTTGTTTCTTAAGTTCTCTTCTTTTGTCGCAGAGGTCAAGAACCTCATTTGTCACCCAGGGTTGTTTCTTTGTTCTGCTTCTTCCTAATGTTTCTTCTGCTGCTGTCGTTATCACTTCTTTGATGTTGTTGGCCAATGTGTCCACATCATTGTCGATGGCTGTGAGTGCGGCGAACTTTCCTCCTATGTTGGCTTGGAAGATCTCAACCACTGTTGGGTCTTTGAGTTTTTCCAGGTCGAATCTTATGCGTGGGCTTTTTGGCTGTTGTTTTGCTTTCAGTTTCAGTCTGATGGTGGTAAGTACAAGGTCGTGGTCACTGCCAATGTCAGCTCCTGGGAATGTTCTTGTGTTTGCCTTGTTTATGCTGGATTTGAATCTTTGGGGTGACAGAATGTAATCAATTTGATTATGAATCAGACCATTTGGTGAGTGCCAGGTTGATGTTCTGGATGGCTTGTGAGGGTGGAGTGTGTTAGCCAAAGTAAGTTTGTGCTTCTTTGCGAATTCCAGCAGCCGCTGTCCTCTGTCATTTGTTTCTCTCAGTCCAAATCGTCCTGTGGTTCATGCCCAGGTGTCATAGGCATCAGGTCCCACCTTAGCATTCCAGTCGCCTTCCACAATAAGGATGTCTTTTTGGGGCGTTTTGGAGATGACGTTTTCAAGTTCTTCATAGAATTCTTCTATCTGATCATCATCGTAGTCAGATGTTGGAGCATACACTTGGATGATGGTGAGATTCTGGGGTTTTGCAGAAACTCTGATTGAGATGAGTCTGCTGGATACTGGTGTGCAGCTGATGATGCTTGACACAATCTCTTTCCTGACAATAAAGCCTACTCCATGTTGATGTAGTTTCTCTTCGCTGTACCATATTTTGTGGCCGTCTTGCGTGGTTGTTTCTCCGAAGCCAATCCATCTGACTTCCGCAAGCCCTATGATGTCCCATTTATACCTCTGTAATTCATGTGTAAGTTCCTGTACTCTTCCTGTTTGGTACAGAGTCCTTACATTCCATGTACCAATGGTTGCCCCTTTAGCTGGAAGCTTTAGACTTGGTTCTGCCCCAGTAGCACACTTGTCGCTCCCACCCTGGAGGCTTGCAGTGGGTAGCGCGGTCGTTGTTGATCCGGGCCTCGACCGATCCGGCATGTCTTTCTGTTTTGTTTTTCTCATCATGTCCTTGCAGTGGGCTTGAGGAAGCTTGGTGGCGCCCATCTCCTCTCCAAGACTCCTACTGGTGGATAAGAATGCACCAGCCCCTCACAACGTTTCGCCCGCCAGTAGAAGCGGTTACCGGGGTGTGGGTGGGTTAAGGACCCGGACCCAGAAGTGAGAGTTGAGTGCCAAGTGAGGACCAGTGCTCCCGTCCATCCCGAAGGATGCTACTGCCAGGTTTACAAAGGTACCACCTCTCCTTAAGCACCCCATACACCCCGATGAGTGCCTACTACTACTATTATTATAACAGCAATAATAATACTAATACTACTAATAATAATAAATGGAATTCACATTGCGCTGAATCTTGTAAAGCAAAGAAATCGAAGCGCTTACATATCTACTTCCATTCACATGCATAAAAGTAGACTCACATTATTTACATTCATGTTTACATCCTCATGCATTTCACCACCTAAAAAAACAAGGAACCAGCATCACTTTATGCAGTAAGATTTTATAGCACAAACATAAGAATGGACATGACGGAGTTTACGATGGCTATTGCAATGAAAGTAAATGATAATGATATAGCAACTCTCTTTCCACACTCACCAGTGCCCATACGCATTGCGCGCACACGCGCGCTCTCGCACACACACATACACACACATACACACACACACACTCACACACAACACACACACACACACACACACACACACACACACACACACACACACACACACACACACACACACACACACACGTATGCACGCACCCCCCCCCCCCCCACAACACACACAGGCACGTGCGCGTGCGTACGCAAGCAGCCCGCCCCCCCCCCCCCCCCCCCCCCCCCCCCCCCCCCCCCGACACACACTCAGGGCGCATCCACATACGTCAGTGCTCAAATGATTATAATGTTATATGATAAAAATACTATCAGTTGTTATAATACACTATTTTACATAAGAACACTATCAGTTGTTATAATACACTATTTTACATAAGAACACTATCAGTTGTTATAATACACTATTTTACACAAGAACACTATCAGTTGTTATAATACACTATTTTACATAAGAACACTATCAGTTGTTATAACACACTATTTTACAAAAGAACACTATCATTTGTTATAGCCTAATGCACTATCTTACAAAAGAACACTATCAATATTGTTAAGATACACTCTTACACTATTCAAAAATGTTAATGTCACATACACTCTCCCAATGTTTACATGTATCCACACACACACACACACACACACACACACACACACACACACACACACACACACACACACACACACACACACACACATGCGCGCGTGCGCGTGCAAAGTTGTAGTTTTTGAATAATTTTATAGATAGATAGATAAATAGATAGATAGATAGATAGATAGATAGATAGATAGATAGATAGATAGATAGATAGATAGATAGATAGATAGATATTTGTGTTTTTCTTGTTTACTTTCTGTTTTGTTTCTGTTTGTTTTTTGTTTATTTTTGTTACTAGATAGATGGCTTGATAAAAAAAGAAGCAAATTTTTTGTTTACTCAGTGACTGTACCATCTGGAAATAAAATTTGGACTTTGAATTTCACACACACACACACACACACACACACACACACACACACACACACACACACACACACACACACACAACACACACACACTAAAGGTGGAATGTAGGCTAACGTAAAGGCTATGAGTGTGAGTGTTTGTGATATTTTTATTTGAAGCTATCATATAATAATTGAACAAATATGAAATGTAGCTATCCTGTGTCTTTGATTATGATACGTATCAATATGCCTGTCAGTATTGTAATTGTCCGTCAGGGATGATTAAAGTGTTTTTGACTTGACTTTAACTTGCTTCATCACGGGAGTAAACTCATACGCATCCTCGAAGCTTTAGCCTCTGCGTTCATCTCCCTTGGTTTTCAAAACCACTGATGCATTCTTGGAAGCTACCAAGATTCATAAAGGTTACACTCCGGTGTTATTTTGGGGGTCATGTAGTATTTTGTAGAGTGAAAGTCGGAAACTTTTTGTCGATTTTTACAGATTTTTTTTAAAGTATGAAAAAATGCACTGTGTTCTTGTTTTGGGGATTGAGGACATAGAGCAATGCCAAGTAGTCCCCCAAAAGTTGGAAATGGTTATCAACTGAGGATTGCTCGTTTTTTTCTTTTTTATTCCTTCTTCTTTGTTTCTGCCTCGTTCCCTGTCTTCCTGTCACCTCTTTCTTGCCTACGTTCTGCCTTCTTGGTCCATTCTCCTATTGCCTACCCCCCCCCACCCCAAAGACTTAAAAGATAACAATTCTATCCCATGCCGAAGTAAGAGAAGGTGGCAGAAGGAAGGTGGCAGGATGGTTAAGACGTTGGCCTGCCAACAAGTAAACCGTGAGTTTCTGGGTTCGTACCCAGCCTCGCCCTTTCTTCCCAGTTTGACTAAAAATCGAACTGAATGTCAAAGTCATTCGAATGAGACTATAAACCGAGGCCCCGTGTGCAAACGCACGCAGAACATCTTGCGCACACGTTAAAACCCCGTTCCGCCTTTCGGAAGAGCAGGCCATCGTGTGCCGGTAGGAGCCGATGACAAAATTATGAAAAAAAAACCAACATGCACACGGGTGTCGTGTTTAGACACCATCCCTGAGGGGAAAAAATAATGGGTAGGCACTGCACTTGTGGCGACACGCTGTCCCCGGGGAGAGCAGCCCGAATTTTAGCAGAGAAATCTGCTGTGACATAAAGTGGCATAAAATAAAAAAGCCGCAGCTCCTGCAACATAATAATACCTGGGTGGTTTGTTTAATGGACTTTTTGTGCTTAGGTTTATTCTCTCTCTCTCTCTCTCTCTCTCTCTCTCTCTCTCTCTCTCTCTCTCTCTCTTATCCTTAGATGTGTAATCTTTTTGCTCGAAACTTTTTGCTGAATTTCTCTGTTTTGAGATAATACCGTATTTGAATTGATTTGAGCTTGAATTTGAATAACTATGCACATGCCTCCAATTTTTTTCCCCGAAGTCTTCTTTCTCTTTTTCCACTCTGTAAGGCACACACCCAAACCACTCAAAGCCACACTCCCATCACAAATAAAAGTATGAATCAAATATATAAAAAAAACCAACTGAGTTATGTATTTCTGAAGAAAAACGACAACAACAAAACAGCTCAATGACTGAGTTGTATATCTAGGAAGTTTACAATATTTTGGAGCCTTGGGTTTGGCAGATCTCTGGTTTGATGATAGGACAGAGGGTAGAGGAAGGAGATAGGCCGACAGTATTTCAATCCTTGCAGCTGGTCTCTGACCCCGTCCAGACCTCTGTCTGTTGTTGACGTGTGGCTTCATTCAGACTTGCTGGCGACATTCTATTCACACTTGCACTCCAGGGGACTGTTATGCAATACACCGTCATGATAATATAAATGATTATATTGAATTTATATGGCGCTATTTTTCGTTTAAAAAATCAAAGCACTTGCATTCAGTCTTTTCTTACACACACACAACCAATGACAGTATTATCAAATTCAAATGTACATACATGCACACATACACACACATTACCCCCCTCCCCATGAATGCTTAGCCGCCACTGTAGTCTAGTGGTCAGGGCGTTGGACTCGTAATCTAAAGGTTGCAGGTTCAATCCCAGCTTTCGGCTATGGCGTTGTGCCCTTGGAAAAGGCACTTTGCGGCTATTTTCTCACCCAACCCAGGTGTAAAAGGGGTACCAACCTTGTGTTGGGGGTTAACCCTGCGATAGACTGGCGTCCTATCCAGGGGGGAGTCTATGACTCTCAGTCGCTTAACGCCACAGAAACCGGGATAAGCACCGGCCTGATGAGTCTTAGGCTCGGGACAGACTTTAACTTTAACTTTAACTTAACCATGAATGCTTGCTTGTACACACACACACACACACACACACACACACACACACACACACACACACACACACACACAGGCCTGAATGCTTGCGCACACATAAAGGCACACACCACACACACACACACACACACACACACACACACACACACACACACACACACACACACAGGTTCCTTCTCACTGTGGGATTATACCCAATGAAGTCAAATAAAGTCAAGTCAAAGTCAAAAACACTTTAATCATCCCTGAAGGGCAATTACAATACTGACAGGCATATTGATACAAATCATAATCAAACACACGAAGTAGCTACATTTCATATTCGTTCAAACATTATATAACTTCAAATAAAAATGTCACAAACACTCACACTCTACGCGCGCTCGCACACACGCAAACACACGCATACACACACATCAATGTTTAGATATAATGTTCTTAAAAACCATTGACTAGAAAAGACATATGATCACCATTATTTACACATTATACGCACGCGTTCGCACCCGCACATATACATGCATGCATGCATGCATGCATACACACACACACACACACACACACACACACACACACACACACACACACACACACACACACGCTCCCCCCCCCCCTCCCCATACAATCCACACCCACCCGCCCCCACACTGACGCATACACACACATGCTCCCCTCCCCCCCTACACATACACACCATCCCCCCCCGTCCCCCCCCCTCCCCCCCCCACACACAATTCGTAGAACGACATGAATTTACAAGCAATTCAAAAAATCAATAAAGCCAAAAATAAAACATTCTTATTTTATGGGTACATATGCATGTATGTGCACGCCTGTATGCATTGGCTACATACGTAACAGTGGCAGTCAGGAAAGAAATTCAGAGAAAACACACATACACAGAAAAGAAAGGGTGGATCAAGCTGCCAAAAAAGCAGCGCACAATTCTGAGGGTACAGAACGTCTCTCTATTCCGTTAGCTCTACAAGAGTGTTATAGGCACATAGAAAAAATATCTTCCCATCGTTTCAAAGACATTCTTAAGAACTCAGATTGTCAGTATTACCATAACTGCGTGAAAAGAGTTTCTACAGTTAATGCCAACACCCGCTTGTTCAGCGATTTCTGTTTATGTCCCAGATCTATTATTAATTTGATGTATCGTTTCCGCCTTAACGTTCTTCGTAGAAACTTTTGCAAAAATATTCAATGCTTGTGTGGTGATGAAATCACAGTGAACCATTTGCTTGTGCATTGCTCGTTAACACGACTGCCTGCTTCAAAAAAGCTTGGTAATTGTCATCCTCCCAATTGTCTTTTATCTCTAGGGCACATTTTGAATAATTATTCTTTCCTTCACGAGTTTGCTGTTTATCTCAGTAGCAGTCCGGTTGGTATCTCTACCTTTGAGAGATGTTAGCTGCTATGTGAACGTACTGTTATGTTATTCTAGTTACCTATACTACTTATGATAGTTATGTTATAGCGAGCGCGCGCGCGCGCGCGCGCGCGCGCACACCACACACACACACACACACACACACACACACACACACACACACACACACACACACACATATTTACTCTCACCACCCATGCTCGCGTGCCCTCACAAAACACACACACACACACACACACACACACACACACACACACACACACACACACACACACACACACACACACACACACACACACACACACGTCTGATATCACTGTTTGTGGAAGGACGTTAAACTGAAGAACTCACTCACACACACACACACACACACACACACACACACACACACACACACACACACACACATAAACACACACACACACACACACACACACACAAACACACACACACACACACACACACACACACACACACACACACACACACACACACACACACACACACACGGACGCGCCGCAAGCCTGAATGCTTGCTTGCACACACACACACACACACACACACACACACACACACACACACACACACACACACACACACCTTCACCCCAAAACCTCTCCATCCCTTTCCACCCCTTCCTCCACTGCAGAACAAGATGTTTCTCCCCCTCTCACCCCCTCCCCCTCTCCTTCCCCATGCGATCATCAATCTTGCCCCCCTCCCACCCACAACCAACCCATACTCCACTCCAAAACCTCTCCACCAACAACAGTTAACACAACACAAACAAGCAATGCACCACAAAATCTCTCTGAAATAGACAACAGGGAAATTATAACCATACTTCATGATCAACTCATTGCAGCCAATATCACTATGGCAAACATGCAGAAAGAAATACACACACTCAAAACACAAATATCACAAATAGGTCAAGAAACAAAACACAACAGCCAGGTCATCTCTGATGCTGAAACAAGAGTTAAGAGCTCCATAAAGGTAATAGAAAGAGACATTTCACAACAGGTAATGGAACTCCAAAACAGCCAAGAAAACCAGTCAGGTCAACTGAAAGAAATCTACTCCAAACTACAATCACTAAAAGACAGTCAACACAACATCAACAATACTACCAAAAAACAGATACAAACACTCACTGCAACAAAACACACAAAACACTCAAGCAGTCAGACAGACAACAATACTGAACCACTTGCAGAGCAACTCACAGAGGCAGAATACAATACAAACACATCCAACAGATATGCTCTCCTATCAGACAAAACAATGACTGACACTTCTTCACACTCAACACTCACACAAAAGAAGACACTCCAGCAACTTCACACAGAACCACAAGCAAACAGCCTCTCCTTACAAACACACCGCATCAGACACGCCCACACTCCTTCGCACCTACCAAACCCCAAATTCAGATTCCCATTCCCAAATGCACTACAAGAACACCCCCCATTCCATCCCCCTGAAAACCCTCCAACAAAAAACAGTCCCGGCAGAGTGTGACACCTTGTTGTTAGGTGACTCAGTGCTGAAAGGGGTGGATGGGATGAGAAAAAGATGTCAGTGGGGGGCCGGCAAGTCTGCAACCTGTCAGTACCAGGCCTGACAGTACAACACCTGTGTCAGTGGCTGTCAACAGCTGCCCCTCTCCACATATACAGTTCCACACATACAGCACGTCACCTTCCATGTGGGGATCAATGACTGTAAAACAGGATCGGTCACAAAAGCAGAATGGACAAAACTGATCCACCTGCTAAAAAAATCTTCTCCCATGCTGCTCTACAGGCCTCCTCCATCCTCTCCCCCCCCCTTCCAACGACATCCACTGAGGGACAAGGCTTCAAGGTCCACAGCTACTACTGGGGAAAAGAGAGGGTTGTACTTATTGACAACACCCCCTCCTTCATCACCAGGACTGGAATGCCTAAAAAGGGGCTATATGATGATCGGATCCATCCCAGTCCTCAGGGTCACAGAACTCTTGCCCTCAACATCCCTTTCCGGGATACAGCCCCCAGCAGTGAGGCCTGTGAGGAACTACCGACCCAATACACACCCCAGTGACAGAACTAGCTACCCTGATGCAGCCAAAGGTGTAGTTTAGTTTAGTTTCAATCAGATTATAGTCCTTTCCAGATTGCTCTGATATCAGGACTTGCAGCTGCGAGCCAGAAAGTCGGAGGTCCCACGCTCCGGCAAGTTCTCCCACCTCAGCACCTCAGGCCATCCCCAAAATGTTACAATTGATGAATTGATGAAGCAACAAGATGAGATGAAACTCACTCTTTTTTTGAACAAGGTGTACCTTCATGATCTGCTGCCTTCAACAGAGGGATGACTTCTCCAACTCCACCCAACCCTGCGACTAGGGGCAATACCACACTAGGTCTATTACTGGACAGAAACTTTCCCATCCCCAGCCAAGGAACCCCCATTGTTCAGAAGTCACAAGTGTGTTAAGGAGACAACGCTCCTGGCACATACACAGCCACTTGTGAAAGTACTTTCGGAACTACTCCAATGTTTGACCCAATAGTGTGTGTGTGTGTGTGTGTGTGTGTGGGTGGGTGGGTGGGTGTGTACAGTGAGTGTGTGTACCATGAGTGTGTGTAGAGGGAAGAGGGTGAGTGTGTTGTGTGTGATGTGTGTTTGAGGTAAGTGTAAGTGAACATGTGTGTGTGTGTGCACTTATGAATGTGTGTGTGTGTGTGTGTGTGTGTGTGTGTGTGTGTGTGTGTGTGTGTGTGTGGTGTGTGTGTGTGTGCACTTATGAGTGTGTGTGTGTGTGTGTGTGTGTGTGTGTGTGTGTGTGTGTGTGTGTCCTTGTGTGTGTGTGTGTGTGTGTGTGTGTGTGTGTGTGTGTGTGTGTGTGTGTGTGTGTGTGTGTGTGTGTGTGTGTGTGTGTGTGTGTGTGAATATGCCGGTGAGCATGTGAGTGCTTGCCTGGTAGGCCTATGCGGCCGAGTACGTGTATGTATAATTATGTGAATGTGTGTGTACATGCCTGCGTGCATGCATGTGATAAGTGTCTGCCTGCAAGCCTGCATCAAACATGCAGGCATTATAATATTCTAAATAATTACAAATGTGTATGTGCAGGTGTTCAAATGTTATATGCAATGTTCACATTGATGATACATGATTGCTTTAATTTTTCATGAATAGAAATCTCTCTCTCTCTCTCTCTCTCTCTCTCTCTCCTCTCTCTCTCCTCTCTCTCTCTCTCTCTCTCTCTCTCTCTCTCTCTCCTCTCTCCCCCCCCCATACTTTCACCCAGTCCCCCCTTTATTTTTTTTTTATTATCATTTTTTTTTCTTCCAGAATATCAAATGATGTTGATCAATGTCTTACTGCAGTGTGATTGATACGTTCTCTATTTTTGAGTGGATAAATTGCCTTTTATACCTAGCAGGTATATCGGGACACCAGAGACTCTTGCAACAGAGCAGTTGTTGCATTGATGTGGATTGGAGCTTTGAACCAATTCTGCAATAAATAATTACTATTTTTTGTTTACTTTTTTATCTATTATTCTTTGTCACTGTATCTCTTTATGTTAAGTATCATATTCATATTTGTTGTGTGATTGATTATACTGATTTAATAAACAAATTGTGGTATCTTAAATTTACCCAAAATATTTTTTTTCCCAATTTCTATGCTTTCGTATTTTTGTATAGTTATATTGACTATATGTAAAAACCGGACTGGATTCAAAAAGTTTTTTGTTATAACACACTGATTCCTTGCAGACTTTAATTTGTGTTATTATATTTTAGCTCTTGAAATTGTATTTCAGTTTATTTTGCCTTTTGTTGAGTGTTAACATTTATTATTTTAATATATTGTATTCATGTATTAGGGTTTTTTTAAAATTTGATAATCAAGTCTCCTATTTTGACAGATCTTATATAATACACATATATAAAAAACAATTAATCTTGACATGTCTCTAACTTCAGACAAGTGGCCCACATAGCAGGGCCTCTGTGTAGGCTACCTGAATATCAACAATGCAACAAACAAAAAAGATGATATTTTGACCATACTGCACAATGATGGGAATCAGTTTCATTTGTTTTGCCTTGCTGAACCTCCACTCTCACCACATGTAACTGATGCATGCATGAATATTCCAGGATATCAGATCTTCCACCATGATCCACACAAGCCCAAGTCCACTGGGTTATTAACATGTTTCGCTTCCTCACTGAGTTGTAAAAGACTATACAACTTTGATGTTTATGACATTGAATATATTTGGGTTGAAATAAAATTAAAACACAATAGTCCAATATTAATAGGATTCATATACAGACGTCTTTCAAAAACCACAGACTGGTTTGAAAAATTTAACTCCCTTATGGATGAAGTGACACTTTTAAACTATGAAACAATTCTTCTTGGGGATTTTAACATAGACTTATTAAAACCCAAGCCTAAATGGAGTCAAAACATTACAGCTTGACCTGGAACAACTTATAGACAAACCAACTCTGGTAACAGATAACTCTAGAACTTTGATAGATCATATCTATACTACTACAAAACAAAACATAACAGAAGTATGTGCCCCCTCCTTTGGATGCAGTGATCATGATTCTGTGTGTTTTACTTGGTTTAAAAATCATAGAAAAATTCCCAAAGTAGGACATAAAACCATCTTTTACAGAAAATTTGATAATTTCAAGGAAGACAACTTTCTTTCAGACTTGATTTGTTAATAACTCGTGCTCACTGCATAAACCACATGCAGGCCATACGTGAGGGGATACAGGTTTACTATTGACATGTACATATATACGCCATCTTGACAGCTCTCACGCCCTCTACTCCCATTCAGGGGCAACAACTACCAAAACAAATGTAACCTAAACTACTATTTACAGTATATCAACAGATTAACTCACCATTCCAGGACCTATATCAAATCAGAGACCCCAACCAAGCTGCAAAATTCTGGATTACTACATTTACTTCAGTGTATGATAGGCATGCCCCCTTCATAAAAAAAAAGAGTTAAAGAAAAAATTAAACCTCCTTGGATAACAAAAGACATAGAGTCTGAAATGCACTTAAGAGATTATTTGAAAACCCATGGTTCAAAAGAGGAGTTTAAAATACAAAGAAACAAAGTAACTTCACTAAAACGCAGATCAAAACGTGATTACTTTCAAAAACTGTTAATCACAACTACCGACTCTTGCCAGGTATGGAAAGCCATCAATATTTTATGTAATAGACCAATATCAAAAAGTCAAAAGACAGTTAAAGACATAACAGCTGACGAATTGAACACCCATTTCTCAAACATCGCTACTAAAGTCATATTATGTGATAAGTCAAATGAAAATGATCTCCATTACTAAGAACAATATATTGAATCAAAAGAAATTAAACTCCTATTTGAATTACTGCCAATGACAATCAAAGATGTGTTGGAAAGCCTATCTCTCAAAACAAATTCCAGAACATGTGATCTTGACAATCTGGATGGAAAAATATTGAAACTTTCTTGTCCTTTTATAGTTGAAGCACTGACATATCTCTATAACTTGTGCATAGAGAAAAACAACTTTCCTCTCATATTTAAAAAGGCAAAAGTCATACCAGTCCACAAATCTGGAGATTCTTCTTGTACTTCAAATTACAGACCAATTTCAAACTTATCTGTATTATCTAAACCCATCGAAAAACATATCCAAAAACCTTTATATTCCTAGTTTGTTAACAACAATCTAATAAATGAAGATCAGTCAGGCTTTCGTAAGAACTATTCTTGTCACACAGCTCTAACTCAACTTACAGACAGTATCTTACACAACATAAATGAAAATAAGTATACAGGTCTCATTTTTGTGGACTTTGAAAAAGCATTTGATGTAACTAATCACTCCTTGCTGGTGCGTAAACTTCACCTATATAAATTAACACCTGAAATAATCTATCTTTTTAAAGTTTTTTTTGTCAGACAGACAGCAACTGGTAACTGCAAATAATCAAACATCAGAACTAGTATCTATTAAACATGGAGTACCACAAGGATCAATATTGAGTCCTCTTTTGTTCTCAATATATGTAAATGACTTACCCTTATTTCTAGATTGTAGCTGTGAAATGTTTGCTGATGACACATCCCTTTATTGTTGTGATACTGACCCCCACAGACTGACACTCAAACTTCAAACCAATATCAACAGATTGATTACTTGGACTCAATTAAACCATATATCCTTAAATGCACAAAAACAAAGAGTATGTACGTACTAGCAAGACAAAAGAGACAAAAAATGAAAAGTAAATTTCAACCTCTGTTGATAGATCAAAACATTATTGAAGAAGTTGACTCCCACAAAATTCTGGGTGTAATTATTGACAAAAATCTTACTTGGACTGACCATGTGATGGCACTAGGAAAACGTCTTACAAACAAGGTACGTCAGTTATCAAAAATAAAACACTTTCTTGATAATCATTCAGGCAAACTCTTTTTTGTGGACATATTTTGCCTATAGTTGACTATGCCTCATCTCTTTGGGACAACTGCAGTGAAGCTAATTTAAAATTAATTCATCGATTATATAAAAGAGCACTAAAACTTGTACTATTAAAATCAAGCTCCCTAACCATTAATGATTATACCCAAACAAATATTCTTACATTCCAAAACAGGCTTTATTTCAATAAAGCTCTATTTGTACAAAAAGTTGTCAATGAAAATGCCCCTCCCAAGATCACCAATAGATTCAAAATTAATGAACACAGGCATAACCATCTACTAACATT
>CM060332.1:50510691-50538191 GCA_030674155.1 Stramonita haemastoma | reverse complement strand
TTGATTGGTGTAGGAATATTTTGTAGGGTTGCTGTGTGAATAGTCATTATGTCAGATTTTCATTGTGGTGTAGATCACACTGGTCCTCATGCCCCGATTGGGGACGGGATAGCCTAGTGGTCAGATCACTGCGCTCGCAATTTGACGACCCGGGTTCGATTCCCGTTTAAGGGGATCTTTTCCCCTGGAGTTAACATCAGTGCTGACTCCACTGTCCCCCAAAAGTCCTTCGGATGAGACCATGAATCGAGGCCCCGTTTGCGAACGCACGCAGAACATCTTGCGAACACGTTATATCCTGTTCCGCTTTTTGTTAGAGTAGGCCATTGTGTGCCGGTGAGACCAGATGACAGTATTTACAAACATGGGGAATGGATGTAAGAAAAGCACATGAGTGCTTACGCCATTGTCCTTTATATAAAAGAATAAATAAATAAATAAATAAATAAATAAATAAATAAATAATAAATGATGATTAGTATGAAACACTTAATATCGTTTACTGACAAACTTGTCAGGCTGAAGGCAACGAGATTATCATCAACTAGCTGAGGTATTGCTGACTTGTGGGTGCTCATTACATTGTGATGGGTGCGTGCTGATGTTAAGAACCTGTGTTGTGTTATATTGATTTTTTTACGTGGTTTTTGTTCTTATATACTGCTTGTAACCCACAGGAATTTCTCTGTTTTAGAGATGATAGCGTATTTTGAATTGAAGTGTACCCCTGACCTGCGGCTGCAGACTTTTGGCAGGCATTCCATGTGCACACAGGCACGTACGTTGCACTGGCCACTAGCCCTCCCTTCCCAGGTCAAATAAGGCTTGACCAGACCTGACCATGAAGGAAACTCCTCTCCCTACTGCATCACAGCTCAGCTATGAAAACTGCAGAGAGAGAAGAGAGAGAGAGAGAGAGAGAGAGAGAGAGAGAGAGAGAGAGAGAGAGAGAGAGAGAGAGAGAGAGAGAGAGAGAGAGAGAGAGAGAGGGAGAGAGAGAGAGGAGGGAGGGGGAGAGGGAGAGAGAGAGAGAGAGAGAGGAGAGAGAGAGAGAGAGAGAGGGGAGAGAGAGAGAGAGAGAGAGAGAAGAGAGAGAGAGAGAGGAGAGAGAGAGAGAGAGAGAGAGAGAGAGAGAGGAGGGGGGGGGGGGGGGGTGACGTGTAGTGCCAGAGCTTCGGGAAGTCCAGATAAGGGAACCTTTCTTGTATTGTAAGGACTCTTGTACTCATGTGTTTGCTGACGTATTATGGAGAGGAGTGTTTTGGTTGTTATGTTGGATTCAAAATGTATTCTTACCATTTGAATATAGAAATGTGTTTTCATGTAGCTTTTGTGTTTAAAGGGTTTTTATGTTTTTTTGTTTTTTTTAATCTGGTTTTTCCCCTTTTATGCCTACTTTGCTTGTTTTCCCGCTTACACACACACACACACACACACACACACACACACACACACACACACGCACGCACGCACGCACGCACGCACGCGCGCGCGCGCGCGCGCGCGCACGCGCGCACGCACACACACACACACACACACACACACACACACACACACACACACACACGTTTGTTTAAATAATTATCAGTATATCCAGTTAGGATGACGCGTTTTGTTGAATGTATCTTGTTTTCTTCTTTTAAAATATTGGTTGAACTGCTGGTGGTGGTGATGCTGGTATGTAGGGGTAGGGAGGGCGTTTCTTAGCTTTATTCCCTGATCAGGGCAAGGGCCGGATGAAAAAAAGTATGTAATGCTTACTCTGTAACCCTTGGAAAATAAAGATTATTCATTCATTCATTCTTTGTTAGCGCTATCATAAAATAAATGAATGTCTATTCTGAATTGGCCTTGCGTTTTGATTGCCTGTGTCTAGGATGCAACTTGTGTGATTTGTTGCCATCTGTGTCTCGTCTGTACCCTCTTTCTTTAAGTTTATCTTCTTCTACTGTCTGTCTTCTACTGTCTGTGTTCTACTGTATGTGTTCTACTGTCTGTGTTCTACTGTCTGTCTTCTACTGTATGTGTTCTACTGTCTGTGTTCTACTGTCTGTGTTCTACTGTATGTGTTCTACTGTCTGTGTTCTACTGTCTGTCTTCTACTGTCTGTGTTCTACTGTCTGTGTTCTACTGTATGTGTTCTACTGTATGTGTTCTACTGTCTGTCTTCTACTGTCTGTCTTCTACTGTCTGTCTTCTGTCTGTCTGTCTTCTGTCTGTCTTCTACTGTCTGTTTTCTATGGCCTGTCTTCTACTATATGTCTTCTAACTGTTTTCTATCTTCTACTGTCTGTCTTCTACTGTCTATCTTCTACTGTCTGTCCTCTTCTGTCTGTCTTCTACTATCTGTCTTCTGTCTGTTTTCTGTCTACTGTCTGTCTTCTGTCTGTCTACTGTCTGTCTTCTGTCAGTTTTCTGTCTGTTTTCTACTTTCTGTCTTCTACCGTCTGTCTTCTGTCTGTCTGTCTTCTGTCTGTCTGTCTTCTACTGTTTGTCTTCTTCTGTCTGTCAGTCTTCTACTGTCTGTCTTCTGTCAGTCTTCTGTCAGTCTTCTGTCAGTCTTCTACTGTCTGTCTCTTCCCTGTGATGTTAATGATGGTTACATCCCCACGGTAGCATTGTAGCAAGTTCATAAGTCATAACATCAGGACTTACAATTCAGCTCATTTGCTTACCTCTGGGTCAACGAGATTCGAACCCAAGATCCCACAGAAAAGACCTCTCAGAACATCTCGCCCAACGATAGTAGTATGATTCAATGTGATGCCACTTGACACAATGCACTGTAATGCAATGCCATGTAAAGCAGTGTAATGTAATATTTTATCATTTTTATTTATTCTTTTATATCGAAGACTTTTTCGTCAAACTGGGAAGAAAGGGCGAGGCCGGGTACGAACCCAGAACCTCACGGCTTACTTGCTGGCAGGCGAACGTCTCAACCATCCTGCCACCTTCCTTCCTTCCTTCCGTTCAAACTGAACGTCAAAGTCATTCTGATGAGACTATAAACTGAGGCCCCGTGTGCGAACGCACGCAGAACATCTTGCGCACACGTTAAAACCCCGTTCCACCTTTCGGAAGAGCAAGCCATCGTGTGCCGGTAGGAGCGCATGACAAAATTTTAAAAAAACACAACAGTATGCACACAGGTGTCGTGTTAAGACACCATCCCTGAGGAAAAGTCGGGGAGTTGGAGTCCCCAGGGCGGCTCGGGGCTGTAGGCTATATGGCAACGTTCTGGTGGCTCCTGCAACGGTATTGGAACCATTCGTATCGATCATTGCCTTTCCAATGGACCATTCCAGTAGCGTGGAGAGGGGGGGGGGGTCTGCTGCATGGGTAACAGCTTGCCCTCCATACTTACTTACCCAGGCTTTGCGCTCTAAAGACTAGAGTGCAACTCCAGTCTTCCGAGACTGATGGGTGCCTACTAACTAATATCGAGGACAATGGAATAAGCACTCATGTGCTTTTTTTAAAAATCCAGTCCCCGTGTGTATGCAGTCTTTGTAAATTTTGTCATCTGTTCCCACCCGGCACACAATGGCCTACTCTTGCGAAAAGCGGAACAGGATTTAACATGTGCGCAAGATGCTCTGCATGCGTTCACAAGATTTCTGCGTGATGCAGTGTGATGCGATGTAACACAATACCATACAATGTAATGAAATGTAAAGCAGTGTAATGTAGTATGACTCAAAATCATGCCATTTAACACAATGCCATGTAACACAATGCCATGTAACACAATGCCATGTAATGTAATGTAACGTCTCACCTGTCAGCATCACCAAGTTCAGTGTTAGCCGCCAAACCCAATGACACCGACATAATCCTAATTCCTTCTCCATGTGCTCCGGTCTTCACTGGCCCTGCTGATTTCATGGATTCTCATGAATACCACAGGATTCTGGTGATGTTGCCAGTGAGAGAAGCTGGTGGTCTTTTTGTTCGTTTTTTTTTTGTTGTTGTTGTTTTTTTCCCTCGGTCTTGCCTTGAAAGACAGTGTTGATGAAATCTGTAGGCCTCTATGCTTTTCATAGCACATGGCTTACATATTTTAGTTTGCTTGTGTTTACGACAAGAAAGAAGTTTTCTTGTTGCTACCAGTTCGTGCAGTATGCTTCCCTTTGGTCTTTTATCTACCCGATTCTTAGCAGCCTTATAAAAATAAAAAGAACATGTCAGCTGCTTCAGTTCTAGTTGTTTTTTATCGTGTGCAGTTTGAACTTTTCTAGATCTATTTGAACAAGAATACAGAGGTGAATAGTAAAAATAAAAATCTGTAGATCAGGGAGCTTATTTGCAACAATATTTAAAAACTGTAGTGCAATGATAGAAGAGTTACGTTGACATGATTATTACATGATTTTGAAGTTGTGGTAAATTTCTTAAAATAGATCTGCAATTCCACTGAAATATTAAAACTGTCTTTGGCGGTATTCATAGAAAGCAGTTTTCAAATCTATGATGATGATGATAATGATAGAGATGTAGAAAGTCACCAAACAACATTCGGGTAGAAGTAAGAGTCCCACTGATATTGATGGAGTGGTCATGGTTGGTATGATCTGGAACAACCTGCTGGATCTCCATACCACTTTTTTTTTCTGAGCACTCTATCTGATCTTCCTTTCCTGTCAACAGACTCCCTGCCAGGTCTCCTCCGGGGTCTCTCCCAAAAGAGGTGGTGGACATGCCTTCCCAGGTTTCCTGCAAGGATGCTGGTACCTCTGTCTGTAGGAGGGATGGCATCTCTCATGAGCCTGCTGTTTCTGGCATTCAAATTCCCATGTGATAAAATAGAAACCTGATGTTCTGGAAGCTCAGGAATTGAATAGGCATCGAATAGTTTTCTCCGTACCTCTAGAGCTGCATCATTGACAGGAGCTATTCTGCTGACCACGGCTTTCGCTTTAGGAAGCTTGTTTTTAATAGATCTAACAACAGCTCGGCTACCATATCTTTTGACGCACTTTTTAGATCAGTCCCTTTTATGTCGTTGATGCCAGTCTGTATGACTATACATACAATATCATCCACTGGATCAGTGTTGTCAACCTGCTGTTGGCAGTATGCAATCAAAACAGCTTTCTTTATTGACACTGAAAAGCTGTAAAAACAACAAAACAACAACAACAACAACAACAACAAGCAAAAAACAACAAAAAACAAAAAAGACCCAAATGCTTTCCATTCCTTTTGTTAATGTTGAGTCCTGTAAAGACAGAACGCTTTTTTTCAAAGTCAGATTCATTTCAGAATAAACCTATTGGGGTACATGGGAATATATACACCACACCGTCTAAATCATAATCAATTGAGGCTGCGATCATCTAGGCCTAGCCACAGAATAATCACTCTCCAAAACAGGAAACTACATTCCCACACACACACACACACACACACACACACACATGTGAGGAAGAGCGTCACTATTTTTGACGTCATAGGCACTGACAGATTTTTGAGATTACGTCATTTAGCTACAGACTGGTTTTATATCTTGTGCCGCCAGTTTTTGAATCTGAGGCGTGAAAAGGAGGATGAAGTGACTGGAACAGACAGATGAAGGTGAGTTTGCTGTTGTTGCTATTGTAAGTGAGAGGGTGGGAAACTGAGGAACTTGTTTCTGTGTCTGTCTGTGTTGATACAGAGCATACACTAACTTGGGTGGTATCTGACCTACTCTGTCTTTGGCTTTTGCCTGCCAGCCTGGCTACCTTCCCTCCAAATCTTGAATTCAAACGCTCAGATTATCAGTAGCAGCGTTGGTTTTTAAAAATATTTTTTAAAGGAAGATATTGAAGTGGACTCTTCTTTTTCGTGGAACGCTGACACAGCACCTATCTTTAACTGCCATAATATATGAACAAAAAATATGTTCTGGGGTTAAAACCCTGACAAGTCCGCGCATCCGACTTGGGTATGAGAGACATTTTCTTAAGGTTTTCTGGAAAAAAAAGGCGGGAGAATGGAAAATCCCTTTAAACGGGTTTCTTGGTGGTGCTCGAACCTGGATTTGAACCCGGGGCGGCAGATTGCACAGGCAACACTGTGAACCACCAGACTATTTTGTCCCCTTATGTATATTTATAAGATAGATGTGCGGTGTGTGTGTAGTTCTTCAGTTTAACGTCCTTCCACTAAATAGTGATATCAGACATGTGTGAGTGTGTGTGAGTGTATGTGAGTGTGTATGTGCGTGCGTGCGTGCGTGCGTGTTTGTGAGAATGTATGTGTGTGTGTGTGTGTGTGTGTGTGTGTGTGTGTGTGTGTCGCGCGTGTCTGAGAGAGAGAGAGAGAGTGAATCATGTGTGTGTGTGTGTGTGTGTGTGTGTGTGTGTGAGTGTGTGTGTGTGTGTGTGTGTGAGTGTGTTGAGAGTGTGTGTGTGTGTGTGTGTATGTGTGTGTGTTTGTGTGTGAGTGTGTGTGTGTGTGTGAGCTTGAGTTTATATGTGAGTGTGCAAGCTTGCGTTCATGCGTGCGAGCGTGTGTGTGTTGCAAATATAATAGCATATAAAACAAAATGCTAAGGAGTACTGAGGGGGAAAATAATTTAACTGTTAGTATGATGTTGGACTATGGGGAAAAAATCTACAACCAGTAAATGATAACAGTAGAACAGAACTCTGCAATTAACTAACAATGGAACTATAAGTATAACATGCAGAAAAAATTGAACTTTGGATATGTTTACACAAGATAATGAAGATAATGTAAATACGTGCACAAAGTAGGGAAAAAATTGAACAAGGGTAACTGGAGAGGTATACAGAACAAGACATTAAGGATAATCCTTAAAACAGAATGAACAATCACAGGAAGATACCAACTGGGCTTTGTAGGAGGCATTGAGAAATTTGACAGAGAAGTATATCATTGTTTAGGATGCTTTTAAGCGTTACAGATGATTCTAAAAGGAGGGATCTTTCAGCGAACTAGAAATTATTTCTTTAATTATAGGACAACAGGTAAGCAGATGTCTAACACTAATTTGTTCTTCACACATGCACAGTATGTTCTTACAATATTTAGTGCGAAGAGCATTTAAACGGAATCTATAAACCAAATTTGAGATATGTCTGGAAACAGACATAGATGGTTTTGCATAAAGAGGTCTAATTTTTTGTACATCTGACATATTTAGGCAATTTTTAGTGTAAAAACAGTTACAATTTTGCAATCTTTTATTTGCCTTATTATGCGATATACACTTTAAAAGATCATAACCCTCTCGCAAGTCAAGCAGGATATTAACTGAAAGTGATCCTTCAACATCACGTGCTCCTTGTCGTGCAGCTCTATCCACCCATTCATTAGCAAAAATCCCACAGTGAGAAGGCACCCAACAGAAAGTAACAGCAGTACCTTTCAAGGATAGTAGATGAATAACATGTCTAATTTCAGTAATCATTTCCAGTCAAGTATTTTGGTTAAAGGAATTCAATGCACACAACACAGACTTAGAATCAACGCACAGTACAGTCTTTAGATATGTCTGGGATAATGAGACAAGATAACTGAGAGCCATCAATATTGCAAAGAGCTCTGCAGTGAAAATAGAAACGCAACTAGTAATATGATATTTTTTCTCAATATTAAAAGCTGGAATAACAAAAGCCGCACCTGCATGTTCGTTATCAAGTTTTGATCCATCTGTGTATATTCTTAAGTGGTCTGAATAGTGAGTGTCAATGTGAGAATTCACTAAGCTGGCGAGAATGTTTGGTGAATTGCTTTTTGAAAGATTTGTGTCATATATGTCAAATATTGGCTTATTCATTTCCCATTCAGGGGTATTTGAAAAAGAAGGTGTCACAGCAAGAACGTTTTCATTAATTTTAGAATCTTTGAACATATCCCACGTGAATGTCTTTATTGATGTCAGTGATACAATTGACCTAGCTCGTTTAGCAAAGTCTAAGTCTGATCTTAAGTTAACTTCTTTTTTTGAGAAATTTTCGTTTGAATAACATCTCGAAACATACTTTGCCGTGCAGAGTTCCCTATATTCATCAAGAGGTAGCACTCCGGCTTCCTTGTAGGAGCCTAAAGTAGACGCATGGAAAGGAACTCCCAGAGATAGCTTGAGCGCTTTACTGTCTATACTTTGTAATTTATTTAGTAAGAAATGGGGTGCACTGAAAAACACCTCTTGTCCATATGTTAATCTTGAGCGCACTAAAGAAGTAGCTAAAGATATAAGAGATTTTGTGTCTTGCCCCCAGTGCTGTTTACATACAATTTTTAGAAAATTTAAAGTCTTCCTTGCTTTATTTAGTATATATCTGATATGATGACACCAAGACAATTTAGTGGTCAGAATAACACCCAGAAATTTAACATGTTGGGTGTATTGTAATTTAATATCATCTATAGTAAACTGAGGGATTTTCTCGGGGTCATAACCGGAATTAAAAAGCATCATGTTTGTTTTCTCAAGTGACAAACTAAGCCCATTTTCTGTCATAAATGAGCTGATTTTATTCAGTTCACACTGGTAAAGTTTCTTGATATAGTTTAAAGTTCGGACTGGAGTTTTTCTTTTTAATGTCACCTTCATCCATAAGCAAATATCATCAGCATACTGAACTAAAATTGAATCTTTTGATAACATTTTTGGTAGGTCTGCTATTAGAATATTAAATAGGATAGGGGCAATTACTGATCCTTGGGGTAAACCCATTTCCAAAGTTCTTGCATTTGAATACGTTCCTCCTATTCTTGTCTGAATAGATCTATCTTCCAGAAAATGCTTGATGAAATTAAACATACATCCTGAAATTCCAACAGTTTTTAATTTATGTAAAAGTCGATTATGCCATACTTGTTCATATGCTTTTCTAACATCAAAAAACGTTGCAAGAATGCTTTTACGTCTAGCAAACTGTTGCTTGACTTGTGTTGTAAGTTTTACTAAATGTTCAATAGCTGATCGACCTTTCCTAAATCCAGCTTGATTTATAGGAACGATCTTATGCTTTTCACAAAAATGAGAAAGACGTCTTAAAACAATCCTTTCCATGAGTTTGCATGTATGAGATGTCAGTGATATAGGTCTGTAGCTGTTTTTATCTGTTCTTGGTTTTCCTTTCTTATTAACTGGTACAACAATAGACTGTTTCCAAATAAGTGGGAGCTGACCTTGAGCCCAACACTTTTGGAAAAAAAGATATAAAAAGTTGACCCAATTAGGTGGAAGATGACGTAACATTTCATTAGAGACTCGTCAAGTCCCACTGCTGTTTTTTTGTCACAGAGATTATCAATACATGCTTTTACCTCCTCCAACGTAAGGGGTGCGTTAACATAATGGTATTGTAGGTGATCCAGATTTGGAGTGTTGAGTTCAAAGCTCAAATCATGTTTCTCTCTGTATTTTCTGTTCTTTACTGACAATCCAGATTTGCAACTGTTGTTGGCAAACATTTCCACAAAAGCTTCAGCTTTTTCAAAATTTGATGGTAAATCAGTTTTCCAATCTTATAGGACACTGTGGTAAGTTTATGCCATTTCTCATCACTTTTATTTTTTCCCACACTTTCTGCAAATCTTTGTAGTTAGATACCTCAGACTTGCAAAAAGTCGACCAATATTGTTTCTTTGCCTCAGCAACAATTCTGTTAGATCTGTTTTTGGCTTTTTTCATTTCTGTATAATTTGATTCAGATCTATTCTTTAGATAAGCTTTAAGTTTTTCTATTTTTTCTCTTTTTGCTTTTTGACAGTTTTCATTCCACCATACGTTGCCAATATTTTTACGAGATGTTATTTGTTTACATTTAGGAATAGAATCATTAGCAGCAGATAAAACTGCATTTGTAAAAGATGTATACAGACTGTCGGTATGCTGACTTTCTATGTCTGGTGTGATAAAAGATAGTAGAAGATTTGTAAATTTTTCCCAGTTTGCACGTTTATAATTTTTGTGTGTGTGTGTGTGTGTGTGTGTGTGTGTGTGTGTGTGTTGTGTTCCCATCTTTCTAATTCTTTCATTTCGAGGATAATGGAATAAGCAGTCAAGTTTTTTTTTTCAATCCAGTCCCCTTGTGTATGCGATTTTGTAAATTTTGTCATCTGTTCTCAGCGGCACACAATGGCCTACTCTTCCAAGAAGTGGAACAGATTTTACTGTGTGTGCAGAATGTTCTACATATGTTTGCACATGGGACCTCGGTTTACAGTCTCATCCAATAGACTTTTTTTTTTTTTTTTGGAGGAGGGGAGTGTAGTCGGCACTATTGTTAATGCTTAAGAGGGAAAATTTCCTAGGACGGGATTCGAACCAGATCAGCAGATTATGAGCGCTATGCCCAATGCTCTATCCACCAGGTTATCCCCCCCCCCCCCTCGCATGCGCGCGCGCGCGCGTGTGTTCCAGAGCCAGCGTGTGTGAGACTGTTTGTATGTCTGGCCCATTATGAGTCAGAATGATTTATACTTGTGCTTTGAATAGATTTTCAGATTGATTTCTACCTAAGCTCTCTCTCTCTCTCTCTCTCTCTCTCTCTCTCTCTCTCTCTCTCTCTCTCTCTCTCTCTCTCTCTCTCTCTCTCTCTCTCTCTCTCTCTCTCTCTCTCTCTCTCTCTGTGCCTATTTTCCACTTTTATATATTATATCCTTTTAATACTTTAAACTCACGTTCTAGAGCTCGACTTGAAAAATGTCATTTTGGGGCGTAACATAATGTTGATCAAATGCTTGTTTGCTTTTTTTTTTTTTTTTTTTTTTTACTGCGGCGTTCTGGGTTTTGTTGTTGTTGTTGTTGTTTTGTTGTTGTGTTTTTGTTTTGGGGGGAGTTTGTTTGTTTGTTTGTTTGTTTTTGTGGGGTTTTGTTGGGGGGGGGAGGGGGCTCATAGTATTGTTTTAAAGTAAGAAAGGTTCGTCATGTTTTGATATGTGTCTTTTTTGTTCGGGCTGCTCTCTTCTCTGCTGTCTCTTCTCAATTTTAATGTATTTGATTTAATTATAACCAGTGTATCTCCTGACATGAATGTCTGGTCGGTTAAGGATTATGTGTTTGTTGAATACATTTCTATCTCTTTTGTCTTGAATAAGTATCCATGTACCCTGTGGGGATTATGCGTTTGTTGAATTTATTGTTGAATGTATCTCCTTTTTACAACCATAGGTTGAACTTCTATTCTTGGTGATGGTGATGTTGTTTTTTCCTTGTTGCTTTCTTTTATCTTTGCTTTGTGGTTTTTCTCCTGTTTTGGTAGGGTCTCTCTCTCTTTTTATATATATATTTTTCCCTAACCAGGGCAAGGGCCGGATGAAAAAAAGTATGTAAATGCTTACTCTGTTACCCTTGAAAAATAAAGATCATTCAATTCATTCATTCATTCATTCATTCATTCATTCATTCATTCATTCTCTCTCTCTCTCTTCTCCCTTCTCTCTCTCTCTCTCTCTCTCTCTCTCTCTCTCTCTCTCTCTCTTCTCTCTCTCTCTCTCTCTACGCACGCAGAACATCTTGCACACACGTTAAATCCTGTTCCGCTTTTCGTAAGAGTAGGCCATCGTGTGCCGGTGGGAACAGATGACATTTACAAAACTGCATACACACGGGGACTGGATGCAAAAAAGTACAAGAGTGCTTATTCCATTATCCTCAATATAAAAGAATAAATCAATCAATACAAGAATAAATCAATCTCTCTCTCTCTCTCTCTCTCTCTCTCTCTCTCTCTCTCTCTCTCTCTCTCTCTCTCTCTCTCTCTCTCTCTCTCTCTCTCCTCTCTCTCTTTGCATCATATATCATATATCATAGGGATTGTTTAGTTAAGCTTCGTCTCGGCTTGCTACCAATTAATGGATCATCTTTCAGGAGAACTTTTAAGAAGGATACTGACTACATGTGTAAGTTGTGTAAGGTAGTGGAAGATGAAGAACATTTTATAAGAAATTGTATTCTGTATGAAAATCTAAGGTATAAGTACTTGGTCCCAATCGATCAACCATACGTAAATGTGTTGAAATATGGCTCTGTATTTACCATTCGTAGGCTAAGTTTATTATATCTTTTCAATGCCTTAAAAATAAGGCAGGATTTTGTTGAAAACTTGGAGACTTGACAAACAAATAACATCATTTAAAAGAGGTCAGTTTAATCTAAAAGGACACATGTTCACACTTGATATGTTTTAGCAGTTGCATATATGTCATGAGGTTTTATTTTATTTTTGCATTATTTGCTTTGCTTTGCTATGCTTTGTTTACCCCATTCTTGGGGCTGGTGGCCTGAAGAATAAATCTTGTTCATGTTCATGTTCTCTCTCTCTCTCTCTCTCTCTCCTCTCTCTCTCTCTCTCTCTCTCTCTCTCTCTCTCTCTCTCTCTCTCTCTCTCTCTCTCTCTCTCTCTCTCTCTCTCTCTCTCTCTCTCTCTCTCTCTCTCTCTCTCTCTCTCTCTCGTACAAAATCACCAATATCGATATGATATGAAAGCTGTATTATCAGTCACACAAATTATTATATCTGTCACTTCAGAGTTGAGGTGAAATAAAGCTTTTGAGACTGTTTTTGATGGACTATCTGTGTGTGCATACAGTCATTTCAAGTGATTCATGTAATGATTATAATGAGGATAATGATAAATATAACAATAATTGCAATGACACCAATGATAATAATAATAATAATAATAATAATAATAATAATAATAATAATTTTGAAGTGAACAATGGGAAATATCGGGGAAAAAAGTTTTTTTTAAGACTTTACATAAAAAAATCAAAAGAACTTGATCACAGTGTTTTTACCACATCAGCACATAATACCTGTTACAAATTTTGTGTTAAATGAATTATGTTTTATCTATAAAGTAGCAAGATAATTTTAGTGTATAGATAGATATGTAGAGGAATGTGCGCGCGTGTGTGTGTGTGTTTATTTTATTCATTTTGTTTATATTCAGGATAATGGAATAACTACTCATGTGATTTTTTTTACATCCAGTCCCCTTGTGTATGCAGTTTTGTAAATCTTGTCATCCGTCCCCACCGGCACACAACGTACGTACGTGTGTGTGTGTGTGTGTGTGTGTTGTGTGTGTGTGTGTGTGTGTGCGTGCGTGCGTGCGTGCGTGCGTGCGTGCGTGCGTGCGTGCGTGTGTGTGTGTTATTGAGCACTTTATCCTGCAGTGTACTATACTGCGTTAACTTATGTTGCTTTGTAATATGAAGACGCTGATGATGACATAGCTACAATAACAACGATACTGATCAGGAAGAGGGCAATTCCTGCCTGGCTGTCCCATATACAGCTGATTGGTGACGATGTCTATAACGTGATCACTGCATGTGTGACAATGCCAAGGATAACGACCACTGTGACCTGGCTGACCTCTAATCTATGCTGCATCTTCTTCACTGGGGGGCCCTGTGTGGCCACTGGATGCTGGGGGACAGTGTACGAGAGTGTGGAATTGAATCGTATATCAATTGACTGTTGCAGGTCTGTGGTCACTGTGGGCGGACAGCGCAGAGACTCCTGTAGTGTCTGCACCTCCAGCCAGGGCGGGGAAGCTTCCTGTCTCCTGTCCAATGTGTGGACACCAGCCATCCACACAGTGACGTCGGGTAACTGAGCATGGACCTCTGTCAGCCACTGGATGTATCTGATAACACTGCAACATAGCAGGCAAGGCGTGACTGCAGGTGAAGAAAGCGTCATCACTGTCAGCTACTGGATGTATCTGATAACGCTGCAACATAGCAGGCAAGGCGTGACTGCAGGTGAAGAAAGCGTCATCACTGACAGAGATCTCTATCTACAGGGTCAGCGAGGTCTACACACAGCACACAGCTTGGGGAAGTCCTCTTCTGTAGCACTGCACTGACTGACTAGTTTTTCTCTCCTGTTGTCACATGTAATTATCAGTCACACACATAACAACAATTCCCATGGTCTACTTGCTTTACACTGACATCTTTACAGACAGTGTGATAGAACACAACATATTTCAATTTGACATAATGAACATTTTCCGCGCAACAACAGTCATGTAGTGGATATAGTGGAAGTGGTAGTAGTAGTTGTCATTTTTGAGGTAGTGAAACTTCTGCGCTAGATCTCAGTTCAGTGTCAGCAGATCCAGCAGCAATCTGCAACAGGAACACAGTAGAGGACGTACAGCATACTTCACAGTGACCACACCCCCACAGTCAGTCCACTCAGGCTGTTTAGGCCCCGCCCACCACACAGACCATAGGCATAGCTGGTCATTCTGTTCATTTACAAGACTCGGAGCTATATAAAACCTATACATTATCATTTATATCATTATAATGATTATTATTTAACATTTGTCATTCTCATTATCATTGTTATCATTACTATCCTAATCATTATTATATTTGATGCTTGTTATTATCATTGTTATTATACTATCATATCAGCATTATCATCATCATGATTATTGTTTTTACTATTATCATTATCATTTAAAGATCTGGCAGAAGACCAGGCTTTATTAAATTTCCTACACCACAGTTATCTAGCAGACTGCATCCAGTTTTCACTGTGGTAATTTTAGGTCAACATCTTTGACATGCAGAACTGTGTAGGTATAATCTAAAGACAGCGTGTTTGAACTGAAGTGAAGTGTTTTGAGACAAAGGAATGAAATTAATAATGATAATAATACGAACAATCATAAAAGTGATAATAATAAAATTATTAATCATTAAAGTATAATAAAAGTAAAAATGAGATATGGAATTTATAAAGCGCAATATCTTTTGAAAATAAACACATAAAATTCCTATCAATTTTGCTATGCTGAAAATGTTGGGCTCGTGAGTAGATGATTTTCATCTTATCAAACAAATTTCCTGTGGGTGTTTGATATGCTCAATAAATAAATAATTATGAGAAGTAAGTACACTTGTGTTGTTTAACTGTAGCTTGGGCTGATCTGATCTTACTGTGTTCTGTAGACGTTTTGTTTTTAGGCACCACTGCTATTTGTGTAAAAGGGGGGGGGGGGGGGGATAGAATGGTGGTCAGAATGATGTGCTCGTGATCTGCTGACACGGGTTCCAATCTCCGTCAAGATTTTTCCTCTGGAGTTAACATCAGTGCCGACTCCACTTCCCCAAAAGTCATTCGATAAGACTCTAAACTGAGGTCCCATGTGTGAACGCACACAGAACATCTTGCGTGTACGTTAAAATCCGTTCTGTTTTTCTGAGGAGTTAGGGCCATTGTGTGCCAGTGAGAATGGATGACAGAATTAACAAAACTGCGTACACACGGGAACTGGATGTAAAAAGCACATGAGTGCTTATTCCATTTCCTCGAAATAAAAGAATAAAACACATGCTCGCGCGCGCACGCCGCGCACACACACACCACACACACACACACACACACACACACCACACACACACAACACACCCACACACACACACACACACACGTACGCACACACACGTACGCACACACATACACACACACTCGCGCGCGCGCGATGGAGAAGCTTTAACTGGTTACCAGCACTTGTTTTCCTCTACTTTTATTTTCTGTTAATATATTTGTTCAAATGGAGAATTGTACCTCTCGAAAATGTAAGTGTTTTGGCGATTTCGTTTTTATTTTTTCTTGCTTGTGCTAGCACTGTAAGTGTATGGCAGTGTTTGAACCACTACCAAGATGTTGTTATTGCTGTTGTTCTTATGCGTTCCCCAGCTTAACACACTGGGGGTCACCCAAAATGTGCACTCTAAATCACTCATCCCACCTGGGAAATTACTCTGAGACTTGAAATTGCACACTGAAGGAGAAGTTTGTGCGTGTATGACTGTTTTTAAAGTACCTCACCATTATAGGCAGATATACTCCGACTTCAGAGGATTTTTTTTCTCCTTTAAAGAAATTTGCAGGTTGTTACGTTAAGAGCTTGTCATTGCTGAAGGCAATCTCAACACAACATTTTACAACATAAAAGACATTTTAGTGTAGGCCTTGGCAATGAGCTGACAGCAATTACTGATACAGCTTTTGGCTTGGGCCAACCAAGATGTCTGTATGTGCGGTGTTTCTCTTCTGTAGCTGACTTCAATGTCGACTCCATTCCCCCAAAAGATCATCAGATGAGACTATAAATCAGAGTGCCGTGGACACATGCATACAAGTACAAGCATTTCACAGGAATAAGTCATTGCCTACCAGTACGGAATGGGTGACAAAATTACAACCAAAAACACGGTTTACATACTGATGTGGGAAGGTAAAGCAGAGAGGGAGAGGAGATGGGTACCGCCCTCAATATGCTGGCCCCTAGAGAAGCTGAGGTCTCTGATGCCTCGCACCTCTACGACTAGATAGGTTACGGGACACCTTTACCTTACCTATACTGATGTTGTGTTTAGATACCATCTCTGAAACCAAAATACAGCTGCTTCAACAGCTTGGTTGGGGCTGGAACTTTGTAAAAACAAACAAAACTAAATCACAGCCAAGCTCTCATTTAGGCCCTCCCCCCCCCCCCCCCCTGTGATTAACTGAAGAATCTCAGGGTCAGATGTCAAAGATTTCCACTGATCAACAACAAAAAAGAGAAGATAAATCCTGCCAGCAGTAAAAGGGTTTGCCTCTGTTTTCAATTCTTTAAGCATTTTTGGAAGAGAAGTAAAAAAAAAAAAAAAAAAAAAAAAAAAAAAAAAATTTCTCACATCACTTACCATCAGCAACTGAGACTGACGATGAGTTAGGCTTGGTGTTTGATGTTTTATTTCACGGCACCAACGCGCTTCTTGTTTCTGGTCCACTGATTGTTGGTTCTCTTCCTTATTAAAAAAGAAAAAGGATTGGACAGAAAACTGTTTTGGGAGCCAAATATTTAAATGTCTAGCCCCAGAAACATTATCTCTCAAACAATCCAGCTCTTCGGGGTCTTTGAATGACATAGACAAAATATCTGCAGAGGGCTATCAGTAACAGAAGTATTGTCACTGCGCAGTCCAGCAGTTTGGATGGATTCAAGCAAGGCTTTTTATCACTGCATCTTAAGGAAAGGAAGGGGGCAGGGTTCGCATGCTAACTAGTAAACCGTGAGGTTCTGGGTTCGTACCCAGCCTCGCCCTTTCTTCCCAGTTTGACGAAAAATTCGAACTGAATGTCAAAGTCATTCGGATGAGAGTATAAACTGGCCCCGTGTGCGAACACACGCAGAACATCTTGCCCACACGTTAAAACCCCGCTCCGCCTTTCGGAAGAGCAGGCCATCGTTTGCCGGTAGGAGCGGATGACAAAATTAAAAAACAAACAAACCCAGCATGCACACAGGTGTCGTGTTTAGACACCATCCCTGAGGGGAAAAAAAATAATGGGTAGGCGCTGCACTTGTGGCGACACGCTCTCCCCGGGGAGAGCAGCCCGAATTTCACGCAGAGAAATCTGCTGTGACATAAAGTGAGTTTGTCTCCCTTGATACCCCATTTCCACAGGATCTTGATTTGCCTGACATTGTGCCTCAGAATACCATTATGTGCTCTAGCAACTGCACTTGTACATTACACCACTGGACGATGTATGTTTGTGTGTGTGTGTGTGAGAAAGAGAGAGAGAGGTGTGTGTGTGTGTGTGTGCTGATTGGAGATTGCTGTTCCTCACATCAGCTGTCATAGCTTTTCTATACTTCAGCGTTTACTGTCCGCATACACAACTTTTCACATTTGGCTGGCCATGCGACTTTGTTTTGTCTAATTATTTTTTTCCGATTAACGCTTGTTGACGAGTTTTACTTACACCTTTTTACCCTGATCTTCGTCAACATCAAGATCGTTGTCCAGTTCTTTTACAAGTTCATCTTCATCGTCACCAGTCACAGACAATCACAATGTCTTTGATGTCTGCCTCATCACCAATATTGAATTTCGAGTCGAGGCAGTGTTTGACCAAAACAACACGTTTACAATTTTTGTCTCAGAATTTTTTTTTTAAATCTCAACACGGACTTTGTGCTCTTTTGGCCTGTTAGCCTTCACCATTAAAGAAACTTTAGATGACAGATCAGACATAATCTTATGATGGGGCGGGAAATAGCCTAGTGGTTAGAACATTGCGCTCGCAATTTGACGACCCGGGTTCGATTCCCGGTCAAGGGGATTTTTCCTTTGGAGCTAACATCAGTGCTGACTCCACTCCCCCAAAAGTCTTTCGGATGAGACTATAAACCGAGGCTCCGTGTGCGAACGCACGCAGAACATCTTGCGCACACGTTAAATCCTGTTCCGCTTTTCGTAAGAGTAGGCTATCGTGTGCCGGTGGGAACAGATGACATTTACAAAACTACATACACACGGAGACTGGATGTAAAAAAGCATGATTGCTTATCCCATTATCCTCGATATAAAAGAATAATAATTAATTAATTAATAAAAATGTAACTTCATGTCTCTGCTATGGAACTGGTGTTCCTCTTTGGCACGGAGACTTTTCCAATTCTGACACCAGTGATCTGTTTTTAGCAGTTAGGCCTACTGCGTTCTCCACTTTTGCCATACTGGGAAGTCTTGTATGCACACACAAAGAAGCAGAATTTTCTATTTCTCAGTGTAAGCTTGCCTTCGCCGCTAACTAAGGACTATGTAGACAATGAAAAAACCAAAGTCTTGCACTGTTGATGGTGCCCTGCCAAATTATAGAAAATGTTCAGTTTTTTCGATGTTAAAACATAAGAATTCAAATAGGTTTAATAGAGTAATCTTCTCCTGTAGTAGTAGTAGTAGTAGAGTAAAGAGTAATCTTCCCCTGTATTAGTGTAGTAGCAGTAGAAGCAGCAACAGCAGCAGTAGTAGTAGCAGCAGCAAAGTAGTAGCAATAGATAGTAGTAGTAGTAGTAAAAAGTAGTAGTAGTTGTGGTGGTGGTGGTGGTAGCAGCATTAACCAGACAGATTGATTAGTTAACTGCCCATACTATTCAACAGTGAAAGCAGCAATTGAACTCGGAAAGCCCATCTTACCCAACAATTTCTGAACAAAATAGGCAGGAACCGTGTTTTCATTGTTTCCTGTTAAGTTTGAAGGTTTGCACCATTTGTTTCCAACCACTTCAAGAGTTTCATCTCATTGAACTTCCTCCTTTTCTCAGCCAGAGCATTGAAGGTGTACACAAAGGGGTTCAGAGCAGAGTTTAAGGGCAGCAGGAAGATAGCAAAGGCCACGTTGACTTCACCAGGAACAGGAACACCTGCCATGGCCAACAGGCCACACACCCCAATGGGAAACCAGCACAGGAAGTCTGTGACAGCCACAGTGATCAGTCTGCGAGCTATGGTCATGTCCTGGGACTGTTTGGTAGAGTCAGACGCCAGTGTGTTCTTCTTTATGGACCAGTAGATAAAGGCTTGACAAGCTGAGATCATCAGAAAGAGAACAAAGTTGAACACAATCATTATGCCAAAGGAGTAAAGGTGCCCCTTGAATTTGAGTCTTGTAACTGGCAGTGGAATGCAGATTCCTGTTTGGCTGTAAAACTCCCAGTGGGATGTGACTGGAAGAAGTGGCAATGATGCCAGACATAAACCCACTGACCAGGCCATGAGACAAGCAGTTATGGCCGATGTCTTCTCAAATCGAACAGTGCTGAATGGGAAATGAATCACCAGAAAACGGTCCAGAGAAATCAGCCAGATGATCATGGCTGATACCTCACTGGACAAGAGAGACAAGAAACCAGCTACTTTACAAAACACAGTGTTTTTCCACACATTATCGTAAAATACATATCTCCCATGGTAAACTTCATCAGCTACTCCAATGATGGAGAGGTAGATACCCATCAGCAAGTCAGATACACAGAGACTGCTGACAAACAAGCCATAGGTACTGACTGAAGTCTTGCGAGCAAACTGCCTGATCATGACACTGCAGACATTGCCTGTTACAGCCAGACAGCTGATCAGCCAGAGGAAAGCCCGGTATGTCTGTGTCTGGAGCAAATCTTCACAGGAGGAAATTTCATCAGAAGGGAATAGCAAAACCCCACATGAAAATGGTCCGGCAGAACATGTCTACAGCACAACTTGTATTGCTGAGCCCTCAGAACACTGAGACGGGAAAGACCCCTGAAGATGTCAGCTGGAAAGGTTTCCACAGGAGTACCTTCTAATGACAGTGACCTTCAGGTAAGACATATTTTGAAATCCTTTTGGTCCTATTGTTTGAATGAACTGAATGACAAATCAAGGTTTCTCACTGTCAAAAACTGTGAAATAACCTGGCTGTCAAATGCTTGTAGCTTTGTCCGGGAAAGGTTGAAGGTTTTCAGAGCTGTTTGATGCAGTTCCTCTACAGGATCATAGCTGAGCAAACTCAGAGGATTGCCAGCCAGGGACAAAGTCTGCAGATTTTTCCAGCCAGCAAACAAGGACATGTTGATGTGCTCCAGTGTGTTTTCAGAGACATCCAAAACGTGCAGGTTAGATAACATGATACTGGGTATTAACAACAAAGAGCACCTGGCCAGAGAGAGGTAAACCAGATAGGTGTTCTTGGTCAGATCAGAGAAGGTCATTCCTGAACCTGTCCCATCCAGGTAGCGGAGCTGAGGGAAGAGATGAGCAGAAAAGGGCTGAGGACACAGAAAGGAGTGGCCACGACACAGACAGGTTTCAGGACATGTCATGTCACACAACAGTTCATCGTCACCCAGTGGACAGTGAGGCCAGCCATCACACAGATGGTCACTGTGAACACACACAGCAGAGGACCGACATCGGAAGAACCCTGGACATGTCACATCCTCACAGGCCTCTTCATCCTCGTGGCCAACACAGTCAAACATTCCATTGCAACGGGTGTAGACAGGCAGACAGTTGCTGACATCACCAGGACAACGGTAGTGAGTGTCAGGACAGAGGTCTCCAGGTTTGAGTTTGGTCAAAATGAATTCTTGGATTCCATCAAAGTTGACCAGCACAGGTGCAGGCAAATGTGAATGAAAAACCTTTCTTGTAGATATATGCTGTTGACAGTCTTTTTCATCTGAGTCATCCAAACAGTCAGACAATGAGTTACAACGTTTGGTGAAGAGCACACACTGACCGTTCAGGCAGGTAAACTCATCACAAGGAAGGTGTACACAGAACGATTCATCAGACTTATCTTGGCAGTCAGGTCTGAAGTCACACACAAAGGAATATGAGCACTGTGTTTGTTGCTGGTCACAGGAAAAGAATTCAACTGGCGCTGCTATCTCCTTCATCCGTTTCTGAAAGCTGCTTGAGGACTCTGGTCCATTGAAAAAGCAAGGAGTTATGTGCCCTTCTTCACACACGTTATGTGGACCACAGGACAGAAATGCGTGTGTCAGATGACCACTCTGACAGTGGGTAAATTTTTCTTGTGGAAAGTGTGTAGAGTATATCTTCCTAAGGTGAACAGGAGCTGGGTTTTGTCTTCTGATTTCAAACTTCAATTTTTTATTTTCGCACAGTATATGTATTCCAGAGCCTAGGCTCCTATACGAAGTGCTTATTCCATCCACAAAATATGCCTCAGTTTTATCACAATGACGCATTCTGTATGGAATTCTGACAGACTGATACAAAACCGTGCCATCATCAGCTAAAGGGCTGTTTCTGTACAGGTTTGGTGTAGACATGTCATTCCACTCTACACCGATGGGTGTTTGATAAAAATCAATATCTGATGTGCTGAGCATATGCATGGCCTCATCCCATTCCTGGTCATGTTTTGGGGCTGCTAGATGACCCCCATGGATTGGCATGCCTCTTTTGCTAGGTCGTGTTCATTTTTGTTCAACATCTTTAAGTTCATGTATCGTTTCCACTTGAACCACGTGTAGTTCGTGTGTTTTGATTCCAGGCAAATCTGAGAAATCAAATCAGGATGTGGGTAGCAGCAGTCTTTGCTTTTCGTCCAGTTTCCAAACTTGCTGAACGCAGCTGAAAAGACATGTACACAGTTATTGCTTTGAAGTGGCCAGAAAGGCTTGAATTGGAAAAGTTGATAACTACAGTTTGTTTGTTATAACCAGGTACACTTTAATGCAACAGCAGTGCGAAGATGTATTACTTGATACAAACGTATGTTTGATTTACTTGAATTCAAACTGAGACAGTTTTAATTTCATGTAAAAAGAACATAAGTGCGAGAGGAGGTCTCCATGAAGCCTCTTCTCATCAACACTAGTACAGTCAGGATGTGTTAGCAACCAGCAAACAGGAGGCACTACTGACTACTCTGATGCTTCAAGCACCATGAAAGTCTGTTTGTCAGCCTAAGATTTCTTCTTCTTCTTCTTCTTCTTTCTTCTTCTTCTTCTTCTTCTTCTTCTTCTTCTTCTTCTTCTTCTTTTCTTTCTTCTTCTTTCTTCTTCTTCTTCTTCTTCTTCTTCTTCTTCTTTTCTTACTTCTTCTTCCTTTTCTTCTTCTTCTTTCTCATACTAGGAACTGTTACCTATATCCTGCAACTTTGTTTTTCTTTATATTTGTAGCATTTTCCCCCTAGGACAACTGTTGCAAGTTGTGAGAAATTTAGGGGTTTTATTGTTTTGGTTCTTCTTCCAAATGACAATCTCTGACGATCTAGTTCAAAGGATAGTGGCTGGTTTTTGGCTGGTGTACACTAAGACATTTCTTCCTCTCTCTCCTCTCTGTAATGTTGTGCGTTGAAAAGAGGTGAGCACCACACGCAAACATGTCTCTGCAGAGAGAGAGAGAGAGAGAGAGAGAGAGAGAGAGAGAGAGAGAGAGAGAGAGAGAGAGAGAGAAGAGAGAGAGACAGACAGAAGACAGACAGACAGACAGACAGAAGAAGACAGACAGACGACAGACAGACAGACACAGACAGAAGAGAAGAAGACAGACACAGACAGACACAGACAGAAAGAGAAGAAAGAAGACGAGAGAGAAGAAGAGAAGAGAGAGAGAGAGCCTTTCTTTGTTTCATCATAGCGTGTGTGTCTGTGTTTCCTCATAAATTTGACACAAAATGTCTCAGCAGAGAGAGAAGAGAGGGGAAAGAGAGTAATTAAACCTTCAGATTGGACAGACAGACAGACAGACAGAGAAGGACAGAGACTGCATGTGTTCCATGATAACTTTGGCACACAGCTGAATGCTGCCTCTAGCGTTTATTACATGAACTCCGAGCTTTCATTGCCTGCAGAACACGCTGCTCCTTCTGCTGTTGTTGTTTGTCCTTCACACGACTCCAGCAGTAAAACAGAGGGTACAGTGCAGAGTTGAGAGGTGTTATGACAACAGCCAGGATGACTATGAGTGTGTCTGAAACACTGGCACCATGCAGGACCATCAGACTGGTGGTGGTGATGGAGAACCAACACACAGCTGTTGTGACACTGATGTTGTTACCAGTGGCTGTGAAGATAGCTGCTTCCTTTGTCTGTGTGTCTGCCATGATTCTGAATTTTGGCTTTGACCTGTAAATGAACAGTTGGCCAACACTCACCATCAGACACAGCACTGTGTTGAATGTCAAAATAAATGTTTCAGGGCAGTGTTGCCTTTAGAGTACTGCTCATCAAAGAAAACCAGATGGCACAAACCATTCAGGCTGTAGCCTCTGCTCTGTGAGGGCTCAGAAAGTAGAGGTACCAATGATAAAAGCACTCCCAGTAACCAAGCCACTCCACAAGATACAGACATCGACTTTGTAGAAATCTGTGTACTGCTGAAGGGTGAACAGAAAACAATGCCATGATCTAATGTCATGAGCCAGATGATGAGAAGAGACATCTCACCAGAGAAAAGAGAAAGGAAGCCAGCTATCTTGCAAGCCGGGCTGTTAGTCCAGGCCTGTTCATACAGAAGATAGTCACCTCTCAGCTGCTCATCAGCTACAGCAATGATGGTGCTGCTGATTCCCATGCATGTGTAGGTGCACTGCAAATTTAGAACACAGAGAAAATACGCCCTGGAAAGGGTGGCTTCCTGACTTTCTGACTGACAAAAACGAATGCAGTTCCAAAGACTGCCAAAAGACCAAAAAGCCAAATCAAATATGCATAGACTTTTGGTGACAAAAGATTGCGGCAAGAAGAAAGTGCAGGTTGTGGTGCATTGCAGAATGGTTTTCTGGAGATTGTAGCCACAAGCTGCTCACAACACACTCTGAAGTTGGATGAATGTATGATGGACAGGTGCTCCAGTCCTGAGAAAACATCCAGAGAGAAACTGGTCACTCTGTTTTCACGAAGATCTAACTCTTGCAGTTGCTGCAGGTGTTGAAAGCCATGTGTCCTATAACTTGAATTTGTGAAAACGAAATGTTGAGAGACTCAAGATGTGTAAACATCTGCAAACAGTTACTGTCATACATGGGAAGGAGTGTTCCAGATAAATCTATTTTCTTCAATGAGTTTTGGGTCAAGTTAGAGGGCTGTGTTACCAATGAAGTCAGAGGATTTCTAGCTAGTACGAGAACACGGAGATTTGCCAACGTAATAAAAATGTTAACAGTGATATTTTTAAGGTTGTTGTCTCTCAAATCCATAAACTTCAGGTTGGGAAAGAACAAGACAGGTAAAGAAACAAGAGAGCAGTGTGAGAGAGTCAGTCGAACCAGGTAAGTGTTGTTCCTCAGATCAGACAGCGTCATCCCTGAACCCTGAGCATCCAGGTAGCGAAGCTGGGGGAAGAGGTGAGGAGAGAAAGGCTGAGGACAGACAAAAGACAGCCCCTGACACAGACAGCCCACAGGACAGGTCATGTCACACAGCCATTCATCATCACGTTGTGGACACTGCCCCCAGCCATCACACACATGATCTATGTGAGACACACTGGAGAAGCACGACACCGGAAAAATCCTGGACATTGTGCACTCTCACAGCCTTGTTCATCCTCCCTGTTGATGCAGTCATAATATCCATTACAGCGAGTGTAGGCAGGTAGACAGGTGAGTTGTTCGTTGGGCACAGGTAATGACTGTCAGGACAGGACTCATTCCCATTCATTCTTTGGTAAGTAAAGAATCCTTTGCCATCCAGGTTAATGGTATACAGTAGCTCTGCCTTCAGAGAAATGAAGCGCTTCTGTCTGGCAGAGCAGAGAACTTTCCCTTTCAACAAAACAGAAGTTCCCATCTCATCAGAGTCATCCAGACAGTCAAAAAATCCGTTACAACGTTTACCAGCTGACACACACGGACCATTGTCACACTGAAAACCCTCACATGGAGGGTGTGTACAGAATGACTCATCACTGTTGTCTGGACAGTCCTGTCTGAAATTGCAAACCAGAGTGTGGGGCAGTGTGGTAAAATCATCGTCACATGCGAACATCCTGACTGTAGGCCTGGCATGGCGGGGACAAGACTGACACAGCACGGAGTCTGGTGTGTATTTAGTTTGTCCACAGTTGCTGTCCACATCAAACGCCAACACCTGCAGTGTGAAATGACCACCTGGACAAGAATGAAAAACTCCTGGCAGTTTTTCATTTGATGATTTATCTTGGGTAAAGGGTAAGGCAACAGATTTTGACCAGGGGTAGGTTTTGACGCATACTCACACAGAAAATTATAAGTCAAAATATTGATGGTGTTCATACGGATCTTTGCAGGCATTACTAACAAATCTCCTCTCCCCGTTTGTCCACTGGAAGAAACCGTGTAGCCCTCCTGAAGTGGAACAGAGCCATAGACTACAGTTCTGTCAGACCACATGTAAAACAGCCTGTACATAAAAGGTGTCGTGTCCTGCACAGTGTGAAGACCTACTCTCACATATATAGAATGACCACACCTACTCCACAACCCTTCTTCAGCCGCGAGCCAGTCAGCGTCAGTTTTCAGCGCTGCAAGGCGTCCCCCATGGAGTTTGCACAGCTCTTCTCCTTCATTGTGGTCCACACTGAGCTGGTTGTTTATCAGCAACAAACATTTGCTGGCTGATGCGATCCACATTCTACATCCAGCAGAATAAGGGGGACAATACTTTGTTTCGTTTGGACCATCTGGAAACTGTGGACCCTCACCACAACGGGACTTGACATGAATTTCTTCAATCCTGTCACAGTTCAAGACTGTTCTTGGTTTGTGTGTTTGAAGAAAAATGTGCAAGTCCAGTGAAGAAGATGTAGCTGGTATTATTGTCACACATCGAGCCTTGGGAAACGCTGAATTCAATGTGTAAGGAGGAAGAATTAAAAAACGCTTTTAAAAAACGAGTGTACAGATGGCACACATTTATCACCATGGCTGGGTTTTTATTACCACTCTGCCCATCAAAAATTTTGATATAAGACTGACACATAGTACTCCAACGACTGTCTGTAATTGCAACAAGTATTCCATTGCCATCAGACACTGAAATATTGAATCTGTCATGCCTTTCTTTTAAATGTACACCTTCTTGTACATGCAAAGCAGTGTACCCAGAAGACGCAGAATAGTATGTGAAAGATGTATGTCTTTGCTTTTCACTGTAAAACGTTATGTCAATTCTGGGTTTGTTGTAAAATGAAAGGTATGCGTGATGTGTACTCCAGTAAAAATACCTGATGCATCTTTTCATGCTGGTCACACAGGTAACAATGTAATCCGCAGAGGAGGGACTTGGCATGGGAACATCAGGAGGACTGTCATAGAAGTGCACAGCCCAGTAGTGATCCTGACATACTGGAGGATAAGAAGTGTCACTGACGTTCACTTCAGTTTTGATAGTGTGTGCAGAGGAGGCCATTTCTCTGTGCAGGTGACAGAAAGTTTGGGAATCTACACATCTGCCATAGACCACTCCTGGGCTTGAGGGAAACATCAGTGTTGTGTTTTCACAGTCAGTCACATTACCATAATATGTCACTTCCATACTGGGCTGTGGCAGTAAACGTTCCATACCAGGACAGATGAGGTCAAGGTCAGGGGTCAGGAGGTTACCATAGTTACCAACAGTGCTGGACTGTTCCTTGTTGGTGGCAGTGGTCTTGTGTCTCCTGGTTCTGCTGCCAAGGCTTGTGACAGTGGAGTTGCTGACAGTGCTGACAGAGCTGGCACTGGGAGTAGTGACAGTGACAGGAGTTAGTGTGTTTCTGCTTTTCCTGCTGTTTCTCTGTTCACTGCTTCTGGTCAGGTTGGTGCTGTCATGTACTGTTTGTGACATGTAAATATATAACAGCGGTGCTGTAATCAGAGTGTAGGGAACAGGATAGCTCAGTGGTCAGGTTGGTGTTGTCATGTACTGTTGTGACTGTAAATAATAACAGCGGTCTGTATCAGAGTGTAGGGAACAGGATAGCTCAGTGGTCAGGTTGGTGCTGTCATGTACTGTTTGTGACTGTAAAATAACAGCGTTCTGTATCAGAGGTTAAGGGGACAGGATAGCTCAATGGTCACAGCACTCGCTTTCCCCCAGCCAATTTTCAGCAGCATTTAGCGTGGCTACCAATTAGCTGAGTTACCATTTGTGCCCCTTGGCTTCAGTACAGTCCCCCAGTTCACCCAGCTGTAAATGGGTACCTGTTTCTTGAGGGCCAGGGAAGGTAAAGCAGCGAGGGAGAGG
>CM060332.1:50489226-50498225 GCA_030674155.1 Stramonita haemastoma | reverse complement strand
AGAGGCCTGTTCAAGGGGATTTTCCATTCTCCCGCCTTTTAAAATTTTTTTTTTTTTTAGAAAGCCTTTCAAAAAATGTCACCCATACCCAAATTGGATGCGCGGACTTGGGGTTTTAATGGCAGAACATATGTTTTGCTCATTTGCCAGTTAAGGATAGGTGCTGTGTGAGCATTCGACAAAAAAGAGGAGTCTACTTCAATATCTTCCTTTTAAAAAATAAAATAAAAAACCAACCCCACTTCTGATAATCTTTGCCTTCGAATTCAAGATTTGGAGGGAACATAGCAAGGCTGGCAGGCAAACGCGAAAGACACAGAGTAGGTAAGCTACCACCCAAGTTAGTGTATGCTCTGTATCAACACATACAGACAGACACAGAAACAAGTTGCTTAAGTTTCTAACCCTCCTACTTACAATAGCAACAACAGCAAACTCACCTACATCTGTCTGTTCCAGTCACTTCATCCTCCTTTTCACGCCCCAGATTCAAAAACTGTTAAGCGGCACAAGATATAAAACCAGTCTGTAGCTAAATGACGTAATCTCAAAATATCTGTCAGAGCATATGACGTCAAAAATAGTGACGCTCTTCCTCACGTGCGTGTGTGTGTGTGTGTGCGTGTGTGTGTGGTGTGTGTGTAGTTTCCTGTTTTGGAGAGTGATCATTCTGTGGCTAGGCCTAGATGATCGCAACCTCAATTGATTATGATTTAGACGGTGTGGTGTATATATTCCCATGTACCCGAATAGGTTATATTCTGAAATGAATTTGACTTTTTAAAAAATGTGTTCTGTCTTTACAGGACTCAGCATTAACAAAAGGAATGGAAAGCATTCGGGTCTTTTTTGTTTTTTGTTGTCTTTTGCTTTTTGTTGTTGTTTTATTGTTTTTACAGCTTTTCGGTGTCAATAAAGAAAGCTGTTTTGATTGCATACTACCAACAGCAGGTTGACAACATTGGTCCAGAAGATGATATCGACTGTGTAGTCATACATACTGGCATCAACAACATAAAAGGGACTGATCTAAAAAGTGCGTCAAAAGATATGGTAGCCTAGCTGTTGTTAGATCTATTAAAAACAAGCTTCCTAAAGCGAAAGTCGTGATCAGCAGAATAGCTCCTGTCAATGATGCAGCTCTAGAGGTACCGAGAAAACTATTCGATGCCTATTCAATTCCTGAGCTTCCAGAACATCAGGTTTCTATTTTATCACATGGGAATTTGAATGCCAGAAACAGCAGGCTCATGAGAGATGCCATCCCTCCTACAGACAGAGGTACCAGCATCCTTGCAGGAAACCTGGGAAGGCATGTCCACCACCTCTTTTGGGAGAGACCCCGGAGGAGACCTGGCAGGGAGTCTGTTGACAGGAAAGGAAGATCAGATAGAGTGCTCAGAAAAAAAAGTGGTATGGAGATCCAGCAGGTTGTTCCAGATCATACCAACCATGACCACTCCATCAATATCAGTGGGACTCTTACTTCTACCCGAATGTTGTTTGGTGACTTTCTACATCTCTATCATTATCATCATCATCATAGATTTGAAAACTGCTTTCTTTGAATACCGCCAAAGACAGTTTTAATATTTCAGTGGAATTGCAGATCTATTTTAAGAAATTGACCACAACTTCAAAATCACGTAATAATCATGTCAACGTAACTCTTCTATCATTGCACTACAGTTTTTAAATATTGTTGCAAATAAGCTCCCTGATCTACAGATTTTTATTTTTACTATTCACCTCTGTATTCTTGTTCAAATAGATCTAGAAAAGTTCAAACTGCACACGATAAAAAAACAAACTAGAATTGAAGCAGCTGACATGTTCTTTTTTTTTTTTTTTTTTTTATAAGGCTGCTAAGAATCGGGTAGATAAAAGACCAAACGGAAGCATACTGCACGAACTGGGAGCAACAAGAAAACTTCTTTCTTGTCGTAAACACAAGGAAACTAAAATATGTAAGCCATATGCTATGAAAAGCATAGAGGCCTACGGTTCTCATCAACACTGTCTTTCAAGGCAAGACCGAGGAAAAACAAACAAACAAACAAAAAAAACGAACAAAAACCACCAGCTTCTCTCACTGGCAACATCACCACAGAATCCTGTGGTATTCATGAGAATCCATGAAGTCAGCTACAGGGCCAGTGAAGACCGGAGCACATGGAGAAGGAATTAAGATTATGTCGGTGTCATTGGGTTGTGCTGACAGGTGAGACGTTACATTACATTACATGGCATTGTGTTACATGGCATTGTGTTACATGGCATTGTGTTAAATGGCATGATTTTGAGTCATACTAAATTACACTGCTTTACATTTCATTACATTGTATGGTATTGTGTTACATCGCATCACACTGCATCACGCAGAAATCTTGTGAACGCATGCAGAACATCTTGCGCACATGTTAAATCCTGTTCCGCTTTTCGCAAGAGTAGGCCATTGTGTGCCGGGTGGGAACATATGACAAAATTTACAAAGACTGCATACACACGGGGACTGGATTTTTTAAAAAAAAGCACATGAGTGCTTATTCCATTGTCCTCGATATTAGTTGGTAGGCACCCATCAGTCTCGGAAGACTATGGAGTTGCACTCTAGTCTTTAGAGCGCAAAGCCTGGGTAAGTAAGTATGGAGGGCAAGCTGTTACCCATGCAGCAGACCCCCCCCCCCCCCTCTCCACGCCACTGGTATGGTCCATTGGAAAGGCAATGACCGATACGAATGGTTCCAATACCGTCGCAGGAGCCACCAGAACGTTGCCATATAGCCTACAGCCCCGAGCCGCCCTGGGGACTCCAACTCCCCGACTTTTCCTCAGGGATGGTGTCTTAACACGACACCTGTGTGCATACTGTTTTTTTTTTTTTTTAATTTTGTCATGCGCTCCTACCGGCACACGATGGCCTGCTCTTCCGAAAGGTGGAACGGGGTTTTAACGTGTGCGCAAGATGTTCTGCGTGCGTTCGCACACGGGGCCTCAGTTTATAGTCTCATCCGAATGACTTTGACGTTCAGTTCGAACGGAAGGAAGGAAGGAAGGTGGCAAGATGGTTGAGACGTTCGCCTGCCAACAAGTAAGCCGTGAGGTTGTGGGTTCGTACCCGGCCTCGCCCTTTCTTCCCAGTTTGACGAAAAAGTCTTCGATATAAAAGAATAAATAAAAATGATAAAATATTACATTACACTGCTTTACATGGCATTGCATTACAGTGCATTGTGTCAAGTGGCATCACATTGAATCATACTACTATCGTTGGGCGAGATGTTCTGAGAGGTCTTTTCTGTGGGATCTTGGGTTCGAATCTCGTTGACCCAGAGGTAAGCAAATGAGCTGAATTGTAAGTCCTAATGTTATGACTTATGAACTTGCTACAATGCTACTGTGGGGATGTAGCCTTCGTTGACATCACAGGGAAGAGACAGACATTAGAAGACTGACAGAAGACTGACAGAAGACAGACAGTAGAAGACTGACAGACAGAAGAAGACAAACAGTAGAAGACAGACAGACAGGAGACAGACAGACAGAAGACAGACAGACAGAAGACAGACAGACAGAAGACAGACGGTAGAAGACAGAAAGTAGAAAACAGACAGAAAACAGAAAACAGACAGAAGACAGATAGTAGAAGACAGAAAACAGACAGAAGACAGACAGAAGACAGGCCATAGAAGACAGACAGAAGACAGACAGAAGACAGACAGTAGAAGACAGACAGTAGAAGACAGACAGTAGAAGACAGACAGTAGAACACATACAGTAGAAGACAGACAGTAGAAGACAGACAGTAGAAGACAGACAGTAGAAGACAGACAGTAGAACACAGACAGTAGAAGACAGACAGTAGAAGACAGACAGTAGAACACAGACAGTAGAACACAGACAGTAGAACACAGACAGTAGAACACAGACAGTAGAACACAGACAGTAGAACACAGACAGTAGAACACATACAGTAGAAGACAGACAGTAGAAGAAGATAAACTTAGAGAAAGAGGGTACAGACGAGACACAGATGGAAACAAATCACACAAGTTGCATCCTAGACACAGGCAATCAAAACGCAAGGCCAATTCAGAATAGACATTCATTTATTTTATGATAGCGCTAACAAAGAATGAATGAATGAATAATCTTTATTTTTCAAGGGTTACAGAGTAAGCATTACATACTTTTTTTCATCCGGCCCTTGCCCTGATCAGGGAATAAAGCTAAGAAACGCCCTCCCTACCCCTACATACCACCATCACCACCACCAGCAGTTCAACCAATATTTTAAAGAAGAAAACAAGATACATTCAACAAAACGCTTCATCCTAACTGGATACACTGATAATTATTTAAACAAACGTGTGTGTGTGTGTGTGTGTGTGTGTGTGTGTGTGTGTGTGTGTGTGTGTGTGTGTGTGTGTGTGTGTGTGTGGCGTGTAAGTGTGTAAGTGTGTGTATGTGTAAGTGTGTGTGTGTGTGCGCGCGCGCGCGCGCGCGCACGCGCGCGTGTGTGTGTGTGTGTGTGTAAGCGGGAAAACAAGCAAAGTAGGCATAAAAGGGGAAAAACCAGATTAAAAAAAACTAAAAACATAAAAACCCTTTAAACACAAAAGCTACATGAAAACACATTTCTATATTCAAATGGTAAGAATACATTGTGAATCCAACATAACAACCAAAACACTCCTCTCCATAATACGTCAGCAAACACATGAGTACAAGAGTCCTTACAATACAAGAAAGGTTCCCTTATCTGGACTTCCCGAAGCTCTGGCACTACACGTCACCCCCCACCCCCCTTCTCTCTCTCTCTCTCTCTCTCCCTCTCCCTCTCTCTCTCTCTCTCTCTCTCTGCGGTTTTCATAGCAGAGCTGTGATGCAGCAAGGAGTGGAGTTTCCTCCATGGTCAGGTCTGGTCAAGCCTTATTTGACCTGGGGAAGGGGAGGGCTAGTGGCCAATGCAACATGCGTGCCTGTGTGCACATGGAATGCCTGCTAAAAGTCTGCAGCCGCAGGTCAGGGGTACAATTCAATTCAAAATACGCTATTATCTATAAAACAGAGAAATTCCAGTGGGTTACAAGCAGTATATAAGAACAAAAACCACGTAAAAAAAATCAATATAACACAACACAGGTTCTTAACATCAGCACGCACCCATCACAACGTAATGAGCACCCACAAGTCAGCAATACCTCAGCTAGTTGTATACAAACATTGGTGTGCGCACCAATATGCCCACACATCCACACACTCACACATGGCTCGCGCATATTCACGCACACATATATGTACACATGAAATCTTCACCTGTTTCTTTACCCCTGCCGGCCCTTTTTAAGAGCAGTCTCCGTTCTTAGGAGCTAATTTTTTTTTTTTAATCCTATAGATTTTAAATTTGGGAAGGAATAAGTTTTTAGGTAGTGTAGAGCTTCCCATAATAATGAAACACTATAGAAATGGGAAGCCAAGAATTCAGAATATTTTAGGAAAATGTGCTTTTACATCAAAATCTGTTGGAGAGGGGTTTTTTTGTCCATCATACAATACCATGGGGAGTGGAGGAAGCTGGTTGCAGAATCTTCAGTTGTGCCCCCACGGTCCACGGGACTACGGGACAGGTGAAGGTGAACAATACAACATCAACGTCAATACACATCATAAGCACATGCACTTCCAAAGCAGCATCAATATATTGTTCTCATCGATCATCATGAAATGAAAAGGCTCAATACACATCATACAACATTAAACAGTTGCATTTGTCGATACATATATATGGCAAAAAATCAAACATCAAAAGTTTTAAACAACTTAAAAAAAACACCTCATCATTTTGACGTCCCTGTCTGTATGGGGCTTAACTATCATCTCGTTGCCTTCAGCCTGACAAGTTTGTCAGTAAACGATGTTAAGTGTTTCATACTAATAATCATTTATTTATTATTTATTTATTTATTCTTTTTTATCAAGGATAATGGCGTAAGCACTCATGTGCTTTTCTTACATCCATTCCCCATGTTTGTAAATCTTGTCATCTGTTCCCACCGGCACACAATGGCCTACTCTAACAAAAAGCGGAACAGGATTTAACGTGTTCGCAAGATGTTCTGCATGAGTTCGCACACGGGGCCATGGTTTATAGTCTCATCCGAAGGACTTTGGGGGATAGTGGATCTGGAGTCAGCACTGATGTTAACTTCAGGGGAATAGATCCCCTTGAACGGGAATCGAACCTGGGTCGTCAAATTGCGAGCGCAATGTTCTAACCACTAGGCTATCCTGTCCCCCAATCGGGGCATGAAGACCAGTGCGATCTACGCCATAATCAATTCTGACATAATGACTATTCACACAGCAATCCTACAAAACATCCCTACACCGATCAAAATACACACGAAAAATCTATGCACAATACTAGAAACGTAACAAGATACATGAGACTCTCCTAGCATATTACCGCGTATATACAATAAAGTCCACACACACTACTGCACAATTTAATGTCCGTTCTGTATATTATTGTCTCTGTTTGTCGCTTGTTCGATTGTTGTTTACTGTTTTGTTGTTGTCGTTGTTGTTGGTGGTTTGCGGGATACTGCCTCTTTGAGCTAACAGCACACCTAGCAGCACCCGTGTCTATGTAGGTTGCAGTCACCACGGGTAGGAAGCCATCAGTCAGCTAGACCAACGCCAGCACAGTCCATAGACACACAAAAGATGCTGGTCTTGGTCACCCCAGGCATGATGACCAGTCACCTGCCAAAGACAGTCATCATCATGGCACAGTCTTTCAGTCACCAAGGTCTGCAAATACAGCAATGACAAGGGAGAGCATAACGAATAGTCCCTCAGTTGTCTCCACCTTTACCTACGTCCATGATAGCGTCAGAGGAATGGATGTCTTCCATTGTGTGTTCATTGCTTTGTAGCTGGCTGAAGCCAAGGCAACGGTTTGAAGCAGATATCCCTGTGTGTGTGCATGCCTACACGGCAGCCCTTTGTCAAGTGAGAGTGATGTGTTTAAAAACAGGTCAGAAGTATTACAGATGTGGTTTGGTGCTGTTTGGGTGTGGCATCAGCCCTGAGAACAGTGAAGACCCGGTTCTCTTTGTCTCCTTCCTTGGGTCTTGGTTCCATCAAGGTGTGGACATGGACTGCTACTCAGTGATTATATTAGATGACTTACCTATGTCATAATCATACCTTTCATTTTAAAGCAATTTTGAATGCAATCATGGATAAAATGTTATGTCATCGAAAATAGGTGAGTGAGTGAGTGAGTGAGTAAGTGAGTGAGTGAGTCAAATCAAATCAAAATTCTACTTCCAAATGGTACATTGAATAAGCATTGATTTGCTTTTTTTTCATCAAGCCATCTATCTAAAGAAAAAAAAAGCGAAACAAAACAAACAAACAAAAAACAACAACAAAAGCATAAAAAATATTTCACCAACATTAATTAACTAACATGATTTCAAAGTCTTAAAAATACAATACCCTATAGAAAATATAAGCAACAATACTAATAACAAAAACAAAAACAACCACTCAAAAGTCACACACACACACACACACACACACACACACACACACACACACACACACACACACACACACACACACACGCACTTACATATACACACAGTTCGCGCCCTCGTCCACACAGCACGTGTGCACGTACGCGCATGCACGCATTTAAAGTTTTTAAAAAATTATATTGTGTCACACAAACTGCTTATACCAGTTACAATGTCACTAATACCATTATTTAAGACTTAAAGAAAAGAATCCATGAAAAGTCAATAAGCAATTTATGTCAGATTACAATATCTCCATACTTCAGTTCATACATTATATATTACAAGGAAGAAAAAGAAGCAACAATACCATGTGATAATACCCATCACCACTGAGAGGAAACATAAACACTAGCAAATATACAAACAAATAAACAAAAAAACAAAAACAAACAAACAAAAACAACAACAAAATCAAACAGACAAAATAAACAAAAACAGAAAAGGGGAGGGGGTGGGAACAGATGGGGAGGGGGTATCAAGGAGGAAGGGGAAAAACACGAACAGCAAAAGGGAGAATTATGAGTGAGTGTGTGTGGTGTGTGTGTGTGTGTGTGTGTGTGTGTGTGTGTGTGTGGTGTGTGTGTGTGTGTGTGTGTTGTGTGTGGTGTGGGTGTGTTGTCAGCACTAAGGTGCCCACTGGATTTTGTCACATCCTCACTATCTAGTAGCATACCTAGGGATGTTTGGTCACAAAGTTCATAGCCACACGTTCTCCTGCTTGAGGCTGGATGACCGCAGAGCTCTCCGTGTCCTCACCCACAGAGACCTCACCCCCCCTGTCCCCGCTGATGGTGTGGATGACCGCAGAGCTCTCCGTGTCCTCACCCACAGAGACCTCACCCCCCCTGTCCCCGCTGATGGTGTGGATGGGTGACACTGCATTACGCGGAGGAGGTCTGACCACTGGCGGAGGTCTGACAACTGGCGGAGGTCTGACAACTGGCGGAGGTCTGACAACTGGTGGAGTGGGAGTCTCTGAGGATTCACTAGGCCAGACTTTGTATATAAGTCTATAACACAGACTCCATATCAAGATCCCTACGAAAATACACAAAATTGCTGCGCCGATATACCAGCCCATTGTAAAAATGACACCTTCACTTACTGCCAATGGTGCTGTGTCAAGACTGAATTAACACTTGCAATACAAAGTATAAACAAAGGTCAACTACCAAAAAAAACCAACATCAACTTAAACGCAGATGACAAGGTCAAACTCTTCAGTCGAAGCTGTATGAAATCTCTGGTGATTAAACTTGATGATGAACAGTAAAAAATAATAATAATAATAAAAATTTAAAAAGTAAAACCAAACTGAAAGTCTCTGTCTTGGTGCACACTCGCAAAGCGTGCACATGTAAGGGATGGTTAGGTCACAGCCAGTTTTCAACACACCTGTACAAATCA
>CM060332.1:50476726-50481726 GCA_030674155.1 Stramonita haemastoma | reverse complement strand
TCATCGGGGTGTATGGGGTGCTTAAGGAGAGGTGGTGCCTTTGTAAACCTGGCAGTAGCATCCTTCGGGATGGACGGGAGCACTGGTCCTCACTTGGCACTCAACTCTCACTTCTGGGTCCGGGTCCTTAACCCACCCACACCCCGGTAACCGCTTCTACTGGCGGGCGAAACGTTGTGAGGGGCTGGTGCATTCTTATCCACCAGTAGGAGTCTTGGAGAGGAGATGGGCGCCACCAAGCTTCCTCAAGCCCACTGCAAGGACATGATGAGAAAAACAAAACAGAAAGACATGCCGGATCGGTCGAGGCCCGGATCAACAACGACCGCGCTACCCACTGCAAGCCTCCAGGGTGGGAGCGACAAGTGTGCTACTGGGGCAGAACCAAGTCTAAAGCTTCCAGCTAAAGGGGCAACCATTGGTACATGGAATGTAAGGACTCTGTACCAAACAGGAAGAGTACAGGAACTTACACATGAATTACAGAGGTATAAATGGGACATCATAGGGCTTGCGGAAGTCAGATGGATTGGCTTCGGAGAAACAACCACGCAAGACGGCCACAAAATATGGTACAGCGAAGAGAAACTACATCAACATGGAGTAGGCTTTATTGTCAGGAAAGAGATTGTGTCAAGCATCATCAGCTGCACACCAGTATCCAGCAGACTCATCTCAATCAGAGTTTCTGCAAAACCCCAGAATCTCACCATCATCCAAGTGTATGCTCCAACATCTGACTACGATGATGATCAGATAGAAGAATTCTATGAAGAACTTGAAAACGTCATCTCCAAAACGCCCCAAAAAGACATCCTTATTGTGGAAGGCGACTGGAATGCTAAGGTGGGACCTGATGCCTATGACACCTGGGCAGGAACCACAGGACGATTTGGACTGGGAGAAACAAATGACAGAGGACAGCGGCTGCTGGAATTCGCAAAGAAGCACAAACTTACTTTGGCTAACACACTCCACCCTCACAAGCCATCCAGAACATCAACCTGGCACTCACCAAATGGTCTGATTCATAATCAAATTGATTACATTCTGTCACCCCAAAGATTCAAATCCAGCATAAACAAGGCAAACACAAGAACATTCCCAGGAGCTGACATTGGCAGTGACCACGACCTTGTACTTACCACCATCAGACTGAAACTGAAAGCAAAACAACAGCCAAAAAGCCCACGCATAAGATTCGACCTGGAAAAACTCAAAGACCCAACAGTGGTTGAGATCTTCCAAGCCAACATAGGAGGAAAGTTCGCCGCACTCACAGCCATCGACAATGATGTGGACACATTGGCCAACAACATCAAAGAAGTGCTAACGACAGCAGCAGAAGAAACATTAGGAAGAAGCAGAACAAAGAAACAACCCTGGGTGACAAATGAGGTTCTTGACCTCTGCGACAAAAGAAGAGAACTTAAGAAACAAAAGTTCACAAGTCAAGAAGCTTACAAGAAGTACATGGATAGCCACAGAGAAGTGAGGAAAAAGATGAGAGAAGCCAAAGAAGGGTGGATAGAAGAACAATGCAACAACATCGAAGCTGGAATGACCAAGGGAAACAGCAAAACAGCTTACGACACTTTGAAAGCACTAACAAAAACCACACAGCCTAAATCCTCTGTTATTGAAGACAAAGAAGGAAATCTTTTAACGGAAAACAATGCCATCCTCCAACGCTGGACAGAATACTGTGAGGGATTGTACAACTACCCACTACGCCCAGATACCAACATAGTTTCTGACAAACCCCCTGAACACCAAGATAAAGACCCACCAATACTAAGGTGTGAAGTAGATGCAGCTATTAAACAATTGAAGAAGGGGAAGTCCCCTGGAATTGATAACATCCCAGCTGAACTCATAAAAAATGGAGGGAATGAAACAGCAAGGCGATTCACAGAACTTTGTCAGAAGATCCACGACACCAAAGAATGGCCAAAAGAATGGACACAGTCTCTTGTAATACCCCTGCCAAAGAAAGGAAACCTCAAGAAATGCCAGAACTACAGAACCATCAGTCTCATAAGTCATCCTAGCAAGATCATGCTGCAGGTAGTCCTCAACAGACTGAAAAACCAAGCAGAAAAACTCCAGGCAGAAGAACAAGCGGGCTTTAGACCAAAACGCAGCACAGTGGAACAAATTTTCAATCTGAGAATTCTGATAGAGAAGCATCTCCAACACCAAAAAGACTTGTACCACAATTTCATAGACTTCAAAAAGGCCTTTGACAGGGTATGGCATGACGGCCTCTGGCAAGTATTCAGGCACTTCAACATTGACAGCTGCCTAATTGAAGTCATCAAGGCTCTGTACGAGAACGCAAAAAGTGCAGTTTTCATGAACAACCACGTGGGCGAGTTCTTCAAGACCACGGTTGGGGTTCGCCAGGGCTGCCTTCTCTCACCTGTACTCTTCAACCTCTTCCTCGAAAACATCATGACAGAGACACTGCAAAACCACCACACTTCCATCTCCATTGGTGGAAGACCCCTTTGCAACCTCAGATTTGCAGATGACATTGACCTCATGGGCAGCAGCAAACAAGAACTGCAAATCCTCACAGACAATTTAACAGATCGAGCGAGCGCATACGGCATGGAGGTCAGTACAGAGAAATTAAAGATCATGGTCAACAGCGCAAGTAATGACATCACGGAAATAAAGATGAATGGAGAAACACTAGAAGAGGTGAGCCAATTCAAATACTTAGGCTCCATCCTAACAAAAGATGGCACATCAAACAATGAAGTGAAAGCTCGCATTGCAACAGCAACATCTGCTCTAGTCAGACTCGAGAAGATTATCAGAAGCAACAACATCAGCTTCGGCACCAAATACCACCTTTACAAATCCCTCGTGATATCTATCCTCCTATATGGCTGTGAATCATGGACTCTGACAGCAGAGTTAGAGAGGAGAATCCAAGCATTCGAGAACAAGTGCCACAGAAGACTTCTCAAAATATCATACAAAGAACACAAGACCAATAACTATGTGAAAGAAGAAATCAAAAAGCGTGTGGGCCCCCAAGAGCCTTTGCTCTCCACCATAAAGAGGAGAAAGCTGATGTGGTTTGGTCACACCACAAGACACAACACCCTAGCAAAAACCATCCTGCAAGGAACAGTCGAGGGCAAGAGAAGAAGAGGCCGCCAAAAGAAATCATGGGTTGACAACATCAAAGACTGGACCGCCCAACCCCTACAACACCTCCTACTAGCCACACAGGATCGTGAAGCATGGAAAAAGATCTCTGTTGCGTCTTCTCTCATGTCCCCCCTACGTCCTTTGGGACATGGGACTGAGTGAGAGTGAGTGAGGCACTCATCAGTCTCCGAAGACTATGGAGTTGCGCTCTAGTCTTTAGAGCGCAAAGCCTGGGCAAGTATGTATGGAGGGCAAGCTGTTACCCATGCAGAAGACCCCCCCTCTCCACGGCACTGGAATGATTCATTGGAAGGGCATTGACCGATACGAATGGTTCCAGTACCGTCGCAGGAGCCACCAGAACGTTGCCATATACCTACAGCCCCGTGCCGCTCTGGGACTCCAACTCCCCGATTTTTTATAATACAATAATAATAATAATAATAATAATAATAATAATAATAATAATAACAACAACAACAACAACAACAACAATAATAATATAATAATAATAATAATAATAATAATAATAATAATAATAATAATAATAATAATAATAATAATGATAATGATAATGATAATAATGATGATGATGATGATGATGATGATAATGATAATAATATTTTTGTTTATTGCACTGATTTCTCGGTTTATCAACTAATTGACTAGCGATACCAGAAATTGAACGTGTGAACAATAAAATGATTCAGTTTCTTAATAGGTTTCAATGTTTTGTATATAAATTATATAGTGCTCCATGTTTGTTTTCCTTTTTTCATGAGGGCTTGGTGTAATAAAAAAAAAAGTCTCTTGCTCATCTAATTACCCCCAAGAAAAACAAAATCAAAATCAAGATAGTTTTCTCTTCTCTCTCTCTCTCTCTCTCTCTCTCTCTCTCTCTCTCTCTCTCTCTCTCTCTCTCTCTCTCTCTCTCTCTCTCTCTCTCTCTCTCTCTCGCTGTCTTTTTTTATCTTGATGTCATCCTTGAAAAGGGCGGGGACTGGATGTAAAAAAGCACACTTTAATTATTAGCGCTTTTTAAAAACATAAATCAAAATCATCCTTTGATTAATATTTCTTATCTTCGTTTTCTGAATAAGTGCTTTTTCATTACCTTATTATCCTCTTTCTGTCCTTATTTCTTGTCTGTTGTTTGCTACTGGATATGGTGTCTTGTTCTTGGTATTTGGATCAATATCATTATTGTTATTGTTGTCGAGTTAGATGACTTTTTTAATCTTGATTTTATCCCTGATAAGGGTGGGGTAAAGGCAAAAAAGCGCTTTGATTTTTGTACTCTACAAGATTCAGCGCTATGGAAATCCCATATATTATTCTTATTCTTATTCTTATTCTTATTCTTATTCTTATCATCATCATCATCATCATCATCATCATCATTATCATTATTGTTGTTGTTGTTGTTGTTGTTATTATTATTATTATTATTATTATTATTATTATTATTATTATTATTATTATTTATTTATTAAAATTAAAAAGCACACGACTGCTTATTAGTTATCCTCGAAACAAAAGATTTTGTCTTGCCTTGCCCTGCCTTGTGCCCTTTTCCCAGAAAGACTTAAAAGAGAACATTTCTCTCCCAGCTGAAGAGGGATGCATGGGCCTGACTTGTCCAGCGCTTTACAGCAGTGCTAGACATGGTTGCTGTAGGACAGACAACAAAAGCTACTGTCTGAGCATTCAAAGGCGAAAAAGTGGGGGGAAGGGAGAGGAGTGGTAAAGTGGTGTGTGTGTGTGTGTGTGTGTGTGTGTGTGTGTGTGTGTGTGTGTGTGTGTGTGTATGTGTGTGTGTGTGTTTGAAGGGCCAC
>CM060332.1:50461726-50471726 GCA_030674155.1 Stramonita haemastoma | reverse complement strand
ACTTAAAAAAAAAACACTTTTGTATGAAATACAGGAAAAATGAAAGCAATGTTTGATACAAAAAATAATACTCTGGTTGGTATTCTAATAAAAAAAAAACCCAAAACCCAATCCAAAATGCATCACTTTCTTCACTCATTCAGATGGACAAGTTTGGATTTTATCTCACATAATTATAATAATTCACTTGCTTGGAATTTTATCAATACCATCGTACATTAATTCTACAATTAAGAGTCTAGAACAAGTTTAACTGGGCATGAGACATAAAGTAAGTGTCTTTGTTAAAGGAAACCATTGATAATACTTGCAACCCCAAAGCAAGAAAACAAAAACGCTAAAACAAAACAAAACCCCCCTGACATGCTACTGGCAAATAGGTTTTCCAATTCACCATTTCATGGGAGTAAATTCAATATCTGTCATTCACCTTCGGCAAAAAAAAAAGTTTACACTTCTACCAGAATTGGTAAAACAACAAACGTGAAAGGTTGTTAAAGTGTACATATTTTTTAAAAAATTCAAAACATTGCAATTTTATAGTGACATTTCAATGTTTCTCTTCCTCCACATTAAAAAGGGCAATTTTTAAAATCAAATTTTGATCACAGCTGCAAATCCAGCAATTTTACAGAGATTTCTTTTAAATCTCACATGGAGACTTGACTTGCCACAACTTAGAAATAAATTTAGCAATAAATGATTTCTGATTCTGATTCCTGCCCTTCTCAAAGGCCAGTACATCATGACTATATTTCATTTTTTTAATAGTATGTTATCCGAAAATTCAAAACACAAAAACAAAAAAAACACAAAACCCAAAAGCCCTCCCCCCCTTCAGGCACACTTAACAGACCACTAGACTATAGCACGAAATCTTTGAGACGCATTAATTTTTCATAAGCTGTATTGGTGTAAGATCTATTATAGATCCTCTAGCAGAAAATCAATACACAGATCTGCCACCAATACACACTTGTGTAATTTTAATGCGAAAGCAAGCATAGAACCTGGTTGGTTATATTACATTTGATGCCATTAAAAACAACGAAGGGCACTTTCTCCCACATATACCCCACACACCACTGTATAAAGTAATAGCACCCCTGCCAATATCACAGGCTATCACAGGACTGGATTGAAAAGAACTGACATTTCACAACCCAAATCTTGCCAACGCTTAAAACCTTATCAATGAGATTGTAGTTCATGTATTCAATCTGATAAAACCCCGAAAATTATACTATTGTATTTCTTGCATTCAATCTATTTACAAAAGCACGAAAAATTAACTATGGTATTGCTTGAATTCAATCTTAAAAAAATTTTTTCTTTCATTCTATCTCATAAAAACAAAACAAAATAGGCTGGTGTATTTCTTGAATTTAATTACATAAAAAATACACAATTGTTTTTCTTGCATTCCACCTCATATCAATTTAAAAAATGCACTATTGTATTTCTTATATTCAACCCAATAAAAAACACAAAAAATACACTATACTATTTCTTCCATCAATTTTTGTTTTTTAAAAAACGATGAAAAAACTATTGTATTTCTGTCATTGAATTTCATAAAAAATCTAAAATATACCATGTAAAGAATAAATACACCATCTCTCTCTAGCTCTCTCTTTCTCTCCCCCCTCTCTCTTTCTCTCTCTGTAAAAAAAAATTCAGTTAGGTAGTCAAGTGCCAGTGGTATGTGCTCACCACCTGATTTCTAGATTAAATGAAAAAAAAGTTTTTATCGATCTTGTATAGGGTGTTGTAAAATACAGGGAAAATAGAAGCAATGTTTCTTACAAAAAAAATATCTAGTTGGTTCTCTAGGGAAAAAAATCCAAACCCATGCATTTTCTTCACTCATTCAAATGGACAAGTTGGAATTTATCTCGCATTATTATGATAAGAATTCAATTGCTTTGCAATTCTATCCATACCATGTACATTTACACTTGAGATTCTAGTACAAGTTTAACTGGGCGTGAGACAAAAAGTAGTTTTTTTGTAATGAAGTGACTAATAGAGCAAGGAAACCACTGATAATACTTGCAACCCAAAGGCAAAAAACTGAAAACAACATCAAAAATCTCACAAACAAAAAAAAAACGTAATACACTACTGACAAATGGGTTTTCCAATTTACCATTTCATGGGAGTAAATTCAATATCTGCCATTCTTCTTTCGCCAAAAAAATAATGGTTTTCTTCTACCAGAAATGGTAAAACAGCACACGTGAAAGGTTGTTAAACGAAATGTATATATATTTTTAAAAGATCAAAACATTGCAATTTTAAAGTGATATTTCAATGTTTCTCTTCTTCCATATTAAAAAGGGCAATTTTTTTTAAGTGAAATTTTTATTTCAGCTGCAAATCCAGCAATTTTACAGAGATTTCTTTAAAACCATACACATGGAGAACTTGATTTGCCCTAACTTGAAAATGGATTTGGAATATGTTTTTTCTAATTCCCATTCCTGCCTTTGTCAAAGGCCAGTACATCATGACTAGATTTCATTTTTGTAATGGTATTTGATTCAGAAATCAGAGCAAAAAAACAAACAAAAACCAACAAGCCCTCCACACAGGCACGCTTAACAGACTACTAGACTATAGCAGGAAATCTTTCTGATACGTTCATTGTTCATCAGCTGTATTGGTGTAAAATCTGTCATCGATCCCCTGGCGGAAAATCAATACACAGATCTGCCACCAATACACACTGACCTCAAAGGCAAGCATAGAAAGGATCCCTTTTATATCACATTTGATACCATTAAAAAGAAAAAGAAGGTCACTTTCTCCCACATATACTTCACACACCACTATATAAACTAATTACACCCTTGAACAATTTCTGGATGATGTCAAGTTAGTGTTTGCTATTGCTAAGGGTTTATTGTTAAGTCCCATAGGGCATTTGTTGAAGTTACATCATTGTTCTATTTTGAATTTTACTCTTCTCTGTTAATTTAGTGTATAGCATACAGTTTTGCTTTATGTAATGAGAATAACTTCAACCACAACTACAAACTTGCACAAAATATACGAACACACACACACACACACACACACACACACACACACACACACACACACACACACACACACACACACACACACAACACACACACACACACACACACACACACACACACACACACACACACACACACCAGATTTCCTTTTTAAAATAAAAAGTAAATATTTTAGTATATACTTTAATGCATATATCCCCCATCATTATCCTTGTCTTTCTCTCTCTTTCTCTCTTTATTTTATTAACATTTTGATATTTATTAGTATTATTCTACATTTTTGTTGTACGTGTGTGTTTGTTTTTCTGTTTATTTTCTATTGCTATATTTGCATATACTTTCCATCTTTGATTCTATTCATTTATGGGTTTTTTTTATGATGCTTCCCCCGCCCCCCCTGTCCGGTATCACTTTATGTGGAAGGACGTGAAATTGAAGACTACTAATTACACCCCTTCCAATATCAAAGGCTATCGATCCCAGGACTAGATTTAAAAAAACAAACAAAAAAACTGGCACTGCATTGAACCAAACTCTTCACCAACTCTTAAAAATAAAGAATTGGATTGTATTTCTTACATTCAATCTCATTAAAAAAAAAAACTAAAAAGATACTATTGCATTTCTTGTATTCAATCTATTTTTTTAGAAAAGGCAGAACAATTAAATATTGTATAAATCTTGCATTTAATCTCATGTGAAAAAAACTGAAACCATGCTATTATTTTTCTTTTATTCTGTCATGAAAATTTTAATAAAAATGCTGGTATATTTCTTGCATTCAATCAAATATAAAAAAGACAAATACACCCTTGTTTTTCTTGCAATTATCTCATATTAATAATAATAATGATGATAATTATGCTATTGTATTTCTTACATTCAATCTAATTAAAAAAAAAGTATCTACTAGTCTATAGTATTTCTTGCATTCAATTTCTTTAAAAAAGAAAAAAAGAAAATGACAAAAATAAACTATTGTATTTCTGGCATTCAACTTCATAAAAAACAAAAAATAGACTTTGTAAAAAAGAACCCACCCCCTCTCTCTCTCTCTGTCTCTCTGTCTCTCTGTCTCTCTGTCTCTCTGTCTCTCTCTCTCTCTCTCTCTCTCTCTCTCCCCTCTCTCTCTCTCTCTCTCTCTCTCATATACTTGCAATCCAAAAGTAAAAAATAAAACAACCCCCCCACACAAACAAAAAACTTAATATGTCGCTGACAAATATTAATGTGGTTTCTAATTCACCATTACTTCATGTGAGTAAAATCAATATCTGTCCTTTGGCAAAAAAAATGGTTTTCTGTTACTATAATTGTTAAAAAAAAACATGAAATGTTGCTAAACAAAATGTACACAGAATTTTAAAAAATATCAAAACACTTCAATACTAAAGAGCCCATTTCAATACTTTCTCCTCCTCCATCATTTCAAAAAATCTGGCAAACATTTTGAAAAGTCAAATTTTGATTACAGCTGCAAATCCAGCAATATTACAGAGATATCTTTAAAAACTACACACACTGAGAACTTGATTTGCCACAAATTGAAAACAAATTTGACCATAAATTATTTCTGATTCTGATTCCTGCCTTTGTCAAAGGCCAGTACATCATGACTAGATTTCATTTTTATAATGGTATTTGATTCGAAAATTCAGAACAAAAAACCAAACAAAAACTAACTAACCCTCCACACAGGCACGCAGCAGGAAATCTTTCAGGTGCATTAATTTTTCATGAGATGTATTGGTGTAAAATCTGTCATGATCCCCTGGCGGAAAATCAATACACAGATCTGCCACCAATACACACTGACCTCGAAGGCAAGCATACAACCGGGTCCCTTTTGTATCACATTTGATGCCATTAAAAAGAAAAAAAGAAAAATGGGGGGCACTTTCTCCCACATATAATTCACACACCACTGTATAAACTAATATACACATATCGTGTGCATTCAAATTTATAGATGTCTTAACTATTAGTAGTGTTGAACATATTTTTATTCCTTGTAAAACAAATATCTTTTAATAGAGGTGTATGTATGAGTGAGTGAGTGAGTGTGTGTGTGGGTGTGTGTGTGTGTGCGCGCGTGCGTGTGTGTGTGTGTATGTGCGCGCGTGCGCGTGTGTGTGTGTTTAACAAATAACTTTTATCATGTGCATTCAAATTTATCGAAATTCATAGATGTCTAACTTAGTAATGTGGAATGTTTTATTGGTTGCTAAACAGATTTCTTTTAGTAAAGGTGTGTGTGTGTGTGTGTGGTGTGTGTGTGTGTGTGTGTGTGTGTGTGTGTGTGTGTGTGTGTGTGTGTGTGTGTGTGTGTGTGTGAGAGAGAGAGTGTGTGTGAGAGTGTGGTGTGTGTGTGTGTGTGTGTGTGTGTGTGTGTGTGTGTGTGTGTGTGTGTGTGTGTGTGTGTGTGTGTGTGTGTTGTGTGCGTGCGTGCGTGCATGTGTGTGTGCGTGTATGTCTGTGTGTGTGTTTAACAAATGTTACCTCTTTTTTTGTGTGTGTTTAAATTATTTCTCGATTTCTTATTAGCTGTTTAGATAAGCTTTTAATCACTGCAAAACAAATATCCTTTAACAGAGGACAATAAAAGTGTTGAATTGCTGAATTGTTGAATAACACCCCTTCCAATATCAAAGGCTATGGCAGGACTAGATCTTTTTATAAACTGGCATTTCATTAAACCAAGCTCTTGCCACCTCTTTAAAAAATAAAGAATTAACTTGTATTTCTTACACTCAATCTCTTAAAATAAACTAAAAATATAATATTGTATTTCTTGCAATCTTTTTTTTTAAAGCACAAAAAATGTACTATTGTATAAACCTTGCATTCAATATCATTTTTAAAAAACACTAAAAAAAATGCTATTATTTTTCTTTCATTCTATCTCATAAAAAAACAAATAAAGGCTGTTTTTCTTCCAATCGATCTCATAACAGTAAAAAAAAAAAAAAAAGCACTATTGTAGTTCTTACATTCAATCCAACAAAAGCAAAAAACATACTATACTATCCCTTGCATACAACTTCGTTTTTAAAAAAATAGATGAAAAATAACTATTCCATTTCCTGCATTCACCTTCATAAAAAACAAAAAATATACTATGTACAGAAAAAATACACCATCCATCTCTCTCTCTCTCTCTCTCTCTCTCTCTCTCTCTCTCTCTCTCTCTCTCTCTCTCTCTCTCTCTCTCTCTCAAAAAAAAAAAAAAAAAAAAAAAAAAAAAAAAAAGTAAATATAAAAAATAAAACAAACCCAAATTCAGTTGGGTGGTCAAGTGCCAGAGGTGTGTGCTCACCAGTTGATTTCTAAATTAAAAGAAAACTTTTTATCAATCTTGTACACGGGTGATATAAAACACAGGTAAAATGAAAATGTTTGTTACCGAAAAAATATCTTGTTGGTACTCTAAAAAAAAAATAAAAAAAAGAAAAACAAAACATGCATTTTCTTCACTCATTCAAATGGACAAGCTGGAATTTATATCATACGATTATGATAATTCAATTGCCTTGAAATTTTATCTATACCATGTACATTTACAGTTGAGAGTCTAGAACAAGTTTAACTGGGCATTAGACAAAAAGTCAGGGTTTTTTGGTAATGAAGTGAACTAACGGAGCAAGGAAACACTAATGATACTTGCAACCTAAAAGCAAAATAAAACAACACAACAAAAAAAACCAAACAAAAAACACAAACAAAAACTTAATATGCTACTGACAAATGGGGTTTCCAATTCACTATTCATGGAAGTAAAACCAATATCTGCCCTTCTTTGGCATAAAAGGTTTTCTTCTACCAGAATTGGTAAAACAATAAACATGAAAACAAAATATACACAGCATTTTAAAAAAAAAAATCAAGACGTTGCAATTTTAAAGTGAAATTTCAATACTTTCTCTTCATTAAAAATATGGCAAACATTTTTAGAAGTTAAATTTTGATTACAGCTGCAAATTCAGAATTTTTACAGAGCTTTTTTTTTAAAACAACAACACACACACACACACACACACACCACACACACACACACACACACACACACACACACACACACACACACACACACACACAGAATTTGATTTGACCTAACTTGAAAATAAATTTGGCAATAAATATTTTGATTCTGATTCCTAACTCTGTCATAGGCCAGTACATGACTAGATTTCATTTTTGTAATGGCCTTTGATTAGACAAAAAAAAAAAAAAAAAAAAAAAACCCTGCAATGCCACCTACACAGATTCACTTAAGGGACTACTAGACTATAGCAGGAAACCTTTCAGATGCATTCATTTTCCATAAGCTGTAATGGTGTTAAATCTGTTTTTTAGCGAAAAATCAACACACAATCTGCCACTAATACTAACGTAATTTTAACACAAAGGCAAGCATAGAAATCGGTCCCTTTTATATTACATTTGATGCCATTTTCAAATACAAAAAAGGAAAAGAAAAAAAAAAAGAAAAATGCAAAGCACTTTCTCCCACACATCACTATATAAAATAATAACACCCCTACCTATAACTAACAAATGCTATGGCAGTACTGGACTTTTTTGTCTATTGACATTTCATTAAACCCAAATCTGGCTAACACTTAAAAAAAAAAAAAAGATTTAAATTGCACTTCTTGCACCGAATCTCATAAAAACCGAAAAATATAGGCCGAATGTTGTATTTCTTGTATTCAATCTCATAATAAAGCCTAAAATATACTATTTCATTCTGTGCATTTAATCTCATAAAACTGGGAAAATATACTATCATATTTGTTGCATTCAATCTGATGGAAAAAAAACAACAAACTATCCTTTTTCTTGCATTGATATCACAAAAAAATCGAAAAATGTACTATTCTATTTCTGACAATCTAATAAATTAAAAACGAAAAATAGACCATTGTATTTCTTGCATTCAATTTCATCAAATACAAAAACAAAAAAATATACTATTGTACTTTTTGCATTTAACCCCATACAGTATACTATGTAAAGAAAAAAAAACACACATCTTTCGATCACCTCCCTCCCTTTTCTCCCCCCCCCCTCTCTCTCTCTCTCTCCTCTCTCTCTCTCTCTCTCTCTCTCTCTCTCTCTCTCTCTCTCTCTCTCTCTCTCTCTCTCTGCACCCCCAATTCTCAAAACTGAACATGGATTACTATCCTTCTAAACATTCCTACAACCTTCTCCTCCTCCTCCCCTCTTCCTCCTCTAAAACAAACAAAAAGACAACCACCCGTCTGTCAAACATTGATGCGAACACTAGCATGCACATGTGCATACACACACGCCTCATGTCTATCTCTCACCCACTACCACACTGACAGTATTCCTTTCCATTCTGAAAACCTCCATTTACAAAATGTACAAACATACTAATCACATTTCTTCAGTTTTCTTCACATAATGTGCGTAACACAAATTCTACAGCAGTGTTCAAAAACGATTTTTTCCTCCTGTACAGAATTTAAAAAACCTGCCATTCTTGTGATAGTCATAGGACCAGGCCATTTTTCTCTGACAACCGTTTCTGAATCATTGTTAGAAAAAAGGGATTAAAAAAAATAATAAAACCCAACCTAAGACGCCAGTGGTCGACCATACACCAAACATTTATCCAAAATAAACAAGTAGCGATCATCATATCCTTAACTGCTTTTTTCAGTTAAAAATAAACAAAAAACCCCACCTAGCACACACACACACACGCACGCACGTACGCACGCACGCACGCACACATACACACTTTTCCCCTGGTTTTACAATATATCTAATGAACTGGTACTCGAACACCAGTGATATACCATTCCATAAATATGCCTGCAGTACAAACACGCACTTGTGTGCCGGTGGGGACGGATGACAAATTTCGCAAACTGTATGCACGCAGGGATTGGATGTAAAAGAAAAAGCACAAAGTGCTTATTCCATTAACCTCGAAATGAATTTAAGAACTCTCTCTCTCTTTCTCTCGTGTGTCGGCGGGACCGAATGATAGAATTTGCCAAGTCGCGTGCAAACTGAGACTTGATGATGAAAAAAAACCCAAACCAAAACGCACAAGTACTTATTCCATTATTGTCAAAACAAAAATCTAAGAAATGTGGGAATGGATGACAAAATTCACCAACAGGCATGTACAAGAAGACTAGAGGTAAAAAAGCGAGTGGTTTTTTTCCCGTTATCTTCGGAATAAAATAAACTGAGCGCGTGCACACACGCACACACACACACACACACACACACACACACACACACACACACACACACACACACACACACACACACACACACACACCCCGAGTCTCTTCATTCCTACTGACCTAAACATACTTTCTACCCATCCTTTGAATTACCCCTGTCCTATAATTCATCCCCCCTCCTCCTCTCTCCCCCCTCCCCCCCTCCCCCACCCTCTCCATTCCATCACTCCACCATTCCCGATTATAAAAGCTTTCTATTGAGTCTGCGACCCATATTTTTTATTTTAAATATTAAACTATTTTCCCTAAACTGCCCCCTTTTCCTCTCCAACTTACGATGACTACCTATCCCCTATCCATGACTACCTATCCTCTATCCATGACTACCTATCCCCTATCCATGACTACCTATCCCCTATCCATGACTACCTATCCCCTATCCGCATTCACACAGTCCTACCTATTCCCAGAGACCTAAAGATCCTTACCAGCACCCACCCCTTTCTAACATTTCTTTCCTTAAAATTCTAACCCCCAATGCTCCCTTCCACCCCCACCCCCTGTCAATATAAATAGTATCCCCACCTTCTGGAAATTCTGTGCTAAAAATTCCCTTATTTCTCTCATGTTTCAGCCTTGCTCCTTAAATTTCTTCCCGTCGTCTATTTTCTATTTTTCGTCAACTTTGCTGCCATTTCTTACAAAAAAAACGAAACGATAGTGATTCTCTCC
>CM060332.1:50455675-50461626 GCA_030674155.1 Stramonita haemastoma | reverse complement strand
CACACGGCGTCCCCCACGCTGAGGAAGCTGAGGTCCAGCTCCGTCACGGTCCTGTTGTGCGTCACCGCCCCCAGCACCTCGCGACACCCCGCCACCTCCAGCCCCGTGGAAGACAAATTCAGCTGCTGCAGAACGTGCGTGTGGGACAGCACGCTGGCCACGGCTGAAGCCCCCACGTAGGTCAGCGCGTTCAGGCGCAGGTCCAGCGAGGCCAGGGTGCCGTTGTGCCGCAAGGCGCCGCACAGCGCCGCCACGTCGGCGCTGCTCAGCCGCGTCTTGCCGATCCTGAGTTCCAGCAGGCAGCTGTGGGAGCGGAGGACTTGAGCCAGGGCTAGAGCGCGCGACCCGCTCAGGCTGTGGCCCGTGACGCACACGGTGATCATCACTGGGGATGAGAGACAGCTGTTTAGACCCTCGCTGCTGCTGCCGTGACTGTTGTTGTTGTTGTTGTTGCCGTGACTGTTGTTGTTGTTGTTGTTGCCGTGACTGTTGTTGTTGTTGTTGTTGCCGTGACTGTTGTTGTTGCTGCTGTTGTTGTTGAGCTGACTGCCGGGGTCAGTATGAGGCAGGGAGGAGGTCTGAGGCGCCCTGGGAAGCAGCGTCCTCCTGTCCCCGGGCCTCGCTCTCTCCAGCTCCACCACGGGCTTCAGGCTGACCCCGTCCGCAGCCAGGTACCCCACCTCAAAGGACAGGATCTTCTCCTCCGCCAGGATCTGCTCCTCCTCCTCCTCCTCCCCTTCCTCCCCCTCCTCCTCTGACGTACTGGGCAGGTCATGAACCAAACAGTCCACATCCTTCATAGCGTCCATGACGGAGGAGATCTCCTGCTGACTTCCTGAGCTCCTCAACACGTCCAGGAAAGCCAGGAACGCGGAGTAGTCGGCGTTGCCCACGGCGTTGAGCACGTTCTCGCAGATGAGCTTGCGGTCAGGGTGACCTCGGAACGCCTGCAGATCCATGTCCGTGAGGATGCCTGCAGAACACAGCGAGTCCAGCAGAGGGAAAGGATCGAACCTCTGACACATGAGGTCCAGCACGCTGTGCAGGATGCTCTGGTGACGATGCTGCTGCTCCGCTGACCTCGTTCTGGCCTTGGTCCTGGAATGAGGATGAGGGTTATGATGAGGGTGAGGCATCAGTTGGGAGGACAGCGTTCGGTGTCTTGACTTGGGGCGGTGGGGAAGGCTGTAGTAGACGTGGGAGAGGGAGAGAGAGGAGGTGGAGGAGGAGGAGGAGGAGCGGGGTGGGCGAGGTAAGGTGTCGTTACAGCTCCTCCCGTAGTCGGGGGACAGTTTTGTCAGCAGCCTTCTCTCTTTGTCTGCGCTCTCTCCCGGAGTCTGCCTCCTGTCTCCCACCCCCTCCCCCCTTTCCCGTAGCTGGGGATGTAGTTCTCCAGGCATCCCTGACCTCTCTCTTCTTTCCCTCGACATCAAGGTCAATCCATCCAACCCCTCCCCCTCCTTCTCCTCTTCTTTCCCGCCTCCAAGACCTGTTCTGCTGGGGTCACCATAGCAACGGTTGTCCGTCTGTCGCTGGAGATCGCTGTGGATGGAAGGAGGAATGATTCTGTCATTGCCGGAGAGACCCGACTTGAGGGCGGCGCCAAAAGCCGCGTTGACATAGATGGGTTCCTCTTTGTCCTCCTCCTCTTCTTCCTCCTCCTCCTCTTCGTGGGATTTCTCCCTGAAGTCTGCAGAACGCTGGGACACAGCCACAGCAGACACAGAAGCAGCAGCAGAAGCCAGATCTACAGAACGGGGCTGATACTGGTTCAGCGAAGACGACCGGCAGAGGAACAGTCTGGGAGGTTTGGGCGGCGCCTTGAGACTGATGCTCCTGGTCAGCACAGCCTTGTCCAGCACGTCCGGCAAACTCCCGCTGGTGGCCGGAGCAGTTTCCATGACGCCCCCGCTGGGAGGTCGAAGGTCAAGGTCACGAGGTTTGACCCCGTGGTCGGTGACCTTGGCAGTGCCACCGCCGCCGCTGTTGTTGCTGTTGCTGCTGCTGTTGATGCTGGCGGTGTTCTTGGCTGCGGCTGCTGAGGACCAACGGCTCTTTTTGTCCGGACGACGTGAGGACAGCTTGCGCCAGAACTTCCAGGAAGATGTCTGTCTGGTCTGTGAGGAGTCTGGAAGAAGAAAAAGAGAGGAAAGGAGAGGTGGATGAAGTGCATTGTTAGGTGGAAGGGAAGGACACACCTTGTAAGGTGTAGACTGTATTAGGTAATAATATTGAGTCTGTCTGTCTGTGAGGAGTCAAGAAGAAAAAAAGAGGGTGTATGATGAAGTATATTGTTAGGTGGTAGTGAAGGACACATTGTAAGGTGGGACAGGATAGCCTGGTGGTCAGAGTGATGCACTCGTCATATGCTGATCCGGATTTGAATCTCGTTCAAGAGGATTTTTCCTCTGGAGTTAACATCAGTGCCGACTCCACTCCACCTCCCCCCCTCCCCCCCCCCCAAAAAAAGTCCTTCGGATGAGACTATAAAGCGAGGTCCCGTGTGCGAACGAGTGCAGAACATTTTGCGCACATGTTAAAGCCCGTTCCACTTTTCGGAAGAGTAGGCCATTGTATGCCGGTGGGAACGGATGACATGATTGACAAAACTGCATGCACACGGAGATTGGATATAAAAAAGTACGCGGATGCTTATTCCATTATCCTCGAAATGAAAGAAATGGGGGGGAAAGCCCAATAGACCGTATATGTAACCCTATGAGTCTGTCTGCCACTGTCTGTCTGTCTGTCAAAAATAAGAAGGAAGTGGACGATGAAATGAGTGGCGTGTGGATGATATGCAGATTTTGTATGGTGTAGATTGTAGATGTAATACTATGAGTCTGTTTGTCCGTCTGTCACTGTCTGTCTGTCTGTCTGTCTGTCTGTCTGTCTGTCTGTCTGTCTGTCTGTCTGTCTGTGCAAAGTCTGAAAGAAGAAGAGCAGGAGGAGAAAGGAGGGGATGATAAAGTATGATGTTTGGTGGAAGTGAAAGACATACTTTGTAAGTTGTACACTATGGATGTAATACTTTGAATCTGTCTGTCTGTCTGTCTGTCTGCCTGTCTGCCTGCCTGTCTGTCTGTCTGTCTGTCTGCCTGTCGGTCTTTTTGTTTGTCTGTCTTTCTTTCTGTCTGTCTGACTGTCACTGTCTTTCACTGTTTGTTGTCTGTCTATGAAATGCTATGCTATGCTATACTGACTTTGCTATGCTATGTTATGCTATGCTATGCTATACTATGCTATGCTATGCTATGCTATGCTATGCTATGCTATGCTATGCTGTGCTGTGCTGTGCTGTGCTGCGCTGAGTTGTGCTGAGTTGTGCTGTGCTGTGCTATGTTATGCTCTGCTATGTTAAATTATGTTATGCTCTGCTCTGCTATGTTAAATTATGTTATGCTCTGCTCTGCTATGTTAAATTATGTTATGCTCTGCTCTGCTATGTTACATTATGTTATGCTCTGTTCTGCTACCTTATATTATGTAATGTGATCTGCAATCAGACGTAGCGCTGTCTTCCTGTTCCACTTCAGCATGCAAGAGGTGGTTTGGATGGAACCACGAAGCAACGTTTCCTGTCAGCTGAGGCAGCGCTGATAATAGTAGTACTCTGGGGCCTATGATGCTGTGTGTGTGTGTGTGTGTGTGTGTGTGTGTGTGTGTGTGTGTGTGTGTGTGTGTGTGTGTGTGTGTGTGTGGTGTGTGCGTGCGTGTGTGTGTAGGTGTGGGGGGGGGGGTTGTTTGGGGGGGTGTTATGGGTGGTGGTAGTTTGTGTGGGGGTGGGATGTTTGTGTGTGTTTTGTAGGGGGGGTGTGGTAAGGGAGTGTGTGTGTGTGGGGGGGGGGGATATGTGGGTGTGTGTGTATTTGTGTGTCAGTGTGTGCGTGCATGTGTACGTGTGTGTGTGTGTCTATATGTGTGTGTGCGTGTGTGTGTGTGCTGTTGTTGTTGGTTGTTGTTGTTTCTGCTGCGGCTGCTGCTTCTGTTTTTTTGTTTTCGTGTTTTTTGTTGTTGTTGCTATGTTTGTTTTGTTTCTGTTGTGCTTGTATACTTTTATTAAATGCATTTTCTGCCATTTCACACTGAATTGGCAGATATAGCTCACAAATAGCAGTGAAGCTGCCTGATTTTAAACTGATCTGGAACGTGATCTGGAGGGTTTTGCTATTGCTTTTTGAAACAGAGCAAAACCACGTCAGTTTTACTACAATGGGGCCACTTTACCAGATAAATCAAAACAGTCGTGTATACAAGCATCTCAGCACCGACAAAAGTACTGCCTATTGAAAGAAGAAGAAGAAGAAGAAGAAGAAAGAAGAAGAAGAAGAAGAAGAAGAAGAAAAAGAAGAAGAAGAAGAAGAAGAAGAACAACAACAACAACAACAACAACAACACCAACACCAACAACAACAACAGCAACAACACGAAAAAGAACAACAACGACAAGAATAAGAAGAGCAAGAACAAGAACGACGAAGCACGAAGAACAAAGTAGAAGAAGAACAAGAAGAAGAAGGAGAAAATAAAGAATTGGTTTAGCTACCCTGTGCGTTCTTAGTATACTTCAGTCAACAGGCACAAGGCTCAAAAGTAGATCTTTACTATCGAAGTTAGACTCAGATATTACAGTATACGGGTAAGGTAAAGGTAAAGGTGTCCCATAACCTAGGAGGTTGTAGGGGAGCCAGGCATCAGAGACCTCAGCTTCTCCAGGGGCCAGCATATTGAGAGCGGCGCCCATCTCCTCTCCCTCGCTGATTTACCTTCCCTGACCCTAAAGAGGGCAGGTACCCATTTACAGCTGGGTGAACTGGGGGACTGTACTGATACTAAGGCGCTGATACAGTATAAGGAGCTGCAAATCTTCGTGACTGTCCTCAAGCTTAGGGCGATCCTATGAATCCTTATGTCAATCAACGCTTCACAGTAATTTACATAACACGTCTGGGGGACAGGATAGCCTAGTGGTCAGAACATTGCGCTCGCAATTTGAAGACCCAGGTTCGAGTCCGGTCGAGGAAATTTTCTTCCTGGAGTTAACATCAGTGCTGACTCCACTCTCCCCAAAAGTCCTTCGGATGAGACTTTAAACCGAGGCCCCGTGTGCGAACGCACGCAGAACATCTTGCGCACACGTTAAATCCTGTTCCGCTTTTCGTAAGAGTAGGCCATCGTGTGCCGGTGGGAACAGATGGCAAGATTTACAAAACTGCATACACACGGGGACCGGATGAAAAAAAGCACATGATTGCTTATTCCACTATCCTCGATATAAAAGAATAAATAAATAAATAAATAAATCCTTGATATAAAAGAATAAATAAATCAATCAATAAATAAAAATGAATAACACCTTTAACGTTAAGAAAGCATCCATAACAACAGCAGCTGATCTACCTTATACCCCAAAGCCGATGAAACTATAAACCTAGGCCCCGTGAGCAGAACATCTTGCGCACACGTTAAAACCCCGTTCCGCCTTTCGGAAGAACAGGGCATTGTGTGCCGGTAGGAGCAGATGACAAAATTATATATAAAATAAACAGCATGCACTCAAGTGTCGTGTTTAGTCCTGAGGAAAAATGGGGGAGTTGGAGTCCCCAGGGCGGCTCGGGGCTGTAATAATAATAATAATAATAATAATAATAATAATAATAATAATAATAATAATAATGATGATGATGATGATGATGATGATGATGATTATAATAATAATAATAATAATAATAATAATAATAATAATAATAATAATAATATATCTAGAAAAAAGTAGGCGCTGCACTTGTGGCGATGCGCTCTCCCGGGGAGAGCCCGAATTTCACGCAGAGAAATCGGCTGTGACGTAAATAAATAAATAAATAAATAAATAAACCTACCGCTATCACGAACCATCTCCTGACCGCCAGGACACAGAACATCACCTCCACCCGGATACACACCTTCCTCCA
>CM060332.1:50445675-50450675 GCA_030674155.1 Stramonita haemastoma | reverse complement strand
ACCCATAAACAAACACCACCCTGACGCAACCAGCAACACACGACCGCCCTAACATTACCGATGCAATACACACCGACACCGATTAAGTTGCAGATAGGTCCACAATAATTTTTTTGTCTAAAAAAAGAAACGCTTTCGTCAAGAAAACGATGTCTAAATATATAAAGCAGCAAGTTTCTGCAGCCTTTAAAAATCCAGTGGCAGCACTTGTTTCAACGGAGACGCCTACTATTATTGTTCTTCATCCTCATCATGCCTCAAACTGGTGAATGCTAAGACGGGAACTGAGTGTGAGACCAATCTGATATCATGAGGTCTGTGAGAGTTCTAGAGAGAAGAAAGCAGGGAGGTGGAAGGGAGGGGGGGGGGGGGGGCAATCTAAGAGATGCTGCTTGACTGGCCACGCCCCCTTGACCTCTTCACCCCAGGGTTCGGGTCATCTACAGACCCTTGAGAGTCAAGATCCTGCCCTTTAATAACTCTTGTTTCTTGTTTTTTCACTATGCCTTAAGGTTGGACTTTTTTGAGTGTGTCTGCTTGTTTGCATAACTTCTTCCCTTCCCACCCCTCCCCTCCCTCCTTCTTCACACATAGGCTTACACACACAACACACACACACACACACACACACACACACACACACAGATATATATATATATATATATATATATATATATATATATATATATATATATACACATAAATATGTGTGTGAGAGAGAGACAGACAGACGGACAGAGACACAGAGAGAGACACACACAAAGAGAAACAGAGACAGTGACCGAGAAACAAAACAGTCAGAGGATGCACCAATGAAAGCCAAAACGTCTCGGGGAAATAGCAGAAGGAAAAAGATAATCCACTGTCAGATGAGACCAATCAGAAAGAGAGGGCACTGTCACCCCGTCATTTCTTTCCTTTAAACACAGACAGACAGGGCGCTATTGTCTTGTCTGTATGTACCCCTCTCCCTGGACTTTGGTCTGACCAGGAGAATATATAAAAAAAAATAATAAATAAAATAATAACAATAACAACAACAACAACAACAAGAACAACAGTAATAATAATAATAATAATAATAATAATAATAATAATAATAATAATAAATAATAAATAATAATAACAATAATAATAATAAATTAAATAAACGATCCTTAGGATGAGACCATAAACCAAAGTCCTCAAGTGCGAACGCACGCAGAATATCTAGCTTGCGCACACGTTAAAATCCATTCCACTTTTCGGAAGAGTAGGCCATTATGCGCCGGTGAGAACGGACGACAAAAAAAAGGACAAAACTGATTACACACAGGGACTTGATGTAAAAAAACAACAACAACAAAAAAACAACAACACGTGATTCATATTCTATTATCCTCGAAATGAAATAATAAATGAAATGATGTATCAAATAAATGGATAAAATAGAACTCCACCACCACCGCAACATGAAAACTGCCTTGGAAAAAATGTTGCCAAAAAGGACAAGTTCTGATGGCAATCATATACACTTACAGACGCTAGAAGGTGGAAAAATCAGAGAGAGAGAGAGAGAGAGAGAGAGAGAGAGAGAGAGAGAGAGAGAGAGAGAGAGAGGACAGAGACAGAGACAGAGAGACAGAGACAGAGACAGAGAGACAGAGAGAAGTGGCAGCACTACATACTATAGAGACTGGCCTATTCCAGCCCATGTTAAGTGACACACAATTAGGAGAACTCTTGCAATGACCATAATATAGGAATACAACAGGGCAGTACACGCAATCTGTCTGTCTGTCTGTCTGTCTGTCTGTCTGTCTGTCTGTCTGTCTGTCTGTCTGTCTGTCTGTCTCTCTCTCTCTCTCTCTCTCTCTCTCTCTCTCTCTCTCTCTCTCTCTCTCTCTCAAAATATGTGTATAGGCATGTGAGTTAGTGCATGATTGTGTGTGTGTGTGTGCATAGATATGCATATGTCTGATATGTACAAGTATATATAAGTGTGTGTGTAATGAGACAAGATTATGAAGACTGACACTTGTGCTCTGCAACCCATGGTCTTGAACTATCAACTCGCCACAGACTGAAACTTATATATATACCAGCTAGTTTGTTTTTTAGCTCAAGGTTCGTCCACCCAACCAGTGCTCCTATTGTGCAGCAAACTGTGACTGATCATTTCCAGATCAGAATTCTATATCCAAAAGACTGTTACTGAATTCTGGATCTTGCTGATTGTGCAACAACATTTTGTTTCTCAGAAACTGTGCTGATTGTGCATCATCATATCTTCATATGCTTTTTATTACTTCACTGTTGTGTTGTGACAAGACAGTGACTGAATCTTCTGGACTGCTGATTGTGCATCAACATATTATTACTCAGAAACAGTGCTGATTATGCATCATGATATGCTTCTTATTATTTTCACTTTGCTGTGTTGTTATCACCTATAGATGTTGAATGGCATAGTATTGTGTAACAAACTGTGACTGGTCCTTCCCAGACCAGACTTCTATACTGACAAGACTGACTGAATTCTCTGGATTGTGCATCAACATTTTGTTTCTCAGGAACTGTGCTGATTGTGCATAAGGATATATTCCATATTATTTTCACTCTTGTTGTGTTGATTTTATGGGTTTTTTTTGTTGTTGTTGTTTTTCATTTTGTTTTTTCAAAACCTGTCCCTTTTCTATAATTATCCGAACCACATCACCTGAACACCAGGTTGCTGTTTTAGGTCTACTTGACTCATTTTTTGAAGTAGGCCTACACTAAATTTGATCAAGTTTTTATACCCCTGTGTGTTATATGTAGTGTGATTTGATTTGATCTTGATTATACCATTGTGTGTCATATGTAGAGTGATTTTGATTTTGATTTTATTCCTTCTTAATTCATTCCATCCCCAATCAAGTGCTAACATTCCTCCCATATTAATAATCTCTCTTCACCAATCTTTGCACTCATTAATAACTGCTTACCAAACTACCTGTAATAGATGCATCCAAGACACAATACCTGGCCCTCCAAGAATGGCTTACGAATTTGCCACCTAAACATAAACCATGCAATTAACAAAATGGAAGATATATTCAACACTCATAACAAATCAAGGCAAACCATTCCACATACTAGGGCTTTCTGAGTCTAGACTCACCGAACATTTAACCGATGCTGACATACACATTCCAGGTTATAAAATCTTGCGGAAAGATCCACAAAAGCCAAAAGAAACAGGTATCTTAATCTATATTAGCGATTCTGTAACGTTCAAACGTTTGCCCGTTCTAGAACGTCATGAAATAGAATCTATCTGGATCGAAGTTTCCATGAAAGGTACACGGCCTGTTATGTTGGGGTTCTGTTACAGGAATCCAAGTGAAAGAATAAATTGGATAGACAAATTTGACTCCATGATAAACGAAGTCCTACTTGAATCTCGGGAAATAATCTTACTGGGCGATTTCAATATAGACCTAACAAAAGTACATAATCAATGGACTCAAGTTATGAATTCACTCAATCTTCACCAATTAGTTAAATCTCCCACAAGAGTCACATCAAATTCAAACACATTAATTGACCACATCTATGTATCAAACCCAGAAAACATCATAGAAACTTGTGTCCCTGTCTACAACTGCAGCGATCACTACCCAGTCTGTGCCACATGGTCAAAAAAAGGAACTAAAATTCCCAAACCTGGCCATAAAACTATAACCTATCGTTCCTTTGCAAAGTTTAATGAACAGCTTTTTCTCATAGACTTATGCAACTCCACACTCTCAGAAACCTTCAATATTACTGATCCAGACTTAGCCATTGAGTTTTGGATAAAAACGTTCACTGAAATCTATAACAAACATTCTCCATTTAAAACCATTAGGATCAAACACAACCCCAAACCGCCTTGGCTCACAAAGGAACTAGAGGAAGCATGTTATCTTAGAGACCTTCTAAAAGAACACAAATATTATGATGAGTCAAAAAATTAAGAAACGCCATAATCTCACAAAAACGGCGTGAAAAAAAGAAATATTTTCAAGACCTACTATCTTCCAAACAAAATTCAAAGACTGTATGGCGAGCAATAAATCAAATAACAAACAATCAATCAACTCCTAAATCAAATGTAATCAAAGACATCTCCGCTGAAAAGCTTAACAACCACTTCATCAATGTTTCTCCCAACCTAATTAGCAATGATAACTCAGAGTCCAATGATCTTAACGAATTAAAACAATACTGCCAAGAAAAGCATATTCCTTCAAAACTTCACATACCTTTCATGTCTGTCTCAGAGGTCTACAACTATCTGACTCACCTCAAACAATCAAGAACGCGTGGTCTAGATGGAATAGACAGCAGTATACTAAAATTATCAGCTCCAGTTATCACAGACACCCTAACATATATATATAACCTCTGCCTTGATAAGAACTATTTCCCCAATGCCTTCAAATGTTCTAAAGTAATCCCCATCTACAAGTCTGGCGATACTTCTGATCCTTCAAACTATAGGCCCATCTCCATTATACCAATCCTTTCAAAACCACTGGAAAAACATATGAATAAACACTTAGTCCATCATGCAGAAATCAACAACTTACTTCATCCTAATCAGTCTGGATTTAGAATAAAGCACTCGTGTCATACAGCACTAACCAGTCTTGTAGATAATTGGCTATCAAACATCAATGACAATAAATTTTGTGGAGTATTATTTGTTGATTTCAAAAAAGCATTTGATACAATTGACCACAAACTTCTCCTTAAAAAGCTAAACCTGTATAACATTTCTACAAAAACCCTAGGACTACTTGATTCATATCTTACAAATAGGCACCAGTGTGTCTCAATAGCTACATCAACATCCAAACTAAAGCCCATTCATTATGGAGTACCACAGGGATCCATATTGGGCCCTATTCTCTTTTCATTATACATAAATGACCTTCCTCTACATATCAATTCCAAATGTGAACTATTTGCAGATGACACAACCATACACACGA
>CM060332.1:50417810-50430575 GCA_030674155.1 Stramonita haemastoma | reverse complement strand
ACTCAGAACAACAAAATTCTCCTTCATATCGTCACACACACACACACACACACACACACACACACACACACACACACACACACACACACACACAATGGGCACTGGTCATCCTTAAGACACCAACTCACAGTGACATACAACAATAAAGGTAAAAGGTAAAGGTGTCCCATAACCTGTGTGATCGTAGGGGAGTGAGGTGTCAGAGACCTCAGCTTCTGTAGGGGCCTGCATGTTGAGGGCGGTGCCCATCTCCTCTCCCTGGACATACAACAATGGCTCCACAAATTCCAGGAGCACAACACAGGGGAAGAAACCACACGTCCTCTGAAGTATTAGTCCCAAAAGGCATAGATCCAAATGTAATATATATATATATATATATATATATATATATATATATATATATATATATATATATATATATATATATATGTGTGTGTGTGTGTGTGTGTGTGTGTGTGTGTGTGTGTGTGTGTGTGTGTGTGTGTGTGTGTGTGTGTGTGTTCACATCATAAAGAAACAACCACCAGTAAAACTAAAGTTGCATATATCATATGCATGATATTAAGCACAGATGATATTGATCCAAATAAATGTTGTTCTGTTTCCACAGCCCATACCAAGCAGATATTCAGTCACAAATAAAACCATACAATATGACACAATCATAAAATTATCAACCGTCACTTCGTCCATAACAAAATAAACTAGCGTTGTGTCACGCTCCAGAAGAAAACAACAAACAAACAATAATAAATCCACATCCACAAAAACCCAACACAGCTGTCACCTCAAGGAAGGACGGTGGCAGGATTGTTAAGACGTTCGCCTGCCAATATGTAAACCGCGAGTTTCTGGGTTCGTACCCAGCTCGCCCTTTCTTCCAAGTTTGACGAAAAAATCGAACTGAATGTCAAAGTCATTCGGATGAGACTATAAACCGAGGTCCCGTGTGCGAACGCACGCAGAACATCTTGCGCACACGTTAAAATCCCGTTCCGCCTTTCGGAAGAGCAGGCCATCGTGTGCCGGTAGGAGCCGATGACAAAATTGTATTTAAAAAAACCCAGCATGCACACAGGTGTTGTGTTTAGACACCATCCCTGAGGGGAAAAAAATAATGGGTAGGCGCTACACTTGTGGCGACGCGCTCTCCCCGGGGAGAGCAGCCCGAATTTCACGCGGAGAAATCTGCTGTGACATTAAGTGGTATCAAATAAAATAAAATAAAATAAAATAAAATAAAATAAAATAAAATAAAATAAAATAAAATAATAAAATAAAATAAAATAAAATAAAATAAAATAAAATAAAATAAAATAAAATAAAATAAAATAAAATAAAACTCCTCCTAAGAAGAGCTGGCACAAGGCAAACAGCAACATCACCTCGAGACAATCACTAAAAACATACCGCAGTTTTCAACTCGTCCTAGGAAAGAAAACACAGGGCAAACAGTAGAATGACAGATAACACAGGACTAGACATCACTGAGATCCCTACTAAAAACAAACCACAGCTGTCAACTCCTATGAAGAGTGGCACAAGGCAAGCAGCAAAATGACATAAAGGGAAAGGTGTCCGATCCCATAACCTGTGTGGTCTTAGGAGAGCAAGGCATCAGAGTCCTCAGCTTGTCTAGGGGCCAGCATGTGGCGCCCATCTCCTCTCCTTCACCTTCTTTCACCCTAAAGAGGGCAGGTACCTATTCACAGCTGGGCGAACTAGGAGACTGAACTGAGTCCAATGAACACAAACGGTCATCTATCCATTTGGTAACCACGCTCGATGCTGCTTAACCATAGCTTATTTTTATTTTATATATTTATTTTATACCACTTTATGTCACAGCAGATTTCTCTGCGTGAAATTTGGGCTGCTCTCCCCGGGGAGAGCTCGTCGCTACAAGTGCAGCGCCTACCTTTTTTTTGTTTCTCAGGGATGGTGTCTAAACACGACACCTGTGTGCATGCTGGTTTTTAAAAAAATAATTTTGTCATCGGCTCCTACCGGCACACGATGGCCTGCTCTTCCGAAAGGCGGAGCAGGGTTTTAAGGTATGTGCAAGATGTTCTGCGTGCGTTCGCACACGGGGCCTTGGTTTATAGTCTCATCCGAATGACTAGCTTGGGGAAAGCGAGCACTCTGACCACTGAGCTATACCATCCCTGCAAAATTACATAGATAACATTTGAAAAAATTGTACCTTGGAACCAACACTCAGTGCTAGAAACATGCACAATTTTTTTCTTCATGTGTTTTCATTCAAAGCAGCTTAATTAGGCAGTTTTGATATGTGAAAAGAAATATCAGTGTGGGGGGGAGGAGGGGAGGGGGGCATTCCATGTAGCTTCATCCTATCAACATTGTGACATCATCAGCAGTGACCAAACTGAAAGTCCTCTGGAACGACAACAACATTGCTATTAACTTCAAAATTAGTCTGATGCTTTCCCTGGCCATGTCCATATTTTTTATACGCATGTGAAACGTAGACCTTAGCAGCAAACATTGAAAGAAGGCTACAGGCAATATACTTGAGATCCTTTCGCAAATATTTTAGTATCTCATACAGAAATCACATAGCTAACAAACATATGAAAAGCAGAATTGAAAATGCTGCAGAGCCATTTGAAGAACTCCTGACTTCAGTTGGAAAAAAAACAAACTGAAGTGGCACAGGCACATGACAGGAACATCTGGACTGGCCGAGACTGTCCTACAGGGAACAGTACGAGGAGAAATGCAAAGAGGCAGACAGGGGAGACGATGGGAAGACAACATCAGAGAGTGGACTGGCCTTGAGTAGAACAACTCGCTATGGAAGGATAAAAACCGCAAGGAATGGAGGAAGCTGGTTGCAAAATCTTTAGTGGTGCCACAGCAGTCTACCAGAGTATGGGATAGGTGAGGTGAGGTGAGGTGAGAGATTGTTTCCCTGTTACATTTTGATGTTACATTAGTGGTTACTTGCCAAACTGTAGTTGGCCTATCTTTCCTTGGTGCTTTCTTGTAATCATTGCTCCTACCAGTCCTTCATGTCTGTCTAATATCACTTATACTGACAGACATTAGATACAAGAACAATCAGACAGAGACAGTGACACAGAGGAAGTGAGTGTACGTGTTTAATCACAACAGTCAGTGTATACTTGAATGCTGCCTCTAGTGCTTATTCCACGAACTCCGAGCTTTCGTGGCCTGCAGAACACGCTGCTCCTTCTGCTGTTGTTGTTTGTCCTTCACACGACTCCAGCAGTAAAACAGAGGGTACAGTGCAGAGCTGAGAGGTGTCATGACAACAGCCAGGATGACTATGAGTGTGTCTGAAACACTGGCACCATGCAGGACCATCAGACTGGTGGTGGTGATGGAGAACCAGCACACAGCTGATGTGACACTGATGTTTGTTACCAGTGGCTGTGAAGACAGCGCTTCCTTTGTCTTTGTGTCCGCCATGATTCTGAATTTTGGCTTTGACCTGTAAATGAACAGTTGGCCAACACTCACCATCAGACACAGCACTGTGTTGAATGTCAGAAATAAATATTTCAGGGCAGTGTTGCCTTTAGAGTACTGCTCGTCAAAGAAAACCAGATGGCACAAACCATTCAGGCTGTAACCTCTGCTCTGTGAAGGCTCAGAAAGTAGAGGTGCCAATGATAAAAGCACTCCCAGTAACCAAGCCACTCCACAAGATACAGACATCGACTTTGTAGAAATCTGTATACTGCTGAAGGGTGAACAGAAAACAATGCCATGATCTAATGTCATGAACCAGATGATGAGAAGAGACATCTCACCAGAGAAAAAAGAAAGGAAGCCAGCTACCTTGCAAGCCAGGCTGTTAGTCCAGGCCTGTTCATACAGAAGATAGTCACCTCTCAGCTGCTCATCAGCTACAGCAATGATGGTGCTGCTGATTCCCATGCATGTGTAGGTGCACTGCAAATTTAGAACACAGAGAAAAATACGCCCTGGAAAGGGTGGCTTCCTGACTTTCTGACGGACAAAAACGAACGCAGTTCCAAAGACTGACAAAAGACCAAAAAGCCACATCAAATATGCATAGACTTTTGGTGACAAAAGATTGTGGCAAGAAGAAAGTACAGGTTGTGGTGCATTGCAGAATGGTTTTCTGGAGACTGTAGCCACAAGCTGCTCACAACACACTCTGAAGTTGGATGAATGTATGATGGACAGGTGTTCCAGTCCTGAGAAAACATCCAGAGAGAAACTGGTCACTCTATTTTCACGAAGATCTAACTCTTGCAGTTGCTGCAGGTGTTGAAAGCCATGTGCTCCTATAACTTGAATTTGTGAAAACGAAATGTTGAGAGACTCAAGATGTGTAAACATGTGTAAACAGTTACTGTCAAACATGGGAAGGAGTGTTTCAGATAAATCCAATTTCTTCAGTGAGTCTTGGGTCAAGTTAGAGGGCTGTATTACGGATGAAGTCAGAGGGTTTCTAGCTAGTATGAGAACACGGAGATTTATTAATGCAAGAAAAATGTTAACAGTGATATTTTTTAGGTTGTTGTCTCTCAAATCCATAAACTTCAGGTTGGGAAAGAACAAGACAGGCAAAGAAACAAGAGAGCAGTGTGAGAGAGTCAGTCGAACCAGGTAAGTGTTGTTCCTCAGATCAGACAGCGTCATCCCTGAACCCTGAGCATCCAGGTAGCGAAGCTGGGGGAAGAGGTGAGGAGAGAAAGGCTGAGGACAGACAAAAGACAGCCCCTGACACAGACAGCCCACAGGACAGGTCATGTCACACAGCCATTCATCTTCACGTTGTGGACACTGCCCCCAGCCATCACACACATGATCTATGTGCAAACACACTGGAGAAGCACGACACCGGAAAAATCCTGGACACTGTGCACTCTCACAGCCTTGTTCATCCTCCCTGTTGATGCAGTCATAGTATCCATTACAGCGAGTGTAGGCAGGTAGGCAGGTGAGCTGCTCTGTTGGGCACAGGTAATGGCTGTCAGGACAGGACTCATTCCCATTCATTCTTTGGTAAGTGAACAACCCTTTGCCATCCAGGTTAATGACATACAGTAGCTCTGCCTGTAGAGAAATGGAGCGGTCCTGACCAGCAGAGCAGAGGGCTGTCTCTTTTAGCCAGTTACTCATCACCACCTCATCAGAGTCATCCAGACAGTCAGAATATCCGTTACAACGTTTATCAGCTGACACACACTGACCATTGTCACACTGAAAACCCTCACATGGAGGGTGTGTACAGAATGACTCATCACTGTTGTCTGGACAGTCCTGTCTGAAATTGCAAACCAGAGTGTGGGGCAGTGTGGTAAAATCATCGTCACATGCGAACATCCTGACTGTAGGCCTGGCATGACGGGGACAAGACTGACACAGCACGGAGTCTGGTGTGTATTTAGTTTGTCCACAGTTGCTGTCCACATCAAACGCCAACACCTGCAGTGTGAAATGCCCACCTGGACAAGAATGAAAATCTCCTGGCAGTTGTTGACTTGATGATTGATCTTGGGTTAAGGGTAAGGCAACAGAGTTTTGACCAGGGGTCGGTTTTGATTTACATTCACACAACAATTGGGATGATATCAATCTGAGGCCATACAGATAAATCTTTGCTAGGTATGTTAACAAGTTGCCATACCTTGCTGTATAGCTATGGTACACTTTGTACCCTACCTGAAGTGGAAATGAGCCATAGACTACCGTCTTGTCAGACCATATGCGAAAGAGTCTGTACATGAAAGGTGTTGTGTCCAGTTTTGTGTGAACACCTATGGCCACAGGGCCAGAATAATCACACCTGGCCTTTAAAAGTTTAATAGCTGCAAGATAGTCGACATCTTTTTTCAGTGCTGCAAGACTTCCACCACGCTGCTTGCACCATTCCTCCGCCTCGCTGGGACTTTTGATGAAGAACTTGCTGTCCACAGACAGCAACATTTGTGGGCAGATGGAATCCACATTCTACACCCTGCGGAGTAGGGAGGGCAATACTTGGTTTCGTTCTGACCATCCTTAACTTGCGGACCCTCCCCACACCGTAACTGAATTCGGACGTCTCTGATCAAACCGCAGTTGAACACTGATCTGCTCCGTGACTTGGAGGAGGAAATTGCTCCCGTGGTAAAGAAGATGTAGATTTTTGGGCCGTGAACCTGAAATCCTTGGGAAATACTGCATTTGATGTGCAAAGAGGAAGAATTGAAAAACGATTTGATCCACCGGCTGTATAAATGGCACACACTCATGACCATGCCCGGGTTTCTGCCGTGTTCTTTGTCAAAGACCGTGATGTAGGACTGGCAGATATCTCCCCAGTTGGCATCCGTCATTTCCACAAACAACCCGTACCCCGCCAACGATGAGATGTTAAACCATTCCTGCCTCTCTTTTAGATAGACACCTCCGGGGGCATCCATGTAAGCAAACCCAGTATACCATGAATAAGTTGTCGTGGATACATACCTAAGCTTTTCTCTGGAAAAGGTCATGACGATTTTGGGGTTGTTGTAAAGTGAAAGGTATGCATGGTCTGTGCTCCAGAAAAAGTGCCCAATGTCTCTTAGGAAAATGCTGGTCACACAGGACAGAATGTAGTCCGCAGAGGAGGGACTCGGCATGGGAACTTCAGGAGGACTGTCATAGAAGTGCACAGCCCAGTAGTGATCTGGGCATACTGGAGGATAAGGTGTGTCGCTGATGTTCACATAAGCTTTGATAGTGTGCGCAGAGGAGGCCATTTCTCTGTGCAGTGACAGAATGTTCGGGAATCTACACATCTGCCATAGACCACTCCTGGCTGTGAGGGAAACGTCAGTGCTGTGTTTTCACAGTCCGTCACATTACCATAATATGTCACTTCCATACTGGGCTGTGGCAGTAAACGTTCCATACCAGGACAGATGAGGTCAAGGTCAGGGGTCAGGTGGTTACCATAGTTACCCACAGTGCTGGACTGTTCCTTGTTGGTGGCAGTGGTCTTGTGTCTCCTGGTTCTGCTGCCAAGGCTTGTGACAGTGGAGTTGCTGACAGTGGTGACAGAGCTGGCACTGGGAGTAGTGACAGTGACAGGAGTTAGTGTGTTTCTGCTTTTCCTGCTGTTTCTCTGTTCACTGCTTGTGGTCAGGTTGGTGCTGTCATGTACTGTTGTGACTGTAAATAATAAGTGTTCTGTATCAGATAGTTATATATATTATATATATATATATATATATATATATATATATATATATATATATATATATATTATATATATTATATATATAAACTCACTTATCCATCAAATCAAATACAGTGTAACAATATTTCTCAAGGAGCACACAAGCAAAGTAAAGACAAAAAAAGAATAACCTATCAAACAAATAAAATGACAGTAAAAATTTACAGAAAAAACCTAATCCACAACTAGAATTGTAACAAAAGCAAATACACACAAAAAATGATGGGTTTTCCAAACAGACATTAGTCAGTAGAAGGGGATATTCTGGGTTAGGCTAGTTCCTGATGGAAACAGGACTGAAGGTGCAGTGTGTGTGTGCAGCGCATGCGTGCGTGCGTGCGTGTGTGTGTGCGTGCGTGCGTGCGTGCGCGCGCGCGTGTGTGTGTGTGTGTTGTGCGCGCGCGCAATATTATTTCAAGTTATCTTGGAATGTTTAAACCAATATGAAATGTAGCTATCTTGTGTCTTTCGAGATTACGAGTCGTATCAATGTACCTGTCAGTATATAGGATGACTTGTTTTGACCTGACTTGACCTGACTTGACTTGACTTGACCTAACTTGACCTCATGAATCAACTTGAAGGTGCAGTGTGTGCAGAGGTGGGGAGGAGAAGAGGGAGCTAGGCACAGCAGCAGATGAACACAGTGGTATGCTACAGCAGCAGATGAACACAGTGGTATGCTACAGCAGCAGATGAATGCACAGTGGTATGCTACAGCAGCAGATGAATGCACAGTGGTATGCTACAGCAGCAGATGAACACAGTGGTATGCTACAGCAGCAGATGAATGCACAGTGGTATGCTACAGCAGCAGATGAATGCACAGTGGTATGCTACAGCAGCAGATGAACACAGTGGTATGCTACAGCAGCAGATGAATGCACAGTGGTATGCTACAGCAGCACATGAACACAGTGGTATGCTACAGCAGCAGATGAATGCACAGTGGTATGCTACAGCAGCACATGAACACAGTGGTATGCTACAGCAGCAGATGAATGCACAGTGGTATGCTACAGCAGTCAACCAGCTCTAGCAATAGACACTGTCTTCAGGTGCAGCCTCTGTCACTAAGGGAGACAACTGAGCAATAGACACTGTCTTCAAGTGCAGCAAGGGTGACAACCGAGCAATAGACTGTCTTCAAATGCAGCTTCTGTTACAAGGGCAATAACCGAGCAATAGACACTGTCTTCAAGTGCAGCCTCTGTAACGAGGGGAAATAACTGGGCAATAAACACTTTTTTTATTTTTATTTTATTTATCTTATATAAAGGATCATGGAATAAGCACTCGTTCTTTTTTTTACATCTAGACTCTAGTCCCTGAGTGTATGCAGTTTTTTTTGTAAATTTTGTCTTCAAGTGCAGCCTCTGTAGCAAGTGAGATAACTAAGCAATAGCCACAGCCGTTGTAAGTCAGCAGTGACTGATTGTGAGCTGCAAAGGCTTATAGCATGAACCTTGCTGGAATGTCTTCACGATCTTTTGAGTCTTTGCCAAAGAGAAATCATGGTACCCCAGGACATATGCAACACAAAGATCATCGCTCCGTACAAGAACAGTGGTGACCCACGTGACTGAGATAATTACCGCCGAAAAATTTCACTCTAGAGTCACAATGCGGATTGGGAGATAAAAGATCTACATTGGATGTGATTTTCTACATACGACAGCTGCAGGAAAAATGCCCAACAACAGCTGATGCCATACTTCTTTCTATTCGTCGTCCAACGTTTAGACACTAACGTGCAACCACTGTTGTCTGTCATATGAGCGTAAATGCGTTGCACTACCACTAAGCGCCTGAAAAGTCAGGCCTAGCACATCGTACTTCCGCGTGGGAGAAAACTGTTCTCTTTTAACTAAGTCTATCTAGTGGGGGCAAAAAGGCACAAGAAAGGACCAAAGAAAGCGAAGAAAAGACATAGAGAAAAGGAAACAAAGAAGAGAGAGAGAGAGAGAGAGAGAGAGAGAGAGAGAGAGAGAGAGAGAGAGAGAGAGAGAGAGAGAGAGAGAGAGAGAGAGGAGAGAGAGAGAGAGAGAGAGAGAAGGGGGGATTCCAAACAGAGAATTTCCAGAATTTGGGGATACTCTTTATACTGAGAGGCCCCTGGCATCCATATGGGAGAGGGTGGGGGGACCGTGTACTAACTGCACAGAGCCTGCAACATTCTGCTGTTTCCTTAGCCTTTGCTCTGTGTGGTATATTATTGATTACTGAAATAGTCTTAAATAAACGATACAAACTGTGTGTGCACTTTTTCTACCATACCTGTGTTGAAGTGTGCAGATGTAAACGTTGGCCACATGAACAACACGGGGCCTTCCTCTCTGGGAAGTGTTCCCATTTGTTCCCGTGAGCCTCTCGTTTACTGGCTGGGTAGCGGGGGGAGGGAGGATGGTGTCACATTGGGGGTAGGAGGGAGGTTGGTGGTGGTGTGGCTTGGCTTTGTGGTTCAAGGCTTGAGCTCCTAAACTGACGAATAATTATTGACCTATGTTTGAGTCTTCGACAGTGTGTCCATTTGGAAGGACTATCTTCTAGGTGAACTCCAGTGCTTTTTCTTCTTCGTCCTTGTCGTTGAACACTCAGACAGCAAACCATTGTTGTCTGTCAGATAAGTAGAAATGCGTTGCACTGCCCTTAAGCGAGTGATGAGTCATGCCCAAGTAATACGACTTTGGTGTGGGAAAGAATTTCGAAGTCTTTCTGGAGAGAAAAAAAGGGCGGGAGAATGGACCAAGAAGGCAGAAAATAGACAAGGTGGAGGTGACAGGAAGAACAGGAGCAAGGCAGAAAGAAAGAGAGGGATAGAAAAGATGCAGTTCATAGCACAGAATTTCCAGAAGGTAGGGATGTTTTTCACACTGACAGGCTTCTGGCATCTCCTGTTAGGAACTCTGGTACCGATTCCTTCCTCCCTGACAGTCACGCCTACCAGACTGTGTGTCACAAGCCTGTGCATGAACACATGCAGATGATCATACACACATATGATATCACCACTGTGTCTACCCTTTCATAGAAAGAAAGGCGGTTAGTGGTTTAAAGGTAAAGGCGTCCCATAACCTATGTGGTCGTAAGTTTGCGAAACATCAGAGACCTCAGCTTCTCTAGGGCCCAGCATATTGAGGGTGGCGCCCATCTCCTCTCCCTTACTGCTTTACCGTCTCTGACCCTAAAGAGGGCAGGTACCCATTTACAGCTGGGTGAACTGGGGAACAGCACTGAAGCCAAGACCCACAAATGGTCACCCATCCACTTGGTAACCACGCTAATTGCTGCTTAACCTCAGCTTGGGGAAAGTGAATGCTGTGACCACTGAACTGTCCCGTCCTCAGTTAGTGGTAATATAGTTCCTACATCAGGTGACACTGCTGGGACTTTAATACAATCAAACCATTATTCAGAAAGGTAGGCCAGGCCAGGCCAGGTACTAGGTATGTCAGGTGCCGTGGCTGACAGGATACAGTGCAGGTGTGGTCTTCAATTTTACGTCTCTTTACAAAAAGTGACATTCAAGTCAAGTCAAGTCAAGTCAAGTCAAGTCAAAAACACTTTAATCATCCCTGAAGGGCAAATACAATACTGACAGGCATATTGATACAAATCATAATCAAACACACGAAATAGCTACATTTCATATTTGTTCAAACATTGTATAACTTCAAATAAAAATGTCACAAACACTCACACTCCACGCGCGCGCGCTCGCACACACGCAAACACACGCATACACACACACACCAATGTTTAGATACAATGTTCTTAAAAACCATTGACTAGAAAAGACATATGATCACCATTATTTACACATTATACGCACGCGTTCGCACCCCACACATATACATGCATGCACGCACACACGTATTAGACAAGTGTGTGTGTATGTGTGTGTGTGTGTGTGTGTGTGTGTGTGTGTGTGTGTGTGTGTGTGTGCGTGTGTGCGTGCGTGTGTGTGTGCGTGTGTGTGTGTGTGTGTGTGTGTGTGTGTGTGTGTGTGTGTGTGCGTGTGTGTGTGTGTGCGTGTGTGCGTGTGTGTGCGTGTGTGCGTGTGTGCGTGCGTGCGTGTGTGTGTGTGTGTGTGTGTGTGTGTGTGTGTGGTGTGTGTGTGTGTTTCAATGAAATATCTACAACCACAAACTAGTGTTATAATCCTACAAGAAGGTGATGAGGGCAATATGGGGAACAGTACGATGCAATAAATGTCAAACAATAGTTCAATCAAATAATTATGATGATGTGACAAAGTGTAACAGCAAAAGCATATTGCAATCAAAAATACTAATAGGATAATGATTTTGATATAACACAAAGTTTAAACTATAACTGGAATAACTCAGGTGTCGCCATTCTTCAACTCTGGTGCTTGGAGAGGGATGGACCCTGCTGGAGCAGAGCTGACACAGCCAGCCACAAGACAAGGAGCCTCGGGTTTCGCCCCCTGCTGAAGCATCTACTGTACTGTTGAGTGGTGGTGGTCTGGGTACTAGTCTTTCTTACTTTTTTCTGTTTTGTTTTTTCCCCCTTTTTTCTTCTTCGTTCCGTGGTTAGAGTTTCCCCAGGTTTTTCAATGGTGAGATTTTCGCGTACTGACCGGTTTTTTTTCTCTACTACTACTACTACTACTACTACTACTACTACTACTACTACTACTACTACTACTACTACTACTACTACTACTACTACTACTACTATTATTATTATTATTATTATTATTATTATTATTATTATTATTATTATTATCATTATCATTATTATTATTATTATTATTATTATTATTATTATTATTATTATTATTATTATTATTATTATTATCATTTGTAGTAGTAGTAGTAGTAGTAGTAGTAGTAGTAGTAGTAGTAGTAGTAGTAGTAGTAGTAGTAGTAGTAGTAGTTATTCTTTTATATCGAGGATAATGGAATAAGCATTCATATGCTTTTTTACATCCAGTCCCCGTGTGTATGCAGTTTTGTAAATTTCTGTTCCCACCGGCACACGATGGCCTACTCTTACGAAAAACGGAACAGGATTTAACGTGTGCGCAAGATGTTCTGCGTGCGTTCGCACACGGGACCTCGGTTTATAGTCTCATCCTAAAGACTTTTGGGTGAAGTGGAGTCGGCACTGATGTTAACTCCAGAGGAAAAATCCCTTCGACCGGGAATCGAACCCGGGTCGTCAAATTGCGAGCGCATTGTTCTGACCACTAGACTATATCCCGCCTCCCGTTTAGGTAGTGGTATTCTGTCTTCGGGGATGTAAATTACGAGTCTTTCAGAGGAGATGACGAACCGAGATCCTGTGTGCAACACGCGTTTTGAGGACGTAAAAGAACCTATTGGATGGGTGACCCTTTTGTGCACCATGGCTTCAGTACAGTTCCCCCAGTTCACCCAGCTGTAAATGAGTACCTGCCCTCTTTAGGGTCAGGAAAGGTAAAGCAGCGAAGGAGAGGAGATGGGCGCCGCCCTCAACATGCTGGCCCCTAGAGAAGCTGAGGTCTCTGACACCTCGCTTCCCCTACG